>CAEMYA010000161.1:1703193-1769067 GCA_903131615.1 Diplodus sargus
CAAAAACACAATCATTCTTATTAATATCATATCCCAATTCTGCCCTTAAATCCTCCTAAACCCTACATATTGAAAAAGAAAACAAGGGCAGGGTCCTTGCCTTTGTGTCTTCAAAGTGACCCCTGGCATAGATGTACATGACATTTTACAACAATCAATAATTTGTAGAGATGGAGGGGGGTTACATGTCCGTAAAGTGTATTACGACTCTCTCGAAAAGGTCGACAGTCTCTGATGAGATCGATCAGCATGGTCTGGCTGTAAAATAGGTAATTGCCTCGCTGTGTTACCTTCACGGTTTTCTTCTCCATAAAACTCTTCAATAAACATTAAAAGTGGAATGGCTATAGCAAGCATCCCAACATCTGGTCCATGTTGGGAGCATACAATAACTCTTTATACAAGGTCACTCACATATTGTACAATGGCCTGGAATTTCTCTACTTTGGAATGTTACTAGCTGCTCGTTAGCCATGCAACCATTTGAATTTCATGATTTTTAAGATGAACAATATATTTTATGAGAGAAGCGGTTAGTAAAATATCTGATTCAGAGGTTAGCCATGTTGTAGCAATAACAAAATGATATGCACTGATATGTCATTTATGTATGGTAGATTATTTTTATATGATTTTTATTTTACAGTGTGGTGCCACAGATCACAGCTGCAATGATTTATAATATGTGATAAACCTTTTTGCTTATTTGTCCCTTTATTCTGCAGCAAGCACTCTTATTTTCAAGGCAAACCACTTCCTGACTCTCAGTTGTGGTCAATGACGACCGTAATGACATCTATGTATTTTTTGGTTGGATTTGAAGAGCATTGGAAGTTTATTATTTTATACTATATCTGTCATTAGTAAAATGGCTGTAACTATGTATCATATAGCATATCAGAAATATATGACTTCTTTAACTTCAGATTTCTATGTCTTTCAAACTAGTTCTGTCTTTCCTCATTCAGTTAAATTCAGCATGCAAGCCCAGGGCGATTTAGCAGTGCAGGCAATGCCAATCCAAGCTTATAGTCTTTAACTCTGACCAACTGCCAATTAGGCTACCCCTGGATGAAACCGAAAGGTTTCAGCCTCATGAAGAGCAGAGTAGCCTACATTTTGCAGGGTGTGCTCCACCCAAGCCTCAGCTCTATAATTTGATGAGTGAAGGCTTGTTTGTCCCTCTAAGTATGTCATGTCCTCTGTTTCTGAGTCTCACTCTCTCTTCCCTCCATCTATATATTTTCATCTACTTTACCCTTCTTGACTCTGCCTTTCTCCTCTCTCAGTACACAATTGTCTTTGACTTCCCATCCATCCCTCTCTATCTATCTGTACTGTTTACCATAGATTGCATGCTGTAAGATGCAAACTGCGTGGCCTGTTGGAAGTCCTCTTCCTCATCTACATGATTATATAAGATTTCTGCTTGAGTATGCAAGATAGCATTAGGTCGTTATGCTTTCATCGACAATGACTGTGCTGGAAGAAAACGGGGAATCACTGCTCAGTGATTTGGCTCTCATTAAAGACTAGACTGGCACAGGTCACTGGGTTCGCTCTGGGTACAGAGGGAAATGGCTCAATGTGTTGTCAATACTGACATTACCGTTGTTAATGCCGATGTCTCCTTTTTCACACTCGATGCAAGTACACTGAATGAGAGGCTATTAATAACAACATGCATACATTGCGTTCACAAACATTACTAGTGTTTATTGAGATTAGATTTTTGCTTTCAGTGTAAATTTTTAGGCCAACCACAAAGTCAAATTAGAATAAAAGCACAGGGGGTTTCCACCCAGTCTCATAATTATTTTCAACAGAACTACAATGACAAAGCAGAGGTTATCACTTATGCTACTGCCTATCAATTATTCTCCTGGCATAAAAAAATCTATTATTTAACATTGCAGGCCGCCAAGACACTCATACATGTATAGCTGAAAGCCTGTGTGCATTAGTAATGGACGGAATAAAAGCCTGTTTCACGCAGTGAACAGTAGATCTTGCAACAACCCTAAGTCCTATACTCCATGGGTGTAATGACTGACGAACACCGTCTTCTGACAGTTGTAGTTATGACTGAGAATAAGGCTCTTACGAAAGTTGTGTTAACAGTTATTTAATCTTATTCCAGCATACAGTACATCTGGTTGCTTTATATAAATTGAGTTTCACAGTGAAGTCCTGCACAATAATGTTATTGCACAGGCCCACTAACTTCATTACGCGTCACTCAAGGGACTATCTATGAATTAATCTCTTTTAAAATGCAGTATTGGGCAAATGCTATTTTTGGTTTTGTAACAACGGCTCTCTCCATGGAGCTCCTATGTTTGACAGCGATTCACAAAAAGAGCTAATGCGTCATTCAATGACAGCATGATTTTAGCTCACGTGGAGCTAATAGCTCTGTCATGAACCTATTAGAAAGAGACAAAAGCTCTGCATTGCAAAAGTTTACTGCACATTAAGGTATGCTGACCCATCAAGTATTGTATAGTAGGTATGCCTTTAAGACACTACAAGCAATAAGAAAAAAAAAATGTAAATTGGTAAATTGGTCTGGGTTTTGGCATTTGACAAGTTCCACTTTGGTTGATGGAACTACAGCATCTTCAAGACTCATCCCAACGCAATTCCTGAGTCTACCACAACTAGGCAAACCTCTAGTTATGAGCAACTTGCCTTGATTACAAATTATCCAAGATTTCAGCAGGTCACAGGGGACATGTTGCTGAGCCTGCGTGGGCTTGCAGCAATCAGCAGTATGTTATTGGACTGTGATGCCTCAATTTGAAGAGTGCTTGTATAGTCCAAAAAAAAGGATATTATTTGCCTAATAGTGAACTGATTATGCTGTTTATAAACACCTCGATAAAGTTAAGAAGAGTGTTACCCAGGTTTGTTATGCAAACACTTGGAAAGCTGGAAAGAAATTTGAGGTGTAAATCTTCACTGGCCTCCAATTTGATTACGATTCAGTTGCTAACAATTTGAATGCGAAATGATTCTCAATGCATCGTAATGCATTACGATTACGTATCTAAGTGTATGGCATCCTGAGTTATCTTCCAGTAATCAGATTACAGCAGTCTACAAAATTAAGCTACATCTTTTCAATAAATAAACATTACAAAACAAAACATTTATCAATCTGCTGTGCCACTATGGAAAAGGCAAGACATTTCTTTCTTCAAGAATACAGTAGAATTGTCCTCATCTTTGACCTGTTGCAACAATTCCAGGATTGGACTTATTTCACGGCATGAGCAACCTGGGAGAGTGACTCAGCAGCTGAGCTGTGATCCACAGCATCAGTGTGGGACTCAGAGATGGAGCTCCATCTGCTCACGGAATATAATCAAGCAGAGAGAACATCAAGTATTTTCAAGGGCCGATGATAATATTATCCATTCAGGTGACGAACTAGTGCAAGATCAAAAAGAGGGACTTGGAAAATCTTGCTGCTATGATGAAAATCTCCTCAGTTTAATCATCCAAACAATCAGTCAGCTTTGTTGCTAAGAACAGCCAACCAGCCAGTCAGTAAGTTAGCGTCTCACTAAGTCAGCCTCTCAGCCTGTGATCCAGCCACTCAGGCAGCCAGTCGGTCACTCTTATTGAGGAGAAGAAACAGCCATATTCTAGCCCTCAATGACTATCTAGGGCACCAAAGTGCATTCAGAGCCCCAGAAAAGCAAACCACACTCACACATACACAGAGCCCCAGAAATAAAGTGCTTGGGATCAACTAGGATGAGCAGCTGTGTGCCAAGATTTCAACATGCAACAAGCTGGCAGCAATTAGGGAGCCTGCTGGAGAGGCTACAGGGAGCAGGATGGCCATTACTGCTGGTCCTTCACACTAAAACTACAATAAAGACTAGGATACACATGTATAAGCAAATGTATGACTGACATGTCATGCCATGTTTGGACAAATTGCAGATGTGCGCGTAAATGTGACTGATTGTTGTCATACTTTAAACAGAGTGAAGAAATCAATGACACAGATACAATGTTTTCAGTTTAGATTTAAACTAAATAAGATCAAAGACATGTTTGAATGAACTGAAAAAATGACTTGAAGTGATGAGAATATTATCGGTTTGCTACATTAATGAACAAATGTGGGAGAGTTTAATTTTAAATTTAAAAGCACACTGAACACAATTCAAGTAATATGAAAGAGTTATATGAAAGCTTACACATTAATTAAACAAGATGACTAGACATTTTTTAGACAGTTAGTTGGTGACGTGCAGCTATATTTGACATTATTCACTCAGCATTTAGTTTTGTTCTCGATTTTAACTACACATAAACTTTTTTTTTCCATACTTGCTCTTCATAACAGTCTCTTATAAAAGTTTCCTGAGGCCATAACCTATTTCTGTCTCCATCATGAATACTGTATGAACTGCATTTGCCGCTATATAAACATCCAAGCAGTCCAACTTCTCAGTGAGCCAACTTTCCAGCCTGATACAACACAGCTATAGGAAAATACATTGGCAGGCATCCAACCAACCGTAAGAGCGACCGTAGCATTTGAATACAATCCATTTTGACAACATTCCTAACCGTCTGACTGGCAGAGGCAGTTTCTGGAAGAAAGTGAATCACAGACTGTTTAAAAATGAGAAGGTTATTGTGAGCGAGGATGTGTGTACATGCAAGCACTGCTGAATGTATTGATTCATATGCACTTAGGTGGTTGTGTGCAAATGTTGTCTGTGTGTTCCTGCATGTGTGCAATGTGGGGAGATGGTGAACAGCAGACCCCAAGGCACCAGGTGTCACAGAGAGAAACAGCTGAGAGAGAGAAAGACAGCTGCTTCTTCTGGTGTGTATCAGAGGTGGTCTTGCTCTAATGGTGGCAACATCTCTCCCAACACTGGACTTTTGCTATAAAATGTATCTTTCCAAAAGCTGTAATAGCACTCCTAGCCCTCCTAATGCCTGTGTCAGATTGAGTTAAAGAGGTGTTTTATAAAGTAAGAAGAAGTGGTGGCTAGATTGTGTGTATATAATCCAGGAAGGTGTAGGCCAGGATAAGAAAAACAATATCAACACACACTGATGAAAAGTCTCAGCTCTCAAACTTGCTGCATAAATGTCTTAAAACTCTTAGAGGTGCCCATCATACAGATCTAAACAGCCAAATGTTGACCTTATGTTGGTGGGGAAATGTACTATGATGCCCCTTAGAAAGACTACCAACATCACAGCTTAAAGGCATAAGATATTCCCCATAGTTTTACAAAGTCAGCATGTAACTGGTAAATCATTACCATTAGGGTAAGAATGATCAAATAATGAAATGACAGTAGAAAATGTTGTTCCAGGCAAGAATATCTCAATTAATGACATTAAAAAAGTCCCCCTATGTTATGATTTTGCATATATCAGGCACCAGTTCAGCCTCCTATAGGACTTATACAGGGTGTTTATGTGTTGGATGCAGGGTGATCAGGTAGGCAGGCCTATCCCTATTTGTGAGGTTGATGCCATCATATCAGACAGGCCCAGTGCGTTGAGTGCAACCTATTGCCCATGCGTCCGTGGCCTAGCCTCTCTCCATGCATCACAGCTGAGAGACCTTGGTTCAGAGTGATGCATGGTCCCACGAGATTGTCCAATCTAGACGCGCCTGACGACAGAAATGTAATTCAGAAAAATGTTCGACCCACATCCAAAGGGTTCGTGATGGATACAGCCCGTGCCGTCGAACTACTTGTACTGCCTGAGAGACAGACTGTGGTCGAGCTGTGACCATCCACACCTCTCAGCCCACTTAGACCAACCCAAAATGGGGTCACTGCCTAATAATCAAAGGCATGTATTTCAGGAGGTGTTATTCGAGCTGTTGTCATCAAAGGCTGCGGAATGACAAGTCAGTGCACAAACAAATGTGTTCAATAACTACAAGCTGTGCGCATCTCTCCAGCACGTCCGACGCGCAGCACGCATCTCGCCCATGGACGCCGTCAGTGGTTATTGTCATATTTGGCAACAATGTGGCAGACCACCGGTGACCACACCGAAGGCTCTGCTGTGGCTCTCCCAAAGCCGGACTCGCCCCTTCCCGACTTACCGGATTTGAAAAACGCCGCTATGTCTGCCGCGTCCTTCGCAGCCTCATCTAGTCCCTCTCCAGCGCTCATGGCTGCGGTCTCTTGTGCAGAAATAGCGATAGATATCCTCAAAGGGTATTTATTCTGGCAACAGATTTTTATCGGCAAAAGCGGACCCCAGCGCCTTTCATTGAAGCAGATCCGGTCATACAATCTGTGCTCCCTTCATTAAGCGAGAGACCTCCTCCTCCATTTTGGCCGAGAAGGGAAAATCCAGGCGACCGATCGGCGGCGCTCCCGAGTTGGGACGTGAGGGCGAGGAGGAAGAGGAGGAGGAGGAGGAAAGGGGGGGTGATAGCGAGAGAAGGCGGAGGTAAAAGAGGAGGGGATGAGGACTGAGGGAGGAGGGCTATTCCGTTTCGAGTGGTGGGTGGGGGGTGGGATATCCTGGGATTCCGTTTCGGGGGGTTTTGGTGCATTGTGCGCCACCCAAATTTAGTGTGCGCCACAGCACATCAGCAGCCCCCAGCGTCACTCACTGCGGTGCTGATGCGGGCTGCGTGGGAGTCATTCCTCAGGATTGTACGCCTTAATGGCTCAAGCCCAGATGTTACGGGAGATGTCACTACGGCAAAACAACGCGCACGTCCCCGCGTGTCTCCTCTACGTGCAGCAGAACCAGTCCTTATCGCAGTTAACCTGATCACACGGGCCGTCACAGCTGAGATCTTGCGAGTTTAATATCCCCATGTGGTCACTGAGTTCTGGTGCTGCATCGTTTAGTTCCCTAACAGTGAATCTGTGATTCCAAGTTGTCCATAAGAGTAACGTCTCTTTTGCCACTAATGACTGATTGGTGTTACGTGTCTTCGGTGGATGAGTGGGAGAAAATGACGACGACGGGGGGGAACACAAGGATTGTTGAATTCTACCTTCCTCTCCTAGTGAGGAAGATGATGCTACAGTATGAGGTCATTTGCCCCACAAATCTAACCCAGTTCTCCCTGACAGCTGCGGCTCAGTCCTCTGAACGAGGGGCAATGCACTGCCGCCACCTAGGGGCCGTCTTCGCAAATTACTCTGGACCCTAAACCCCAACTGCGAACGGACCAACGCTGCCAGTGCGGCAATTCATTAAACAGCACAGGATACCCGTTTAAAACATATTAGATATGCCTCGGTTATCCCTGTGACACGAAAAACAAACAACAAACTAATAAAACGGGGAATGATTAAGGAACCGTTGTTAGAGCCTAAGGTTTAGGTCTGTGGCGTCATCAGTCTGATTGGTGCACCTGTGTTAGAGGCGCGCACATCTGGTAAAGTTAGCGATTTATTAAGCTAGCGTTAGCTGAGGCTTAGCCCAGCTGTTTAAGACGAATCTACTGTAACCGTTCGGAAATACCGTAGGACTTAAAACTTAATTGTGTCCTACATTTAATTAATAGTGACCTTCGAAAAAAGGCAAACTAATTAACGCTATCGCTAATTGGCTAGCTTAAAGGCTATCTGCTATGATTGTGGCCAACATGGTCGGCAAGAACTCAGTGTTTTTGTTAGCAGTCACTTACCTCGACGCGCAGGTTTTTTCAGAGAACACAAATAGAGTGAATTTGAAGAAAAGCTTATATAAAACAAGTAACTATAAGTTAATGACAACCCCCCTCCCCCAGACAAACACACAAACAAACACTTCTCTGTACTGAATTTCATCGTGTGACACACCTGAGCTGTCCTATGGCGTTCATTAGTGGTCCTCTATCTAGATAAATCTGTCCGTAGCCAACTGTAAACCCTAGAGGTGTTTCAAACACTAATGGGGACCAGCCCACTAGCAACCCCCTTTGTCCATCGTGTCGCTACCATGGAAACACCTAACACACACGACCACCGCTCGTGGCAAAAACGTGTTTCGTGGATGCCGCTCAGCCACAAGAAACAGATGTCAGAAAGCTGCTCCTCTAGTTTAAGACTGGAAAAGACGCCTGACTCGACGTGGACGAAGCAGCACTTTTAAAGTTCGGTTTGCAGAGGAGGCAAGTTATGTGAAGGAATGCTTGAGCCATGTCTGTCAGCTCTCGACTCACCAAAGTAAGCTACAGGAGCAGACCCACCCAGTCCTCTGTCCCAGTGGAGTCACTGAAGGAGATCCAGGTTTGAACCCACACGCTTTTAACGTATTTGTGATAATCAATGATAATGTGGCGCTTGATAAGCTATGATCATGAGCTCAGTGTTCCTCTCATCGTATATTATTTCTTTTATTGTTATCCTTTTGTTTGGCTTTGTGTACACATATGCTTATTTGCATATGGTTGTCATGATTGGTGTGGTATTTGTACAAAAGCACCCTAATGTCGATGGGATAGTTGTAGCTTCGCTGAAACGGTTTGCATTCATTCAACAATCATATTTGCATTTTTTGGGGAACACTAAATCAGATCTTGCTTTCTTTCTCCTGACATGCGTACTATTACGGGTATTCTGCTCTCCAAGTCACCGTTCACAGATTAAAAGTGTTGTCCTTTACTTTTTTATAAGTTAGTAGTTAGTAGTGGCATAGTAAAAACGCTTTTTAAAATGTTAAACACAAGAATTTAGTGACAGACTTTGGAAAAAATTCTGTTTCTCAGTCTTAGTGTCTCAGTCTTTGTACAGAGGTCTTTGTGCCCGGAAGCAAAAGCTCCAACACCCTATCACTGCTTGTATGTGGCTGTTTTCATTTTCATAGTTTGTAGCCTGCACTGATGTATAGTGTCTGCAACTCCAAACTCAGTAAACCTTTACCTTCATACTGTACTCAACTGACGTGAGTATTTTTGAACTGTGAACTTGTTGGGTTGTCACTTTTAACTGCTGTTCAAAACTGCTTTATGTTCCTCTGAACAGAAACTCTCAGTCCTGCTGTGTGTAAAACTCTGCTGTAAGCTAGATACCTCAGCCAAACGCTGTCTGCTGCTTACAAGCTGCAAACAGCTAGCTAGTGGTACTCCTGCCAATTTTCAGCACGGATTTGCAGTGCCCTCTTGGCTCAGCCAGTGTTACATGTGCAACACATCCTGCCAGCAAGTCATTTGTGACAGAGGTGGATGGACCGGTAAACTGGGAACATTTCAAAATTGTCACATGTTTCGTAGTAGGTCTCTTGCTGAGCAGACGGCCAGGTTTTGACACTACACTTAACCCAGCGTTGAAAGTGTTCTGAGAAACTTCAGTAACCCTAATCAAGAAAGCTTTTACACTGGCATAATCCCAGCACATTCCAAAGTGAACCCACCGTGACTTTAGCCTTGGGATTGCTGGCCCTACCCCGTTGCAGGGTTAACCTAGAGTTTTTTGGGTTATCCTCTGAAAATCAGCTAAACATGTGGCTCACTAGTGCCAGTATCTGGACAAAAATGCATTGTGTAAAACCCTCAAGTGAGTTTACTATAGTAACAGCATCAGAACACACACTCTATTAGTCAGCGCTCCATTCAGATTGTCATTTGTTAGCGATAGTCTGTTTGTTCCAAACACATTCCGTCGTCCCTGACCAGGGGAAGTAGGACACTATTCATCTTGAGCCCTGCAGCCCACTGTTGCGTTTGTGTAGATAAACAGTGGCCGACCAGTCTTTCAACCAGTCCCATTTTGCATTTTATCTTTGTGCAGTTCAAAAGGAGCTTTTGTAAAATAAATAAATAAAATACTAAACTGGGAACACTAGAAATAAAAGGTTAAAGAAAAATTAAAGATAAGTGGCTTTCTAAATTGATCCAAGTTCAATCTTCTATTCCTTGGGTGCACTGTGGTTCTCAATATTTTTTCATTAATTTAATATTGGCTTCTTTACCATAGGCTGTTATTTAGCACATCTAGGTGTAGCTAAGTCACAGTGCTATTATATGTGTTGAGAGACCTTGAAACCTTACATCAGAACTCTCCTTTCTCTCGTAAGAAAAAAAATGATGGAACTAATCTGCACTTCATTTTCAACTCAAGAGCCCCTTGAGGCCTTTTGATAATTGCCCTGACACGATTGCTTTCACTGGCCTTTCAGAACTAGTCAAACATAACTGTAGCGCAACCTTCTGTGTTGGTTGTATTATGAGCCTCAGTCCACTAGATGGTAGTGTGTTGTTGCTGTAATGTGAGATGAGCTTCAGAGGGCTCGGTGATCTACAAAAATGTGTATCACATATAATGCTATTTATTAATGTGGAACTATATCGTTACCAAAGTAGTCATTGTTAAAAGTAAGAACTTGTTTCTATCAAGAAATCAGCCTCTTTTATTATTACGTTTTGTAGTTCACCCAATTCCACCATCATAAAAGCCTCAATGAAATGTAAATAACTGGCATATAGATGATATATATGTATATTTATTTGTTTGTATACACATTAGCATATATACATATATACACATATCTATATATAAGTATACTAAATAGCTTCATTATAACTGTGTACATATATGTACATATGTTTGTATATATACTGTGTGTGTATATATATATATATATGTACATAATTTTAATTCAGTCCACACTCTTTTCAATGCAACACCAAAGTGAAAGATGAAACGCTCTCTTTATCCCCAAGCTCATTCATTCTTGGTGCTAATGCATTTAATTATGGTACTGACATAGTTTTACAGTCAGAATTACAAGACAATGTGAATAGTACATATATAAATAAGTAATCCTAGTAATCATGATCTTGACAAATAAAGTGAAAGTTTAGTCATTTACAGCAGCTGGTTCCATGTTGGACTTTAAGATATGCGTCATCCTCCCTGTTAAAAACAGTATGTACAGGCCTGCTTTTGATGGCACGATAGTTGATACAAGAGAGAACTTGGGATGAACTCTCCTCCACATGGGACTGACCCAGATTAGTCCTACACTGTGTAGATCAAAGACAACTTCTATAGTATGTGTTAGTCTTCCTTATGTAGTACATTTCAATTTATACAATAAAGGCATTATAAAGCAATGATAATTTATTTGATTTCAATTAGGAATTGCTCCCTGTATCGGTTAGATAAGAAAAGTCCATTTAGGGAGAAATGCTGTTTCTGCTGCTGAGACATATTGTGCTACAACCTTTCATAGTTTTTAAGCAGATTTGTTAAAGCTCTCTGAGTCTGTCGGTTCGAGCATCTTATGGGAGAACAGTGGACTTTCCTCTGTCTTGTTCCCTCTCTGTGTCTGTCTCTTTCAGATCTCACCTCCCCCTCATTTATAATTTACAGTCACTCTCCTGTTTCACAGCAGCTCAAAACCAGACAGTTCAGCTTAGAAAATCAGTCATGGCATAGTGAAAAATTGATGACCCAACTGCTTTTAAATGCAAAGCTTCGCAATCATTTTCTCCAATATCTGTCAGTCAGATCCTCATTGAAAGAGCTCTGCTTCTCATCTGCTGGACACCTCAGTAAAAGCTAATGGAATTTAATATTAATTGGAGGTCTTTGTGTGTGTGTGTGTGTGTGTGTGTGTGTGTGTGTGTGTGTGTGTTTGTTCTCCCTGGGTGAATGATTAAGGTCTCACTACTAGAGCTGCAACTAATGATTTTTTCTGTTACAGTCTAATGATCTTCTATCTTCAACATTATTCATCGTTTAACCTCTAAAATGTTTTGAAATGTTTTTTTTCAATTTGTGGTTTTGTCTTAAGCCAAATTGTAATGAATTCAAATTGTAATGATATACAGTGGAAACAAGCAGCAAATTATCACATTTGAGAAGCTTTTTTTTATGTATTAAAGGACAGGTGTGTAGGATTTACTGGAACGTAGTGTTGTGCTTGTAAACTGCAACCAACTGCACAGCCCTCGTCTCACCCTCCCTTGCAGTGGCCATTTAAATCGCATAAAAAGTGAGAAGCATGTTCCATTTCTGAATTTTAAGTTCCCTTAAACCCACACCCTAGACGTTTTATAATGATATTTTAGGCAAACCATTAGGAGAACCTAGAATGCTGAGTAAACCTGCAATGCTTAATATTATACTAGGACCATGTGTAATAAAAAGCACAATATTAAAGCCTGTCAAATACCACCACTGTATTCTGACTCTATGAAACTGTTATCACAGTCACAATATGACTAGTATCAGTCAGCAAGCATACAATGGTAATGCATACAGTATTCAAGGTTCTTATGAAACCCAGTGACCTTTAAGAGGTTGACTAATTTCTTGAGGTCCTTTTTTAAGTTCTCCGTTCACAGCATGTTTTATTTGTTCATTTTTGTGTGTGTTTTGCGTCTGATGATGGTACACTGTGTTCGAATATATCATCATCCCTTATACCCCCACTCTTACCCCCCTCACTGTCTCTCCATCCCATTGTTATAATAGAATTGTAAGGTGAGAGCAGGACCTTGATAATTACTTTGCAGACAGATGGTCATCCAACACCGCATTATCTAGTTAGCAGTCCCCTTTTAGGAGCAACACTCTCATAATTTCAGGGCAGTAACCTTTCTCACATGGCAAATAAGAAGGCTGATTGCTCACATACTGTAGCGAAGCCACTTGTTCCCTGTCTTGTCTTCTTTGTTGGAAGCTGTAATTCTTTAATGCCGTGAAAAGCGACGCCAATTAAGATGGCAGAGTGACCTGAAAAGAAGTGTCAGACTGAGAGGCTGACAACGATGTTGCATTTTAAACCAGACTATCAAAACAAGGTAAGGTGACCCAAGAGTTCTGAAGTTACAGACAACTTGGCTTCATGACTGTCTACTTTGGCCAAATGTAATTCATCATTAATGTGTCAGGATATAGTAAACAGCTGGTGTGTATCTATCAAATGTGGCTGGTAGAAAAATTCAAGAAGGCTAAAGGCTTTATCTTTGTTTGAAAGTCTGATCGAAAATAATTTGTGTACTGCCGGTTATGCAGGCTCCTCACAACAATTGATTTTTATCTGAAGAAAAGTTTGGAATATTTATCAGAGAAATAAACCAGTGAAGAAGTTTTTACTTTTTCCTGAATGTACGTTGTGCCAAAGACTTCCAAAGAGAAATGTTTTGAAAACTCGATGTTTCTATGTATCTATAAGTGTAATATATTCAATGAAAATAACATCAGCTCTGCCGTCTATTTGTAGTTACTGGAGCTTTGCAAAAGCACTAGTCCATGAATTATACATTTCACACCACTTACAGTTTATTGAAATGTTAGTTGTGATATTGCTGTCGGCATCCAAACAGAATGTTAACATGCAAAAACTGGTGTGTATGTATTAAATGTGGCTGGTAGAAAAATTCAAGAAGGCTAAAGGCTTTATCTTTGTATGAAAGTCTGAGCGAAAATATTTTTGTGTACTGCCGGTTATGCAGGCTTCTCACAACAATTGATTTTTATCTGAAAAAAAGTTTGGAATATTTATAGGAGAAATAAACTAGTGAAGAAGTTTTTACTTTTTCCTGAATGTACGTTATGCGAAAGACTTCCAAAGAGAAATGTTTTGAAAACTCTATGTTTCTATATATCAATAAGTGTAATATATTCAATGAAAATATCATCAGCGCTGCCTTCTATTTGTAGTTACTGGAGCTTTCGAAAAGCACTAGTCCATGAATTATACATTTCAGACCACTTATAATTTATTTGAAATGTTAGTTGTGATATTGCTCTTGGCATCCAAACAGAATGTTAACATGCAAAAATAGTGAGAATTTGTGCACTAAATAGTAGAGATGATCAGATGAGTTTCTCTGTGTTTTTGTTGCATTTTGTGTGTTTTGTTCTTGTCGTGCTGTATCATCAAATGTCAGAAAAACAGATAATTACTGTGAGCTGTTTGATGGCTGCTGATGCAGAAATGTATTGTGAAGTGTTTTTACTTTAATGAGGAGCAGATTTGTCATTGACAAGGAATAGTGTACAACGAATCATATTTGTTGTGGGACAGTTTGGAATGATTGTACATTTGGCTACTAATATTGGCTTGTTGTATTGTTTGCGCAATTCACATGGCACCCTTGTATTTTGGTTATTACAGTATTTGCAAAGTTGAGTCCATAGCAACTGATCTATATCTACTGATGAGGTGGGTGTCCATAACAAGAACTTGCCCCTAAACACTTGCACTTGAACAGTTGTAGTGAAAACAGCTATGTTCCAGTTTGCAGTCCCGTTAGCGCAGTGATACATGAGGTGTGTTTCCACTGTGTGTGTTATGAGTGCACATTCCTGCAAGTTAGAGTTCTTGAATAAAGAGCTGTTGTTCCTCCGTTGTGTATTTACCTGCTTATTATGCTCTTAATTCATGAGAGCATGTCTGTTGTTCACATTCTTTAAGTTAGTTTATGTCATTCATAGAAAATGTCTATCCTGACCACAGCTATCTGTGAAAAATTATCCGTTTTTGACAGGAATGGCAATTTAACTTAAAGTCAGCATATATTCAGTTCACCTGTCTGAGCAGTCACCACTGACAACTTGATAGGGATCATCCCTTCAAGGGTGAGAGAATACAGCTCCCCTGTGTACATGTAGATGAGAAAGTGATATCAGGTTATAGAGAAGATATAGGTAGGTCTGAGTCAGAGAGACGAGGAGCTGTCATGTCGCAGGTGTTTAGTAAGCAGCTCTGGAAACAGATAGTTTTCAAGGTCATTCGGGTAAGAGAAATCCTACTTTTGTTGTTGTTTCTGTCATTTGAGGGTTCTCTGACATTTTAGTGTATCCATCCACAGACTTCTCTTGTTTTCATCTTTAATTTACCACAGTGTGATTTGAAATTAAATGGATGAAACTGTCAGCAAAACTATACATAACTTCTGTGTTGACTTTGACTGTGTGTGTGGTATTTCTGTGTCCTAGAAGATTTGGATTAAAATGTACTAAATCATTATTTGAGGTTTGGCAGGACACTGAAAATATTTTGAATTGCTTATTTAAATGTTAGGTATATTATCAGTTTGCATTCTTGCCAAACTTGCCTGCTGCACACTTTATGTCACAGCTGTTTCTCTTTTTTCCAAAATTCCAAAAGCCCCTGTTTGTTTAATAGGGATTGTCAGTCTCGCCACAGCTTATCTCAGGGTGCGGCTTTGTTTGGTTCTGAAAGCTATTAATGTTGTGGCTGTTGTCTGTCAGTGCTGGATTCTGTGTCTGTGTTATAGCAATAAATAAATGTGGCTCTGTGTGTGTGCCTATCTGACATTGTTCGAGCCTGTTATTGTTGGCCAGGTTATTTTGTGTATTGCAGTCAGCGGTGACTTAGTCTGCTTGTTTGAATAATCTTCGCCATGCTGCATTGTGCGTGTATTGTTTGCCTCTGAGCTGAAGGCTGTGAGTCGGTTGTTCACATGACTTGGAAAAGAGGCAGAGAGAAGGTGTGAGACACCTCGTCGCCCAGCAACTGATTGCTTCGCATGCTTTTTTTTACGGTCGATCTGTGATGTCATTGTTTATGTGTGCTTAACATGTGTGTGTGTGTCTTCAGAGAACAATGCTGGTCTGATTCATTGTCTGAGTTCTGTCGTGGTTTAGCAAAACTTATTTGAAATATCTAAATGAACGTCTGTTTTTTTTTTATCTCTCAAAAGTAAGTATGTTTGGAGGCATCATTTTTATGTTTTACGACTGGAAATGGAATTCATTGTCTCAGCATTGCAGAGTTTCTCAATTTGGAGTCAAATATGAAGATTTCGAATCTTAAAAGATCACCAGTCTAGAAATTGTGATATCAGTCATACATGTGTGACCCTTGTGTAAATATGTTCAACATGGGTGCTTACAATGGATCCTTTTCTGTTCTCACACTCAAGATAAGTTTTATCTTTGATCTTTGTTATCTTTGTTATCTGTGAAGTAACCTGTGAGCTGCAGCCACTGTTCCTGAGAGTGGTGCAAATACTTAAAATTAAATATTACCGTAACTCGTGAGAAAGTTAATCATTCTTGAGATATTTAAGGGGTTCCATACACCCTTGAAGTGGTTTGGGCTCTTAAAAGAGTGTCGTTTTTCTAGTTTCACTTGACAAACGTTAGTTTCAATGTGCTCTGTTCTCTTTCAAAGCTGCTAATAGGCCAATGTGTTGCCGCTCTCACTAACCTTGTTGACACACAAAGCTTGAGAGGTTGTTAGCATGCTCCACCTCACCTTGGCTTTGCATGACCAACCCCCCAGGCTCTAACTAACAAAAATCAATACCTTGACTCTTAACCACATTGACTCTCAAGAATTGTCCATTCTCCCGTTATATCCTCCCCCCTCCTACGTCTTTCTCTCCTTCTTTTTCAGGTCCTGTTAAAATGTTCTTTTATGTTATTTATTATATTTCCTCCTGCCTCTTGCCTCCTCCTTCCATTTCTCACCCTTCTGCATTCCTGTCATCAATTTTCCCTCACTGTGCACATCGATCCTTTAATTTAATTTAACTCCTTTGTTGTTTTTGAGTCAGTTTTATCCTTTTCCTTTACTACAGGGTTAGTACTACATTTGTCTCCTTTTGCCCATGTATACAGCTCTTTCTTCCTCCAGTGCTTCATGTCTATTTTATCATCCTTTGGATTTGTATCTTTCCTCTTTCTGTTCCTTTTCAAGGCTTTATTTGGGGTTCTATTTGATCCGTCCCTCAAAAGCTGTCACATCTGTTCTCTCCTATCTGATTCTCCATATAATCCATGGGGACTCACCCAGGGTACATGCATGTACAATATGTCCCTTGCTCCATGTAGACTATAGATTTTATCAGCCTGTTTTCAGTTGGCAAGAAAAAATAGAGGGACAGGGAAATCTCTGTTCCATGAAGTACAGAAAACCACATAGCTGTATACACAAGGAAGGGACAGGAAAGAAAAGGGAGAACGTGATTAGAGAGACACTTGATCACTTAATATGTCATCCTCAATGTTAAAGTTTAGTCCAATTGTTAATGATTGTCTAAACAGTTTGAGATATAAAAGAGCTGGCACTCAAATGTTTTATTTTTGGCAGGGCCAGTCGCAGCAGGACGTTTCCTGCTTTGTTGTTGAAGAGGGGTTTTTAAAAGATGGTCTCAACACAGTGACGTCAATGCGAAAAAGTATTTTAAGCCAGGAATAGCTATTCCTGTCGTGCCCTGTTTAAATTCCAGACAGACAAAGGGAAAGGTAAATGAAAGAACTTGAATGCATCCTGCAGCTGGCACACCAAGCATTGCCAGGTTTCATGTTATTTATTGGCTAACCTTGTTCCTGTGTTACCAAGCAGCGTAACCTGGCAACCCACTGTGGTTGATGTTACTGTCCCACAATCCTAAACGCAAGCCACTGCCCTATGTGCACTGGCTGTGTTGGTGTCACAATCTTTTCTAAGAACCTGGATTTTGCAGACTTTGGATGGAAATGGAGATGTACAGTTATAAATCTTGAAGGAATACTAAGTTCTGTTTTTTTTTTTTTGCTATCATTCTTGTGTGGAGCTACAGTGTAAAAGAAGAAGACTACCATGTTTTGACAGGAGAAAATTATTTTGCACTTACTTTACTGCTAATTCATTGAAACCAGACATAACTATGGTTCTTAGAGTGGACTAAATCATGTCTGAAAAGTGGAAGACAACAGGGGATATTAAATCATCCGTCATCAACAACAGCCTCATCAATACACACTCACAAGTATGTGAAATATGGTTGAATGACTGTGTGCTCTGTTTGGTCATGTCATGGCTTTAGTGCTCCTTTAGCAGAAAATGCAGTGTTTTCTATTCCACTGTCAGTCAACAAGAACTCAGCTGAAATGAGCTCTGTTTATGTCGATTAAGAATTTTAAATTAAATCCTATTCAGCACTTGTTTAATAGTAAATCCATATATGTTCAAGTAATAGAATCTGAATAGTAATTAAAATTGTCTGTACATTTTGTTTAGCAAAAGTTGAAGGAGGAACGTGAAGCTAAGCGTGCCCAGCTAGATGGAAGACATGACTACATCCTCAGCATTGTGGCTTCATGCCTGGGACTGGAGAAAGCGGATGTGGAAGATGCGATAATGGAGGGGAATCAGGTACCCTGTATTGATACATTTTCACATAGAAGTGTTTGCTTTCTTTGTAATAAAACAAAACAGCAGCCTGACTTACTTTGGCAAAATATATGGCAGCATTTGAATTACATTATGTACTTTTGTTATTATTGGCACAAAATTACTGCCAAATCTATGTTATTTTGCTTATTTCAGAAGGGGTTGGTGTCATGTATTTGGGTCAGGGGAAGCAATTTAAGTGCAGTTCGGTCATTGTCATTTGGGAGACATTGTGTTGTGTGATTGTGCTGAAAGTTTTCTTTTCGTCCTTCTCAGATTGATCGCATGGAGCAGTTCTTTGTTGCTGAGGGTCTTCCACACCTCATGTTCTACCATCAGGACACTCAGCCAAGTGAAACAGGTAACATGTGAAAACGTACACTCACTGTGTCAGAAATTGATGTTATGTGTGGACTTCATCTAATTGTTGTTAATTGTGTGTCTAAATGTGTGTTTTGCCTCTGTAAAAAATAACATACAAATCTTGAATCATGCCTCAATCAGAATCCATGACAGCAATTGATAAGATCCAAAATTAATTAGAATTAGATTCAAATGCAAATCAAGCTAGTTGTGATTATGCCTTGTGTTGTCTCTCTGTTTCAGCTGCAGCCGCAGCCTCTGCACCCTCCCAGCTTATTGCCCAGCAGCATGGTCACAGCAAGAAGTCTAAAGTGTTTGTGACAGACGGGAAGGATGTGGCACTGACCGGAGTGTGTGTCTTCTTCACCAGAGCCAACACCTCTAAGACAATCACCTCTGAGAACATTCACAGAGTGAGTCACTTTTAAAAGTGTTGTTTTAGAAAAGTAGGCATGAAGTCATGACTTTCAGAGTGAGTGAAGGTCGGTCAATCATATGAAACAAAAACTATTTAACTAACTTCACCATGATAACACTGTTCGATAAGGAATGCTCTTAACCAGCCATGCTGCTGAGTGGCCAAATGTGGGAATGTTATTAGCCATATGCATTTCAAAGCAATGTGGGGCTTTCCATCATGTAGTTCACTTAAATGACAAATTAAAACAGGCTGATTTTGGAATGTCAAAGGGATGCTTTATTCCTTGTCCTTTGTGATGAATTGTATCCTGTAACTAAGACAGCTTCTTTCTATCCAGAGCTTTAGAGACAAAAGAAGGTTCGACAAATGCACTCTGATACCAGTAGCAGATCTTGCAATTGATTTTAGCTGATGACTTGCTGTCAACAGGAAAGCTAATCACCACCTCTGTTAAAAGGGCATGTTTGCAACAAGCTATTCACAGCAAGAGAGGGAAAGACAATTTTAGTGTGTGTGTGTGTGTGTGTGTGTGTGTGTGCGCGTGCGTGCGTGCGTACGTGCGTGTGTGCGTGCGTGCGCCCCTGAATCCAATAAAAACAGGTATGTCCCATTCAACTAATATCAGAAGACATTGTGGTATTGATTTTGAGTCAATGGGTCCTGTAAACTATTGAAAAAGACATGTCCCTATGCAAAGTGAATGGGATGGATCAGAGGTGAAATTTGTCAAAGTGTCAAAAGTGTTCCTCCAGAAAGTGTTTAGGAGCACGTTTCAGGCCATTTGGAGTTGACCCCATCTGGTCTGGGCTCCACTCAAGGCAATTTGTCTTAAGTATATAACACATTTTTTGTGGCATTGGCTTGACCTCATACTTTTCCACGGTCCTACAGATTGGACATTACTGGCATTACATTAACACTGGCACATGCAGATTTGAGTGCAGTCTCCGTTCAGGAACGCTCTACCCAGGAGTGACAGCAGTCAGCCTTATCTGGAAATATTACAACCATAATCCTGGTTTGCTGATAGTATGAGTGGGAAATCGCACAAGTCCACACTGGTGATGACCTATGACCCTACACTGTGGGCATACCAGTCTTAACCATAGGTTTTTATGTGTCATGTGTGCACTTTTCTCTCCCTCTAGGATGTGAATTTCAATATGTTGGATACAACAGAGGGGGGTCTGTTAAAAAGTGTGGAGCAGTTGCTCTCTGAGATCTTCATCCCCACTCTAAGGAAGATGGACCATGGCTGGGGGGAGGCAGCCAGTCCCCAGGCCCAGGCTGTCAAACAGGACTTCTTATCATCATTAGAAAGCTTTGTGTCTGTTTTGGCTGGAGCACAGGAGAGTCTGCAAGAAAAGGTAGGAAACAGTCACCGTTACCCATCAAGGATACGTTTGACTGTTAAGGAGAGAGTTTAATTTTGAGCAGCTGTAAAATAGCATATGAAGAAATGCCTGTGACCTAACCAAAGAGGTTTTAAACCAAATGCTAATTTAAATATTTTGCATACTAACCAAATGTCACACCATGCCTGTACCTGGGAACATATATTTTGTTTTGTTTATTAACAGAACATTTTTTTAATGAAACAAAGGCTTTTTAAACAGCTGTGAACCTTTTATCATTACAGTTGTGTGTTTTATTAAAGCAATAAAACACTTTTTTAGATCACCAACCTATTTGACCACAGTTATTCTTTGTGAGCACACACAGGAACATCCACAAATAAAATACATGATACACACTGCAGCAAAAACAAACCATGGCTTGCCTCCAGGTTACCTTGAAAGAGTGTGATGCCTTTGACCTGCGGGTGCTGAAAGGCCCATCCGACTACATGGCAGCAGCAAACAGCGCAGAGACCACAGAAAAGATTGAAGCCTGCATGAAAGTCTGGATCAAACAGATTGAACAGGTGAGACCCGTCAGGTAACAGAGGTTATCTTCAAACCTGTCGCAGTTATTGTATTGCATCAAACCTTTTGCAATGCACTGGTCTCTGTTTACATAATGGCTGGTTAATCTGAAACAGAATCTATTCTGATATCCAAGTTTGCTTGAAATGCCTTTGAAAAAGCCAGGTGAAATGAACAGACAAACATTTGACAGGATATGTTCTTAATATTCCATGGATCTTTGCAATAAATGTTGCAACTTTATCCTGAAAAGAGCTATATCATGGAGTTACTTTATTTGTTTTTACTGAACTTATAAATCATGAAATATATCATGTTGCTTCGAACAACTCAAACATTTAATGATCCAAAATAATCTAAGTCCAGTTGGGGAGGGATGCAAAACTACCACAATAAAATGAACAACAAGAATATATGAAATTCAGGGAAAGCAGGAAGAGTAAACTTCAGAGACAGATTAATACATAGAAACTACTTCTGTTCACCAGGTTCTAGCTGAGAGTGAGCAGCTGAGAAAGGAGGCTGATGACCTTGGCCCTCGGGCTGAGCTGGACCACTGGAAGAAACGAATGTCCCGCTTCAACTACCTTCTGGACCAGCTGAAGAGCCCGGATGTTAAAGCTGTACTGGGTGTGCTCCTGATGGCCAAATCTAAACTTATAAAGGTCAGTCTCCTCTCTCCTTCATATCATATTTTTATGCTTTGTTTTCTTCAAAATGATGTTTTCACAAAAGACAGTCATGAAAATTAAAAAGCCTGTAATGTTAGTGTCAGTTTTACAGTGAATGCTTAAATGGTTTGTTCTGTCTAGTCATGGCGGGAGCTGGACACCAGGATTACTGATGCAGCCAACGAGGCCAAAGACAATGTCAAGTACCTGTACAGTCTGGAGAAGTTTTGTGACCCTCTTTACAACAGTGACCCTGTAAGAAAATGCTTTCATCTCTTTAAAGATAAAGTGGTCTGCCACATTCAAAGCAAACCAAATGTGCTATTACTGTATCCATGATGAACTGTCCTCAGGTTATGAAAATGGTACACTGCACAAACACTGTTTAATGTCCCACATGTGCAAGTGGATGGAATTCCATATGTAAGTTGTCTAAACACAAGCTATTATTTCTGTTTCACCCCAGGTATCGATGGTGGATGCCATCCCTGGTCTGATTAATGCCATCAGGATGATTCACAGTATTTCCCGCTACTACAACACATCGGAAAAGATTACATCGCTTTTTGTTAAGGTGCGGTTGGCTGATATTCTGCACAACATAACATTATTACAAAGGATTCAAATTTAATAAAAAATGGGATTCAGCAAAGCTGTTTGCCAGCAGTCTTGATATCGTCCTCATTTGTACCATGCAATCTATAATTTTCATGTTTTTATGGATAAATATGATCAACCACTAAAACATTTATGTTAACCAAGCGCATTGTTACATTGTGTGAAGAACACAAACTGTGCACAAAATGATACGTTTAAAATGTCCATTTCTAACATCTTAGTGAACAAATTACTGGCTAGATTTATGGAAGATGTTTAGATGTTTAGGTCTGCAAAGAATTAAAATGCATATCTTCATTTCATCCTACCCTTCAATATCTCCAGGTGACAAACCAGATGATCACAGCCTGCAAGGCCTACATCACTAATAATGGCTCTAATTCAATATGGGACCAGCCTCAGCAAGTTGTAGCTGACAAAATCAAAGCTGCCATCCACCTTAACCAGGTACTGGATCCTGCTTATTAATACCGATCTCAGTTTTTTCTGTTTTGACATTCTTATCAATTGTGGGTTTTTTGCACCATACTGTAGCTGTATTTTTATTTTTTAAATGTCAAGTTTACCATTTGTTTATATTGTTTGGGGGAAAATGGCCTTTCAGACCTGTGTTAAAGTATGTAATTCTTTCATTTGACCTGAAAGTAAGACATTTGAGTTGGCCAAAAGAATACATGCCCTTGCCATGATAGAAGAAATATTACAAAGCAAAAGTTATTGTTCAACCAATAATTGTTACCACGGTCGTATGATGGATGGATAACAATAAAAGTCACCTGTTCTCCCTGTGTCAAACTGTGCTCTCCAGGAGTACCAGCAGTATTTCCACAAAACAAAGGAGAAGCTGGAACAGACCCCCTCCGAGAGACAGTTTGACTTCAGCGAGATGTACATTTTTGGAAAGTTTGACACATTCCAGCGACGACTCAACAAGATCCTGGAAATGTTCAGCACCATCTCCACCTACTCTGCCCTGCAGGACTCTAAGATAGAGGGGCTGGAGACCATGGCCACCAGGTTTCAAGTGGGTATATTGTTAGATTAGATTGCTGTCAGGACATTTATGATAACACAGAGACACATTCGATTAACTGATTAAATGCCTTTGCTCGCCATCTGAGCTGTATTTCTTCTGCCATTTATTGACGTTGTAATATTTCAGTGGATGGCAAATGCAGGGCTGCTTTGGCAATGAAGAAGACAAGGTTTACATATCTAATCATAAAACTACAAAATACATTGAGAATGACTTTACAGAATTCATTGTCATAGTGATGTTGTATTCAATGATGGAGTGATATAAATGAATAGGAAGAAATATGGTAAAGGAGCATTTGATTTATTTAAACCTGGACCTTATATTTATAGTTTTGGTTTCAATGCTTCGTGCTTACTAAAAGTTTTACAATTGGTCCAGTAGATCAGCGCACATAGCAGCCACAACAAGGCTGCAACAAAATAATTTGGGGCAACTCCAATTATCAAAATTACACTAATAATTGTTTTTCTGGACATGCATGACAACGTCTGATTGTGCTGATATGTTTTTACTGATACTGATTTCAGTATCTATTTGTTTCTGCTTCCTTGGATATACAGACTACAGAGATGCAGGGAAAATGGGAGGTAATGTCTCACTACAGACCTCAACTTGTAGTGCTGCATGGTCCATTTTCATAGTTGACAGCGTGCAGTTGTGCTTATCATCGAGTAACTATATGACAATACTAACTGCATGCAACATGAACAGAGAACCAGCTGCAGTATGTGTTATTCGTAGTTTCTCAGTGTATTTGTGTTGTTTAGTTATTTTCTTCAGTGATTTACTGACAAACGTTTTGCATGTGGTCCAATTCACCTGTTGTAATTCCATTAGTTATTTCATGGCCCAGTAACTAGAAAATACTAGTTTAAATTGATTTCAGACCTCTCCTTTTGTAGCAGCTGAGCTTTACGATTTTGTGTTACATTTCCACATTTCGGTTACAATCCAAAGAGACAAAACAAAACAAGGCACATCAGTATGTACAAAAAGGCATTTGAAGATTTTCCAAATATACAGATACTAGTGGTATATTTTGCTGGTTTGTTAATTGCATGGCTTATAAGGAAAAGAAAAGAATAACAATAAGAAATGACAATCGTGTACATGCACAGATGGACACAGATTGTGCCCCACAAACAGAATGCTCCCTTATTTTATAATGCGGTTATTGATTTTCATTGATTTTAAATTAAAGATATAAATAAAATAAAGACAGTAGACCACAAAGCTGTATTGAAATCATCCCCCTCCAGAAATTCCATATATGAGCCCCAAATCTTTGCTTAAGTGTTATATTTCCCTTTGATAACATATGTAAGTCTCTCTAGGGCAAGGCACTGCAGTAGCCCCTCAACCCAGACTCACTTGCTTGGTCTGTGAACAGACTTCCATGACAGTGCAATTTTATGTTTAGCTTCAAGAAGACAAAATATGACCATATTCCTACTGATATTGCTAATTGTACAGCTTGCTGGGAAGCATCCAAACATACAAAGTTTGGAACATAATGGAAGTTGTTACTTAATAAAGTAATGGATACAATTATAATAATCTCTTTCCAAAAATCTTGAATGTGGGTGCATTCCCAGAGGCAGTGAAACAAGCTACCTTTATGTATACCACATTTGACACAAGTATCTGGTGTATAAGGGTAAATGCGATGCAGTAAGTCTGGAGTGAAGTATGTTCTCATCAACCATTTGTACTGGAGGAGTTTGAACCTTATATTTATTGTTTGCACTTGGCATTGGAAACATATATCCTGCCACTCTTCTACAGTGATTTCTTCTGTAAGGTCTGACACCATTTGTCTTTTGCTATTGTAAAACCAGGTTTAGCTCCCAGACTAAGATGATAGTTCTCAGTTTGATCGGTCGGAAGCCCCGACACGTACGAACATTAAAAAATAGAAAATAAATTCAAGACAGAATAGCAGTATTTTCCAGCTCAGGTTTGACTAAAGCAGAACAATGAGGCTGATTTGTGTGTGTGTGTGTGTGTGTGTGTGTGTGTGTGTGTGTGTGTGTAATAGGCTATTGTGTTGAACATGAAGAAAAAACATTACAGTTTCCTAGACCAGAGAAGAACTGACTTTGATTTCGACTATGAAGAATTCTGCAAAAGCACCTCTGAGCTTCATGTAAGTTAAATATTATGGACACAATCACTTAGAAAAGGTTTAATCAGGCAATAAGTGAAAACACCTGTTCCACTCCACTTTGTCTTTTTTGCTGTTGTCTTTTTTGGTTAATATTTTTTCATTGGTCTTCCAGAACCAGCTGAAGATTTTCATGGATAGCACCTTTGAAAAAATTCAGAATACAGAGAGAGCTTTAAATGTGCTGAAGAAATTTGAAAGGTAAGCCATTCCTTCATTATTGATTTCAATTTAAGTTTGTCTAGCCAAGTAATTCTCAGCCTGATCCTGCTTATTCTCTAACACAGCAGCTTAGTAATAAGTAATAGTTCATTTCATTTACATGGCAGCTCAGCTTTAAACCAGCCCCGAATCAAATGGCTATATTTAAAAAAGACAGCAGGACTATCAATAGACCTTTGTCACTGTGGACTTTTCATCTCATTAAACACAGGTGTGATGAATAACGTAATTGCTGCATTCAAATAGGTTCGCTAGTTCCAGGGTCCTTTTTGTGCATTTAGGCTCGTTGTCATGATTCAGGGGCAGGTTTAAATCAGATGCTCCTACTGTGATGTTATCAGTGTCTTTCCTGCTATGACAAGTCAGTATGTCATGCTGTGAGAAAGTTCTTTCCAAGTAAATGCAAAACCTCAACCTGGAATGCCACTATTACTATTATTGTTTATCCAATTTATATCTTATTTTAATTTTTTAATTTTTTAACATTGGTTTCCTTTTTTTGAATTCTGATGAAATACAACTATTGTATTTTGCGGTCTCTCTTAAAACAGACTGGGCATTCCAGACCTTGGCATTGACGAGAAGTATCAGCGCATTCTACAGAACTATGGCCGGGACATTGAAACGGTCTCTCGTATATACATGAAGCAGAAACTGGACCCTCCAATTGGCCGAGACTTGCCCCCAGTGGCAGGTCGTATCATGTGGTCTCGGCAGCTGTCCAGCAGGATTCAGGGTCCAATGGATCTCTTTCAACAGGTAAACTGAAATTCTGCCTCTCTATAAAATAATTTAGTTGGGGCTAGGTGTTGTTTTTTGTCAACTTTTTCTTTTAGTAGCATTGTCAATACAGTTTTCCTGTTAAGTTATATAGTACCATTCTGTCTCTCTATAGCATGCGGGAGTTCTTTCCACACCAGAGGCCAAGAGGATCATCAGGAACTATAACAGGGTAGCAAGGGTCCTGTTGGAGTTTGAGATGCTCTACCATCACAGCTGGATGAAAAAGGTATTTTGATTAGGATAATACAGCATAATATATAACAAAATTGCATTGATGGTCTCATCATAGATATAGATATATATACACACAGAGATCTATATATATCTATATATATTTATATATAGATAGTTATAGCTATAGATATATATGTGTGTGTTTTCTGCCTTCTCATTAATGTCCACTGCCTTTGGTCTCTCACTAATTTTCCATCAATTTTCCTCTTTTTCTCAACTTTATTTTCCCTCGTTCCCTCACCTCTCGTTGCTGAAATACCTCTCTAAACTACCCAACCCACCTTGATCCCTCCTCCCCAGATGGAGGAAGCCCGGGTGGGCCTGCAAGCCTCTTTGCTGGTCAGGTCTCCAGAGACAGGGGAGCTGTTTGTGAACTTTGACCCAGAAATTCTGACCCAGATCAGGGAGGCAAACTGTATGACAAAGATGAAATTGGAGATCCCACCCTTTGCTGCTCTGTTGCAACAGAGACAGGACACCCTCAAAAAGAACTACAACAAACTACAGGTGGATAATACACACAGTTTTACACATCATAAATTACATGGAACAATACATTTGTATAAAAGAAAAATAACGTGTGGTTAATATTAAGAAACACTGGTGAACAGCAACAATGGACAACAGGAGTTATTGTAAAACACACTGTGCTCAACCACGAATGCATACAGTGACTGCATTAATATATCTTTACCCTCCCAGTTAATGTTGAGTGAGAACACCAGAGTGCGGGCTAAGATCCAGAGTGCTTTTGAACAGCTTGCCATGCCGCATGTAGCTAAGGTAAGATGTTCTTATGTTGTACTTCAAGATGCATTTAAATGACATTCTGCATGTTATTTGTTTATTGGATAGTGATATTCATAAGTTCATGCTTAATATAATACCAACATCATTAAAAATAGCTGTCAAGATATACAGTAAATATACTGTTAATTTATATTCGGTACTATTGCTCCTTGTTTTATCAAAAGAAGTTCAATAATTCTACGAATGCATTTAATCCTAAGAAACAATATAGTCACAAACAATATACACCAGCATTCCACATGTGTAAGACTGTACTGTATACTTACTATGTAAGTGTAACATCATACTTCACTGACTTGGCAGGTGGATGAAGCTATACAACCGGGGTTGACCTCCCTCAACTGGACATCTCTGAACATAGACAAGTACCTGGGCCGCATCGACAAGGCTTTGGGTAAGCAAGAAATCCAGCGAGATCAGTGTCCCACATTGTGACACATAAGACATCCTGCAACTCAACACTAGTGGCATCTGATAACATTTACATAAATGTATTCATTGTGTATCTTCTGTGTGTGCATGAGTGCGCACGTGTGTGTGTGTGTGTGTGTGTGTGTGTGTGTGTGTGTGTGTCCACTTTTATTTTATTTCTTACTTTGTAAATTTGCTGCCTCATCCACCTCGTTTTCCACACCTCTGATCTTTTTTCCGTCCACTGTTTTCTGTTCTGTGTCCTTTTCTTTCACTTGTGTCTCCAGTTGACCTGGAGCTGTTGATGGACAGGGTAAACGACTTGGTGGAGTTTCGGATAGATGCTGTGCTACAGGAGATGAGCGGATCCACTCTGTGTGTTTTGCCAGAGGATGAACCCATCACCTGTGAGGAGTTTGTTCAGACCACCAGGGTAAATAAAGACTATGGCTATGATACTGCTTCAAACAGAATATAGATTTAGTTTGTCAAAGTTTTACTAAGTACGCCTTGTTAGTCATGCAACACCTGACAGGATTACAAAAGAATTGGGACTTTCATAATCCTCACATTTTAAAGTTCTTTTTAAGTATTTTCTTCATAAACTATATATGTAAAGGTCCCATATTATGAAAAACAAGTTTTCTCTGGTCTTTACATATGTAAACTGGACCTCCCTGAGCCTGCAAACTCCCAGAATGAGGAAAACAAGCAATTCCTGCATTGTCTCTGCAGCCCACCTACTGGTAAAACGGCGCTCCTACAGGCTGTTCAGATTCAGCTCATTTTGTTGCTTAACGAAAGGAGTCATTTACATAGGCCGGCCTCCTCTGCGCGGTGATAGGAGATATCCGAGAGGGGGCGTTCATCCCCGTGGTTAAGTTTGGTGTGTCCAGCGGTAATATAGCAGTGTTTCCGAATGTCGTCGCTCAGAGTTAGACACGCTAATTGCTCTGTTGTTGGTTCTAAAAATCAGCATAAGTGCCGATATTCTGTCCCAGCTACAGAACAACAGTGGTTGCGTTTAATTTTTAACAACAGTGTGCCGGCTGCGGTTCGTGTTAGCTTGTATGTGTGTGCTAACCACTTCACATCGGACTGCTTCAGTTACGAGGGTCAGTACAAACCTGGCCCAGCAACTGCACCCGCGCCACAGCTAAGTGTAACCACGTTTTGATAGTATTAACAGTTGCCGACAAGTATGGTGTAGTCAGCTGGAAATTGGCTAACTAGTTAGCTTCGCTTCGGTCCGCTATGCAATGGCGTTTGAAGGGAGTTTGATGTTAATAATATTACGATGGAGCTTGGTTTTCACAGTAAAAAGTTTGGAAACGTGCAGACTGGAGACAGAGACAATGCGAACAGTGTCCAAGAGTTTGGAAACTTTGTTGGAGACAAACACCGCTTTCGCTAGCTGTTAGCCATTAACATTGTTCTATGTGTAGTAACACATAGAACAAACTAACATTATTCAGACACACTAACCATTCTGAAACGTCCTGCTGCAACCGCAGAGTTTGTATTTCTTCAGGAGCCTCTCCTTCTAGGTCCGATTCTGGGTCAAACTGGTGTGGTTGAACGAAAAAATCTCCGCGCGCCATAGCGATACGTCCACCGTAAACATTAGCACATACTAGCGCGAGTGCAAGCTGCATCCTCTCCCTGAGAGTGACGTAACAGGCAAGGCTCTCAAAGAAGGCGTTGACAGATTGCGCTCATTAGCATTTAAAGGTGCAGGCACAGAAACAGCCTGCTTTCAGTAGAGCTGACGAAAAACTGTATAATATGTGACCTTTAATTCTCCAAAGGCATTCATGTAATTGCATTATTACAACTTGTGAATATTTGTATGCCTTACATGAAGGCTGCTGCTTATATATGTATTTTTACTCTGCTTGTTGGTGTTCACAGTGTCTTATTAGCAGTCAAGGCTACAGGTCATCAGTCATGAATAATTAATGTGATGCAAAGTTGCCGAGTTATCACAAAAAAGATCTTATGTGAATGAGTAACTCACACATTGAATTGTGCAAGGATGTCCAGCACTGTATAAAAATCATGGTAAGTGAGTTGAATTAAAGTGTGTTTGAAAGAAATGACAAGTGTTCCCAAGGAATTGTATTTATTATTTGTATTGCTGTTGTGGTGAAATCCTATAGCTAATGTTGGCTGCAGTGCATATAACAATTTTAACGTACATTTCAAATATGTGTATAGGACCTGTGCATAAGACAAGCCCAGGGTCTCCACACTAAGAGCTCACTGGTAGAGGAGGCTGCTAATGAACTGATCAACATGCTGCTTGAGTTTGACCACAATCAGAGAGAGGAGGTGGAGAGGGTCGAGGAAGAAAGCTGCACTGAGAGTAAGACCGTTGACCACATTGACAGTGAAGGTATGTTAACATTTACCTTTTGTGATCAAATAGAATAGGGTATGATAAGGTGCAAGGGACAATACTTGAAGAGAGACAGTTAATGTGGAAACTAAAACTGATGCATGAAAGAATATAAATGCTACGATATTTGTATAACATTAGTTTAATTAATGCTTTTCCTCTTTACATATTATGTGCAGGACAATCCTTAACCATTATACTATACGATTAACCACTCTTAGTTTCTGTTTGTATTAGCTAAGTTAGAGCTTGGTGTTATTTTACATTAGAAATTCCTCACTAGTCAGAGGACCATAGCTAAAGGGGTTCGTGTTCACTGTGAATGTGTCACCTCTTGCATTTCAGGTGAGGATGAGGGCCGCTCAGAGGGCCGTCTCTTCTCAAGAAACACTTTGCTCCCTCCAGCCAGCGTTGGCCCTTCCTCTCCCTTGGTGAGGAGGAAGAAGAAGAGGGACCTGATGGAAGTGATGGAGGAGGAAGCCCAGGAGCTGCTCTCCTACTTCAACCACCGTAACGTTGATGCTTTGCTCAGATTGACACGTAACACCCTGGAGATGCTACGCAAGCGCATCCACGCCTCCTCACTTATACATTTCTTGGGTGGGTCTTGTGTAACCATTTTGCTGGTCTTAGTATTTTGGCTTATTAAAACATTTTTAAAAGGTGTTGAAAAAATGTCACTTAAAATTTGTCAGCATTTTTGAGTGGCACAAATGCATCAAATAATGAAAATGGTACAGTGTATTTTGCTCCTATTGTATCAGTGCCATTCTTTGCTTCCCCTGTAGCCGAGAGTGATTCACCCAATTGTGGCAAAAGTAGTGCACAGCAAGCAATCTTCAGGGTCAATGTGACCCTCTCCATCCCTAACATCGCCATGGTCCCAGCTCTGGAGGAGGTCCAACAGGCTCTTAACAGGGCTGTAGAGTGTGTAGTCAGTGTCAGTAAGGGAGTCGGCCAGTGGAGCAAAGAAAGAATCTCCAAGGTGGGTTTGATCTGATGGAGCAGGCAATAATTATTGTAACTAATGAATGATAGGTTATTTTTTCCTACAAATCCTAAGGTCTTTTCATATATCCATTTTCACTCTTGCAGAGAAAAATGAATGAAAGGCGGATGGCAGCTCTGAAACAGGACAGTTCTGAGAGTGAATCTGAGGATGGAGCAACAACATACAGGAGCCTGACTGGTATGTGAGGACATGGGACCTCACCTCATGTAACTTAAGCAGTTCAAGCAGTTTGCCTATTTGATATATCCACATTGTTAGCAACATGCAGACCAAAACACTGATCATTAGCGAGCGCAACACAGTCACTTGATAATCAGATCTTCTTATTTCACAGCTCAGCAGAGCAAATCCTCATCTGACTAGGAGCAGATAAAGATGGAAATTTCATGAATATGTCAGTGACTTTGAAAGGAGGACATTTACACAAAAGACATTTAAAAATGTCATTCATATACAGCAGCCCTTTCGGTCAGATTGCACCCTGGCTAAAATGGAGGTAATGTTGTGAAACACTGCCTGATCATGGATCAGTGCTGCAGGGCTGATTGTTTTTTTCTGAAAGGAACTAAAACTTTATGAGAAGAGTTGGATATTAACTTGTTCTATGTATGTACATGTTCTCTAATACAGTGACAATAATTTTAGGTAACCTGATATTTAAAGTATCCAGTGACTTAACAGGGTTTTAAAAACAGTACAAGTCATCAGTGCAACTTCAGGAATACTTAATACAAGATTCCAACTCTTTGAACTATTACGTGTTATTATGAAAAGCTTATAAGTAGAGGATTTCAGGCAAACAGCAAGCTATTTATAATTTGTCCACCAAAACTCTATACATTCTATCCCCTATACTCTATAGTCCTTTAAACTGTGTGCTTTTCAGACAGCAGCACTTCAGACATTTCAGCATCTGTGATCCAGGCTATCCCATTCCAAGCCAGAAACTACTACAAGAGTGTGTCCGAGAACAAGGAGATAGTCAAACTGGTGTCCGTTCTCAGCACCTCCATCAGCTCCACCAAAAAGGTATGTGCATTTTTCATTTCAAAGAGAAAATATACATGAAGTATATTGCACTGAATCCTGTCCAATATGCTGTTTAATTGTTTATATTTTTATATTTATTGTATTCTGTCTACTTCAGCAGTGACATGTTTGTCCACTGTAAATGGACAAAGTTAACAGCAGTGTTTGTGGCACCTCCATGTGTATTTTCATCCTCATGTCCTCCTGTAAGAGTACATTTTGTTCATCAAATCTAATGTTGTTTTATATGATTGAGCAGGAAGTGATGACTTCTTTAGACCGTTTTAGCCGTTACCATCACATCTGGAGAAAGGATCGTGAAGACGCCATGAGGAGGTATGATCCACTAAATGACAAAAAATCATACCTGACTATCAACACAGAGAACTAATGGTTTGGGTTTTTTTTGTTTTGTTTTTTTACAGATTCATTCAGGGAAGTCCCTTGCTTTCTGAATTTGAGAGCCAGATTATTTTCTATCGAGATCTGGAGCTTGAAATAAACTCTGAACCAGAGTACATCACAGTCGGAGCTTTGGCTCTATTTACAGGTTAGATTAAGTGTTATTGTTTTTTGCTGGATCTGTTACAACCCATCTGTGATACGTATAGCATCATTACTGCCTGGCTTGGAGAAAACACAACACTTTTAAAATGTATTTTTCAAGGATAAGGAGTATAAAGAAAATTTGACACCAACATGGAATAGGAAAATTGACCTCCAGCCAATCCTTCACTGATCTCTGTGTATTGACATGTGTTTCTTTCTGTCAGCGGACCTGAAGATGTCTTTAACTGCTGAAACCAAGAACTGGATGGTGGACTACGGACTGTACTGTAACAGGAAATATCGCTCAGAAATGGACCAGATCTTTGCTTTTGTTGATGAAGCAGGAAAGAAACTAAATCGGCAGATCAAGGACTTGGATGACATTCGCATTGCTATGGCAGCACTCAAGGAGATCAGAGAGCACCAGATATCTATTGATTTTCAAGTTGGTCCCATAGAGGTAAAGCACAGGATTATGACTTTCACACAGCACAGACAGATTAATTAAGTTGTATATACCAGAGCATTTTATCTTATTAATTTCATTTGAGTTATTCTAAATGCTGTATCGTAGGAAACTGGAAGAGCTTCAGTTTCTTAAAGACATTTCACCTCTCTTCCAAGAAGCTTGTTCAGCTCTAACTAACTGGAGATAAGTTGCAGGCTTTTAAACTTTGTGTGGGAATGTCCTTACAGAGTCATTAAGGACATGTTTGAGTTCTGAGTTTCAGAGTCGTTAGGGCCACCTTCATGTGGGTTGCTAGGAATAGGTGAGCCCAGGTGTGAATGATTGTTAAGCTGTCTGGAAAAGAAACTCAGTACTGCATTGTAGGGGGGTGATATAAAATATTTTAAGCCATCTCCTCTGGTCAGAGACGGTCGTTCCAGTTTTCTGCTTCAGATGTAAGTGAACAGCAGAGTCTTGACTTGAGGAGTTGGCCCTGCTGTGTGGTGCCATTCGTTTATGGAGAGATTGTTTTGTCCCCACAATGACGGAGGGCTAACTCCTCGGGTCAAGACTTTGCCAAAAGATAAAACTCATTCCTATGAGGACAACAATGTAAACATCTTGGCCAGAAAGGACAGATGGTTAGAAAGAGTAAGTCCTTAACGACTCTGTAAGGACACCCCCACACAAAGTTTAAAAGCCTGCAACTTCCCTCCAGTTAGTTAGAAGTGAAGAAGCCTCTTGCATAAGAGGTGAAATGTCTTCAAGAAACTGAAACTCTTCCAGTTGCTTGTTTACGATAAGGCATTTAGAATTACCATGACCTAGATGACTGAGAATCTTCAACAACATTTGAGTTACGTTTATAAAGCATTTAGGTTAAAGCCCCTGTACAGACTTTACATTTAGTGTTGATTTTGGCGGCCCCGGTGGACGAAAGCGGTGGTGTTTTGCCGGAATGAAGACTGCATTTCCCATGAGCCCTAGCGCCCACTGTCGCGAAGACGTTTGTCTGGCCGGCGCGTTTGTTGTTGTTTTTACGAGTGTAGTATCTAGAGCTAATCTAGTGGTAACGTTAGCCAGCTTTGTTGTAACAACATAAATTCATGTATTGCTGTAAACTACGTCCCGCATTACATTTCATAAAAGAAATAAAATGTACATACCTGTCTAGGAGGAATCAGGCAAATTCTGGATCCGACTTGAATCCCTTCAAGCCCCGCAACTCTCTCCATCTCTCTAAGGAATTGCCAATGTTTATCCGTGTTTTAGCCCTAGCTCGATCGGATTCCCTCTTGGCCTTTCGTTGGTCTTCGGTTCGAATTCTTTTTCTCGTCTTTGTCTCATTATCAGCCATGACAAAAGTTTTAGCTCGGTTAGCACTGGCTAGTGTAGCAGCAAAACAGCTATGCTGTATCTTCCCATATATATCTATGGTCCTGAGTGTCGTTAGTTCCGGTCTGACTGCCGTAAATCGTTTCGTCAGCGGTCCGACCCGACCAATGCCTTTCAGAGGTATAGAACTAGACTACTTAGAAATAGCGTATCTTCACACTGATACAGGGGCTTAAAGTCCTTTATCAGAAGCTCAATAGGATAAGCAATGCAGGAATTTAAGCTCTTACCGGTTTTATGTTAATGTTTGACAAACTGATCTTTGTCTTCCTAACAGGAGTCCTATGCCATGCTTCATAAATATGATCTGTCAGTGGCAAAAGAGGAGGCAGATAAGGTGGACACGGTGCGGTACACCTGGGAGAAGCTGCTGTCGCGGAGCACAGAAGTACAGAATGAGCTGGTGGCCCTGCAGCCCAACTTCAGAGGAGAGCTTGTCAGCAATGTGGAGACCTTCCTGGAAGACTGTCAACACTTTTACCAGGATTATGAGAAGGTAAAGGAAATGGACAGAAAATGCAAGAGGATAACACAAGAGTCTCTACAAACACTCAAAGGCTCAATCCACTGACATTTATAAACTTCCTCTCAACCTAATTATTTCTTATCACAGCACATAATTAGCATTGCTTGTTAATTATTCCTTTCTCCTTGCATCATATTATCGCATCTCCTGTCACTGGAAGGGAGTTGAGTGTATGGAAAATATGCAAGTGAGAGAAACATGGCTGCTTCTAAGGGAAGTGGGAGTTACATGTGGTCTTTTTTCCTCTCTGCTTCAGGATGGCCCCATGGTGGTGGGGCTAGCTCCTCAGGATGCCAGTGATAGACTCATCATGTTCCAGGTTTGTTACTAGTGAATAGAGCTAGAAATGTTAAGTTATCATTTAGTCTGTCAGTCACTTAGCATGTTTAAAATTTGGGTCTGGAAATTGACCTGGAGCTGGTTTTGAGAATGTAATTTTTTGCCTTTTTTTTTCTACACTGATGTAAAATAATTGATTGGCATTCTTCTCCTTTTAAGAATCGATTTGACAACTTGTTCAGGAAGTACATCACTTACACTGGTGGAGAGGAGCTGTTTGGACTTCCTGTTACCCAGCATCCCCAGCTGTTGGAGATAAGGAAGCAGCTGACTCTGCTACAGAAGTTGTATGGCCTTTACAACAATGTCATTGAAACAGTCAACGGTTACTATGACATCCTCTGGGCTGACATCCACATCGAGAAGATCAATAACGAGCTACTGGACTTTCAGACAAGGTTCATTAAATCTAATTACCATGTTCAAAGGTTTTCTGTTGAGTTTTAGACCTCAAGTAGTGGTGTGAAGCTGTGAATTCCCATTTTGTTTGATATACAGTTCTTTAAAAAATCTGTTTTGCAAATGTTTCACAAGGAGGTATGTGCATTCAGCATGTTTGTTCAACCACAAGGAAACACAGAATGTGTTTTGGTGAGTAACACTGATTCTAAACATAATGTGTGGTTGTTTACAAGACAACTCCACAGGGCACCTTTAAATAAATTTACCTGAACTGTATTGAACTGTTTTAACCGAGCTGTGCTGACCCCGCCTACACTGAAAGTGAAAGTGACACTTCCGGGAAATATCAGGTACCTACTACTGATCTGAAACTATACAACAAAACTAGATTAAACTCACTACAGCCACTTAGGAGATTTACTGATTATACGGAGAGGATCGCTTGCACACATCGTTATCAGACCATCAAGAAGTGAGTCTCCTTTGAATTTGAAGATGATCATATAGAGAAAAATAAAATCATAACAAAGGAAAACAAAATGTTTGTCATTAGACAAATCCCTCAGCATTTACCTTTTCCTGGCCTTTTACAAAGTCCTTCCCTTGGAATCATCCTTATGTTTGTTTTCATTAAGCCCTGTGTGAATGCTCTGAGGGATTTCAATTTCACCATTTTCATCCACTTTTATCTTTGCACCCTGTCCTCGATAAGGGTTTATTAATTGTGCATTTGTCAAAGGGAAATTGAAGGGGAAAGAGACTTGGATTATACAAATTAAAGGGATATTCCAGCATAAATTTAATCCATCGTCTAACACACAGTGACACTGAGTAAGACCCCCCCTTGAGAGATCAAGTTTTCCAACCGCTAGCCAATGTAGCTTTAGCAACCCTAGAAAAGACCGCATGATAACAGTACACTGCAGTCTATGCCTCCACCAAGAAACCGCCATCAAAAAGCCACTTGTAGCCACAAAACGTCTGCTAGCTTTGCCAGATTTCTTTTGAAAAGACAACACGACTCACTACTCTCCTGCAGCAGCTTGCTCGTTATGGGAAGCCCTGATGAGTCGATTACCGAGTTTGACTATAACTTCTGTTCCCTGAATGATGAGAATGACAAAGTACAACAGCGATAGTATCTGATAGGATGCCCTAGCCATAGCCTAGCTGAAGACACCTCTCTTCACATCTTAAAGGCAGATGATCTGTAGAGACATATGTGAGGCCTGCACCTTTATGTATACACCCATTATGACAGTCATCCTTCAGTTTGATAGTCGTTCTTCATCAAGTCCAGTTTTGCAGCTGTCACCAAGTGTTCGTGTTTGGGGACAAAACAAACTCAGATTATTGTCCCACAGATAGGCACACTCACCAAATTAGGTTATTAATCTAACTTCGAGGTGGCAGTGGTCTAATGAATAAAACAGCGCAAACTAGCTGTAGCTAAGTAGTCTAACTCTTCTAGACGTCTTCTGAGGGATGGCCATGTGGACAGATGTGTATGTGCAGGAGAGGCCTGACATAGGTCACCAATAGAGCGGCTGTAGTCACGGGTGGGGAAGCCTATACTATGTGTTGTACAAGAGGAACATGTGCTGATGTAAAACTTGAAGAAGACTGATAACCCATCAATTTTAGATGTTTTGCTTTGGGCTGGGTACCATGTACAACTGTGCTAAAGTGCTGGTGCATATATACCTTTTGGTCCTAATTTTGTGCAGAACTAACCTCTAGTTCGCTATGAGTTTAATGACTATTGTATTCTTTAACTACCAGGTGTCGCAAGCTTCCCCGGGCTCTGAAGGAATGGCAGGCTTTCCTGGACCTAAAGAAAACAATTGATGAATTCAGTGAGTGCTGCCCCCTGCTGGAACTCATGACTAACAAGGCCATGATGACTCGCCACTGGAAGAGAATCACTGAGGTCAGTGAAACAAAGCCAGCAACATACTGCTACAGTTGCCATTTTTGTTCACTTAAGAGACAAAACCTACTGTTAATGAAATAATAATAATAATAATAATAATAATGATAATGATAATGATAATGATGATAATAATAATAATAATTATTATAGTAGAATTATTAAAAACAGTAGTAATGATACTAATAATGATGATAATAATAATAGCTGTATTTGGTATGAATAGAACTGCACACTTGATTTCCAAACTTTGATGAACATGTCTGTGTGACAGGTGACTGGGCACACCTTTGAAGTGGAAACTGATACATTCAAGCTACGCAATATTATGGAGGCTCCTCTGCTGAAGTATAAGGAGGAGATTGAGGTAAGAAAGACACAAACAAATATGGCAAGTGTCTTATTAGATGACAAATAGAATGCCACCTTGACATGTTAACACTGGTCAAATGCATTGATTGTGTTAACATTATGTAGCCCAATGACTATCATAGTGACACAAGTTGTTTAAAGGACATAGGCATGTTTTGAAATATTTTCATAGTAGTATTGAATACAAAATTCCTTCAATAGATTTTGACCAGTGATATATACTATGTGTGTGTGTGTGTGTGTGTGTGTGTGTGTGTGTGTGTGTGTGTGTGTGTGTGTGTGTATTTCTTACACAGGATATCTGTATCAGTGCGGTGAAAGAGCGAGACATTGAGCAGAAGTTGAAGCAGGTGATCGCTGAGTGGGACAACAAGACTTTTACATTTGCAAACTTTAAGACCCGTGGAGAACTGCTACTGAGAGGAGACAGCACGTCAGAGGTCATTGCTAGCATGGAGGACAGTCTGATGATGTTGGGGTCTCTTATGAGCAACAGGTATGTCAATGTTGATACTAATAATCATTATTGGACATTTATTGGGATAATTATGTGGGTCAATATTAAGTAAATTAAATCAGAACTAAACATTTTCTGTGGGGGGATTTATTTGACTGCCTTGTAGACTTTGCAAGAACTAAACAAGCTGTCACTGTGTGGGTTAGTGGTAAGCTTTTACATGCTGATGTAATTCATTCCCTAGGTACAACACTCCATTTAAAGCCCAGATTCAGAAGTGGGTTCAGAATCTTTCCAACACCACTGATATCATAGAGAACTGGATGACCGTCCAAAACCTCTGGATCTACCTAGAGGCTGTGTTTGTGGGTGGAGACATTGCAAAACAGCTGCCCAAGGTATATAGTGAATATGGTGTAGTGTCATGTTTGATTCACTAATCTCAATAGATATTTAAGATTACATGTTAATGGGTTTAACATGAAACTCATTTCAATATCATGTCGATATATAAATATATGCTGCTCTTATTCTTTTATGCCAAACATTTTCATTTTATATTCATGTGTATCTGAAGTCCTTTATTTGTGATTGGAAATTTGATTTATAGGGAGCATTTGTAAAACAGAGCCTTGACTTTTAGCGACAGAAACAGAAATGATACATCCACTGATCAATTCAATCTTTTTAAGGAAGCAAAGCGTTTCTCTAACATTGACAAATCATGGGTGAAGATCATGATGCGAGCTCACGAGATGCCCAACGTAGTGCAGTCCTGTGTGGGAGATGAGACAATGGGACAGCTGCTTCCACACCTGCTTGAACAGCTTGAGATCTGCCAGAAGTCACTTACAGGGTGCGTATGAAGGACTGAAATCAAACATTGAAACAATATCATTAAATTGTAACTATAGGAATCCAGAGTCCACTGGAGCTTTGACAATAACTTTAAACACATGCATGGCAGTCCAAAAGTGCCTCTACAACTATCAAAAGCACAAGTCTGTGCCAGTATTCCAAAATTAGTAGAGGTGGAAGAAGAGGTTTGGAAAAAAATTGCATAAATGAACAATGAGTCTCTATCAGCATATATTTGAAAACTATCCTTGACTCTATTTCAGCATTTGCCTTGGAAGGTTCAGCATGATTTAAAGGAAGGAATACATTTTGTTTTATCACGTATCATACAGTGTGCAACATGGCAAAACTGGTAGTCTGTATTTAACCCAGTGGTGGGCAGCGGTTGTGCCCAGAGTTCCAATTCCAGATTTGAGCTAGTGCCTTAGTCAAGGGCACTGACTGGAGAATTAACCTAGTGTGCATGTTTTAATGGTGGGGAAATCAAATATCCAGAGGAAACAAAAGCAAGTATGGGGAGAACATGTAAACTCTACGCAGAAAGACCCTGCCCCAACTGGATTTAAACCCAGTACCTTCTTGCTGTGAGGCAACATTTGGTAAGAGTTGTCAGTATAAACACCAGTGATGTGTTTCTGTTAAAGAGTACTGGCATAAAATTGTGTTTACAGCTAAAAAAAACATTATTACCTCATAAAAGTGTAAATGTTACTTAAAGGAAAGAGCCAGTTGTTTTAACAGCTGTTACAATAACTGACGATTATTTTTGGTATTTTGCTGCAAACTATTGTACAATACATGTGTCTAGTTTGCTGTGTTTCCAACACAAGTGGCTTTGAGAGGGACTACTGCAAGTTACCTTTATTATTCATCATTCTGTCAAACAGCTATTTGGAGAAGAAGCGTCTGCTTTTTCCCCGTTTCTTCTTTGTGTCTGACCCTGCCCTACTGGAGATTCTCGGCCAGGCCTCTGACTCCCACACAATCCAGGCACACCTCCTCAACGTCTTCGACAACATCAAATGTGTTCGATTCCATGACAAGGTGAGTGTTTCATTGAACCCCTTAGACTATTTTTTAATTTCGTATTACACAGTTGACCTTTTGCCAGGTCAGGGCAACAGAACAATGGTATATTTCAAACACACTGACAGAATTTATTTTCAGAACTGAAGGGCTTGAAAACAACAATTTGCACACAGACCGAACAATGCAATACAAGGGCAGATAAATTGAACTCACTAATCAGAATAGTGTTGGCATATTTTTTTTTTCTAATTGAGACTAGAAATACGATAATGAACTATGCTTGTGATTTATGATGCATGTCATTATCCTCAGGTATATGACCGTATTCTGGCCATATCATCACGGGAAGGGGAGACCGTGGAGCTGGAGCGTCCTGTCACAGCAGAGGGTAATGTAGAGGTTTGGCTCAACGCTCTGCTAAAGGAATCCCAGAGGTCTTTGCATCTGGTGATCAGACAAGCTGTCCTGACCATCCAGGACTCTGGCTTCCAGCTGATTGACTTCCTCAACTCCTTCCCCGCTCAGGTAGATTATAGATGGGTCGAAAAAATGAATACAAGAATATTTCGAAAAATGGACCATACCATTATTCTCTGTGAATATCGTAAGAAGACTTTGTCCTGAGAAGAAAGTTATTATGAAAACTAGTAACATTGTGAAATTAGCATATTTATTTCAGTAGGGTAGTGTAGCGTTGATTCCTTGTTTAGGGAAGTAATTAAAGTCAAAATGTTAGTATGGATTGCTTAAAAAGGCAATTATTATAATTTAAACAAATATCCTTGTCCTTGATCCAGGTTGGCCTGCTTGGAATTCAGATGATATGGACAAGGGACTCTGAAGAGGCGCTCACCAATGCCCGATATGATCGGCGCATCATGGCCAAAACCAACCAGCTCTTCCTTGATCTGCTCAACACACTGATTGACATGACCACAAGAGATTTGGAGGCTGTGGAGAGGACCAAGTATGAGACCCTCATCACCATCCATGTTCACCAGAGAGACATATTTGATGACTTGGTGAGTATGTTGTACGATGGCTAAGTATAATGAAGTCCTTTTAACTCAAACCAGCTCATTACAGTCTCTCTTTAAATGTATCGATCATAATCCCCTGCACAAGTTAGCTATCTTTTTGTAGAACTGCATTTGCTATCTAAATACCACCGGGTTAGGATCAGAAGAAAAGAGTCAAGTCTTTCTGACAAAAGTCTTCAAAGCATTTTCAGTGTCAGCCAAGTGATATTGGACCTATACAAAGGACTCTCTTTGAAGTCTCCAAGCACAGTAAATTGCCCAGCTGGTCTCCAAGGTGAAAAGCGCTGGTGTCAACTAAATATATTTGGACTTGTTTTTTATTGTTAATATTCAATCCATCCTACCTGTATTCATTTAGTCTCCTCCATCTTTTTGCCATCCTCTTCACCTTACTGTTCTCTCATATAATATCTCCTAACTGTTAACCTCCTTCTATCCCATCCCTTTTTTTCCCTTGTTACACTTTTTATCTCTTTGTATTTCATTTCCTTAATTATCTGCTTTATCTTCCTTACACCTTATTTTTGTCTCATCACCTCACATCTTGTCTTTCATCCTCCTCTACCCCTCCTTTTGCATTTTTAATGTCACCTTCTGGTCACCTCATACACCCTGCCCTTCCACCCTACATTCCCTTTTTCTTCCTGCTTTTATCTCACACCTCACATCACCTCTTGAATGGTGCCCTTCAATTTCCTATTCTTCTATCGCCATTTTCTCTCTCTCCCCTGATTCTTTCATCTTGCTTCTCTTCTCTCCCTTTCTGCCTTTTCTCAATCACTCCTCAATTCTCCTCTCTTTGTCCCTCCTCCTCCTCACTCTCATCCTTACCCTTTCTCCCTCCAGTGCCGACTCCATGTCAAAAGCCCCAACGATTTTGAGTGGCTGAAGCAGTGTCGTTTCTACTTCAATGAGGACTCAGACAAGATGATCATCAACATCACAGATGTGGGCTTTGTCTACCAGAATGAATTCTTGGGGTGCACTGAAAGGCTGGTCATTACACCACTGACTGACAGGTAGAGGGTAATCCACACAAATACGCATGCATGGACTTTTAGTTGCACTTACTTGAAGTGCTGTCAAATGTAAAAGATATACACACAGATATGTTGCACATTTTTTAAAGACCTAAACGCTTGTCCGACAGTGTGTCTGTTATCACGGTTGTAATGGTTACCTGGCATTGTTGAAATTTAGCTTCCTTTACACAAATAAATTCATCACAATTGATGTGCACAACTAAATCCTACATCACATGCCTGCAGTGAGAGACTGTCCAAAACTCTATCATCTGGACTATAAGTCAGAAGTGCATTTTATTTCAAAAGAGTAACAATTGAAAGTTTGTAACTGTTTATCCTTAAATGGTAAAAAACGGTAAGAACATTTATCCACCCACCTACATTTTCTATGCCTTAATTTGTTCTTTTATCTCTTTGCCCTGGCAGTTACTTGAATCCCAGCTTTTGAGTAAGGAAAAAACAATATTATAAATCCATTCCACAGTCCCTTTAGTCTTCAGTTTTTCATGGATCAGAAGGAAGTATGGAAGCTGTTTACAGTAACAACATACTGGTAAACGTTCTCTGTAATGTAGTATAAATGTTCATTATAGCATCAATTTATATTGGGTTACAGTGTAACAGTGTTCCCTCCGTGCTGACTGATGGGCGCTCCATTTATTCTTATATCTTTGCTTTGTTTGTTTTCATATATTTTTATTCCACTTTGTCAAGTGTCCTTGGGTACCCTGAAAGGCACTATATAAATTAAATCTATTATTATTATTATTATTAATGACTCAACTTTAGGAGAAGAGAGAGAGAGAGAGGGAGCAATAAATTGGGAAGAGATGAAATGAGAGAGGAGGAGTAGACACTCTTGCACTGTAGTCGTCACCTCTGTCACTTACAGACGATATGACTGTCAGAGAGCTAGGAAGAGAATCAGACGGAGGGAGGTAGGCAAAGGACTGCAAACAGCCAGTGTCAGACTCACAGACAGAGAGGGAGAAATATGAGACAAGACGGAGAGAAAAAAAGATTAGACACAAGAAGAAAGAAATGAGAAGAGACAGCAGCAGGGAGGGAGCTACCAGCAGACATCAGACAGCAGCTCTCCAAAGAAGTGGCACACTGTCCTTATGGCCAAAGGCGCAAAAACAGTCCTGATTTTCTAATAGCTTTCTTTTCCTGCCAGTAACACTATTTTTATTCCATTCTCTTTGCTTAGTGTGTGCTTTGCTGTTTTTTCCTCTATCATTCACTGGCTCAACTCTTCCTCCTTCACATTCTCTGTCCTTCATTCTTTCTTCCACTGCATGGGGATAGAAGATGAGGGATAATGATGATGAGAAAATAGTTTTAATAGCTATGTTCTAATTCGTTCTACATTCTTTGAAGGGCACAAAATTGGTTGCAAGTGCAGTTTCGTCATGAGGCCAGCTTCACAATGAAAAGGATGTGCAGTGTTTAGCCATAGGGCCTGGGTCAGGGCCCAGTGTCAGTCATCCTCTCTGATGAAGCGTCCTTGAGCAAGACACTAAATTCCTACCAGCTTTGGGGCTAGCATTCTCTAGCTGTGTCTGACCTCCAACCTCCCTGTGGAGAATCATATCATATTAATTTTAGTGTGTGTTAAACTGAAAATGAGGGGAAATAAAAACTGCATTATGAGGAAGCAAATTCTTGAGTTTATTAAGCCTATGAAATCTAACTGTCTGCCTTTTTATGTTTTGTCAGGTGCTACATCACCTTATCCCAGGCTTTAGGTATGAGTATGGGTGGAGCCCCTGCTGGTCCTGCAGGAACAGGTAGGGTTGAGGCCATAAAGTATTACCTTGAAGGACAGCGTGTCAATGAAACACTGATACTTGTATACTTTTTCCCACTTAGGAAAACAGATAATTTTATCCAGTTAGGAAAATTAAATACTTCAAAAAAGCGAGTCTACAGACATGACACTACCAGTTAATGGATGATGTAACTGAACATTTGGATCTTGCATACGTCACATAACATTACTAAACTATAGTGAAATGGCATCAAGATGATGATATTGGCATTGACTGCATGTCATTTGTGTCCCTTGTTAAGTTACAGCAGTGATCCCCAAATTAAAGCTAAAGGGTTGTGAAATCATTATTGGCCTCACAGTCAATGTAAGCTTTTCAAAATTTTGTCTAATCTCTTGATTTTTTTTAATCTTTTTTTTTTTTATCTTAAATGTACTACAAGAAGTTTTTTATAGAATTCATTACTGAAGCTTCTATATGACCTATTAGACCAGAAGATTGGCTATTGCTATATAGTTGCTCCAACTTATCCAGTAAGTCCTAATTTAAGGTTATCACGCTTACGTAGACATAAATAGACGCATTTCATCATTATGATGCATCCTACAATGTTTCAAAAAGAAAAAATTGAAAAGTAAGTTTAAATTCACTCACTAATCTACTGCCTTCAGACCATGATAAAGGTTCACAGGTCCCCAATGCTTCATTTTAATTGACCACAAATCAAAAAGATTTGTGGTCAATTAAAAAAAAGATGGTGTTTTGGTTAGAAAATGTATTTGTTTTGCTGTTGGCATAAAAATTGTTACATCTAAATTTGGTATGTGACAAATCTGCCTTTCGTTATTAGGTAAGACAGAGACCACAAAAGACATGGGCCGCTGTCTGGGAAAGTATGTTGTGGTCTTTAACTGTTCTGACCAGATGGACTTCAGAGGCCTGGGAAGAATTTTCAAAGGTAAGAGTCACAATTCAACTTGATGCTTTATTGCAAAAAAACATCACGAGAAAAGGTTTAGGGTTAGAGCCCATCAGAGGCTTAAAATGTTGTGTGTAGCTTGAGGGGTTTGGGACAGTTGTGTGTGTTGAATTATTTTGGAGTAATACATTTAGTTTTTTTAAGTGACCATAAAGTTGCATGTGTGTCATTTCCAGGTCTGGCTCAGTCTGGTTCATGGGGTTGTTTTGATGAGTTCAACCGCATTGACCTCCCAGTTTTATCTGTGGCGGCCCAGCAGATCGCAATAGTTCTCACCTGCAAGAAAGAACGTCGCAAAAACTTTATCTTCACTGATGGAGACAATGTGGATATGAACCCTGAGTTTGGCATCTTCCTTACCATGGTCAGTGACATAAGAGAGCCATTATTAAAACATTGTATTAAAAAAACTGCTATTCATGTTGTAGCGATATAACCTTCATTCTCATGGTATTGTTCTAGCTTTTGAAAATCCACCCACTCAAATATCTGTTGAGGAAAGTTTCAACCTTTAGCTTTAACTGCTATTTCACACAATGACTTGGTCTTGTTATTTAGAGTGAATGCAATAAATCACAAATATTACGATTTCATGATATTTGATTATCGTAGTTAAATGGAATCGACCTAGACCATGTAATATTTTATAAGTCGGTTTGTACAATATTTAAGACGAGGGTCTGCTTCTTTATTAATAATGTTAGTCAGTGTTCATTATCATACCCTTCGTACAGTAGTTGTAAGATCACTCTGTCTCCTTGGCACAGTTGCTATCCCAAGGCAAGTCATTAAATAGAGAACAGAGGAATAATTCTCTCACATGGGAAGAGGGGTCAGAGATCATTCTCTTTTGCTTTTACTGTCTGTGTGCGGGTGAGTGTGTATGTGCACGCATACGTGTGCGTGTACTCATGTATATAGAGACAGTAATCAAAGGCAGGATGTGTGGAGGGGAGGGACAGTGCTGTGTCTATAGGGGTTTAACTATCTAAGTGATAGAGCTTGCTATGAACTTTAATGATGTTCTAGTATTAACCTAAGATTTTGTTTAGTTTTCTGGTGTATACTCATCATGAGTAAACACAAAGTGACTGCATGTGGTGTGCACATATATCTTGTAAAATGGACTACATGCACACACCTGCTTACCTATAAATCTGTTGAATAACATTCTGTATTAATTATTTTGTTGTTCACATGTATTTTTTTCATGTATTATTTGTTACACTAAAATCTGAGATCTAAAACTTGAAACTGAAAGTCATTTGTCCTTTTCCTGTACAATCAGAACCCAGGGTATGCAGGTCGTCAAGAGCTTCCTGAGAATTTGAAGATCAACTTCCGCTCCGTGGCTATGATGGTTCCTGACCGTCAAATCATCATAAGGGTAAAACTGGCGAGTTGTGGGTTTATAGACAACATGGAGCTGGCCCGCAAGTTCTTTACTCTTTACAAGTTGTGTGAGGAGCAACTCTCCAAACAGGTAAACAAAATGTGATGCTTCCTAGCTATAAAGCTGTATATATATATATATATATATATATATATATATATATATATATATATGTATGTATATATATATATATATATATATGTATATATATATATATGTATATGTATATGTGTATATGTATATATATGTATATGTATATGTATATATATATGTATATGTATATATATATATGTATGTGTATATATATATGTATGTGTATATGTATATGTATATACACACGTGTGTGTGTGTGTGTGTGTGTGTGTGTGTGTGTGTGTGTGTGTGTGTGTTTCAACCCTGTTAAAAAAGTATTTCAATGAATAGCTGGTTTTACATGGATGTTTACAAATAAATAATGATGAATCTAAAATGCTATTTGTGATTGTTTAGGTTCACTATGACTTTGGCCTACGGAACATCTTGTCAGTGCTGAGAACACTGGGAGCAGCCAAGCGAGCCAACCCCAATGACACAGAGTCCACCATCGTTATGAGGGTCCTCAGGGACATGAACTTATCTAAACTGGTCAGTCTACAATGGAATATAATAGAGCTAGAGAGCTTGAGCAACAATACATAATCTTCAAAATTGTGTAAACAAAATTGAAGAATAGATCAATTAAGAAAATGTACATTTTCATGAGAAGAGCAATATGATTAAACAAAGAATAAGGTCAGTAATCAAAGATAATGATAGATGATAGATAAATGTGTTTATTTATTTAAGATAAATCATTCCCAGCTGCTGGTGCAGGTTTTTGCAGGTTTTTGCTAACATTTGTCTGTTTGTACGCATGTGTGTGTTTGTTAGATCGATGAGGATGAGCCGCTTTTCCTGAGCTTGATTGAGGACCTCTTCCCAGGCATCCAACTTGATAAAGCAGGCTACCCTGAACTAGAGGCTGCAATTGACAATCAGGTAGGGGGGCAGTGAGGGATGAATTTGTCTGTGTAAGGGAGAGTGAAATGGCAGAGAAATACAGGAAGATAGGGATGGAGGGAGAGAGAGAAGGGACAGGAGAGAGAGTAAAAAGTAAACAGAAGCTGAGAGTGGAGGAAAAAGAAGCTGAGCAAAATCGGGCAAAAGACTAATGGACTGTGGGACCCCTGTATCTTTCTTGTCACTCTTAAACGCCTCAAGTTATAGCACCCAAAGGGATACAGATAGTGCCATTTACCATTTGTCAAGGACCTAACCTAAGTAACTGGCAAACAGTGCAGAAAAAATAGAGAGTAAGAAATACAGCAAAATGTTAGCTTTTTGAATTACAGCATTGTTGAGTAGTTCCATAGGTGTGCGTTTATCAGGAATCAACTGACAACCTCTGGCCAACCAGAATGTAGTATTCATTCACAACAAAGTATAGATACTTAAATGCTTTGTATGGCAAACTGCAGATGTACTATGAATAACATAAAATGTGGTCTGTCAGGTTGAGGATGCAGGTCTGATCAGTCACCCCCCCTGGAAGCTGAAGGTTATCCAACTGTTTGAGACTCAGAGGGTCCGACATGGCATGATGGCCCTCGGGCCCAGTGGGGCTGGAAAAACCACTTGTATACACACGCTAATGAGAGCTATGACAGGTAGGATTTTGTGCATGGTTGGGATGAATGTTCAGAAGAAGAGAGACAAAGAGAAGGAATCATACTTTCTCCCTTTAAACTGAAAGTGAAACCAAAAAAATCTGTGTGCATGTTGTTTTCTACAAGCATATTTTTGTTTGAATACATTTGGCGTTTTAGATATACTTCCCTTACAAAAGTTCGTATCTCTTGCATTTGTGTTTCTTGATCAGAGTGTGGTCAACCTCACAAAGAGATGCGCATGAACCCCAAAGCCATCACTGCACCTCAGATGTTTGGTCGACTGGATGTTGCCACAAACGACTGGACTGATGGCATCTTCTCCACACTGTGGAGGAAAACGCTGAGAGCAAAGAAAGGTCAGAAAACTAGTTTACTCAGCATTGGTTTCATTGGAGGTGAGATGAGCTGACATTAATGAAGTCTTGAAAAAAATTATAAATGAGTATTTATTACAGTGTTCTAATTCATGTAAATTAAATCATATTTTGTGTGAATTAGAGACTATTTAATCTTAATAAACGTTTTACATTTTATTGGTTAAAAAGCTAACACTGAAAAATGGGTCCTATTAGGCATGCTTTGGGATTAACCTGAATATCTTCAAATACCAGAGGTTTAGTCTATAGGGAGCTTAACACACGCTGTAATAACTGTTTAATTGGCAAATAAGGGAGCATGGTTTCATAACAGCAACCTCTCTTCCAAGTTAAATAAGAGGAATAGAGAAAAACATGAGAGGGATCCCTGCTGAATTAAGAAGTGACTCCTAAAAGGATTCATTAGTGCCCCTGTTAATCTAGGCTTGTCTTTTTTTCTATGTTATTACTTTGCAGAGAAGTTTAATTATCTTGGGACATCCGCAGTTCAAAGCAGCACCAACAGCTGTTTTATTTTTTCCACACAAACCTAATCGTACACACTTCATTAAAAATGTATGTGTGCATTGTTATGAATATACATTATGTGCCTTTGCTTTAATGTGTCAATATGCAAATCAAGTGTTCAGTGTATGTTCTCATGTTGTTACGCATATCTTCGAGCAGAATTAATTCCATATTCTTTTCTGTTGCCTTTGTGCAGCAGGTTACTGATCATACCACTCAGTGCAGCTTGGAAACAGTCCTGTTGTTTCCTTGCAAACTGATATCTCCTGAGGTTTTATCCATATTGTAGAGACAAGCCATAAGAGCAGAGCAATATTTGAACTCCCTAATAAGCAGACACAGTAGTCTGGTGCCGCGTTTTCTGTACACTAAATGTATACACCATTTCATCCTCTCCACTTGCTAATTACAATAAATAATGCTTCATATCATATTCATCAACATGTAAACAAACAAAAGTACTATTTTCTTTTTCAGGAGAGAACATCTGGATAGTGCTGGATGGACCCGTCGATGCCATTTGGATTGAGAACCTAAACTCAGTTTTGGACGACAACAGAACTCTTACACTGGCGAATGGAGACCGTATACCCATGGCACCCAACTGTAAAGTGGTATTTGAGCCACATAACATCGACAACGCCTCTCCAGCCACAGTCTCACGCAATGGCATGGTATTCATGAGCTCATCTGTGCTCAACTGGAGCCCTATACTGGAGGTAAATTGCCTAAATGAAAACCTGATTATGTGTTTGTTTCCCTACACAAGCATTGAAAATTGCAATGCTTGTGATTTGGTATTTTATAGTATTATATGTACACGCTAAACAGCATCTCGATCAGTGGTTCGCAACACGCATTCCTGCTTAGGAGATTTTCAGGAGCACAAATGTAGTGCTCCTGTTCATTGGCAAGTATAAGCAAGTGATGGAAAGATTTGATAGAGCTCAAAGATGTGCAGAAACACTCTCAGAGCTCTCAGAGTCCACACAAAGAAACTAAAATCAGACTGAACACGACTCTGCTAACAGCTTAACAGGCCATGTTTTTTGCTGCTTGACAAAGACTGATCTCCATCAATGTCAAATTCACTGTGGTATTGCTCGTTGCCATCACCATATACGTGTGATCTGGCTCTCTCAACCCAGGTATGTATGAATACAAGATAAGAAACCGCCTGTCAGTGGAGTCAGACCCGCAGGTTATGGTCTCACCAGATCAACAAGAGGCTCACATGTCCCATGGAAATCCCTGCAACCTTGTTTTATTTTGCTCTGTTTGTAGAAGCTTGTTTTAGTTTTCAGAAAAAGAAAGAAATACATTTAACATAATGGCACATTTAATTATGTTTAGTGTTTATTTTAAGTTAAGCATTTATCAGTAAATCTTAAACACTTGGCCTATATCATTAGTTGCTTCACTTGATCTTTGTTTATTATAATTATATTTATATTATAAAATTATATTATATTATATTAAAATTATATTATTATTATTATTAGATTGTTGAAACTGAAAAGCATCTGTGAACATATATGAATGTTATATTGGGAGTTTTGTGTCATAACAAAAAAAAATCCTCTTTGAAGAGGTGCCGTTGGCTAAAAAAGTGTTCATTGACATTCACTACTATGTCTGGGTCAGTGGTTTCCAAACTGACACGGACCTGATACTCTATCCAGCATTATCTCAATCTAAATGAAAAAAAGGCTTTATGGAGCAAATCATTTCAAAATTACCCAGATTTGGATCATATCAATCATCAATGTTATCAATGGTATCAGTTATCTTTAGAGGACTCTTTTTCATGTAAAAAGAAACGAAACACATTATACAGCTAGGCCAAAGTTTTGTTAGCACTACATAAAACATGTGTTGTTTGACAATAAAGTAATTAATAAAATCTTATTTAACTACAATGATGCTGTTGTTGTTCTCAGGGCTGGTTAAAGAAACGCTCCCCTCAGGAAGCAGAGGTGCTGAGGGAACTCTTCTCTTCCTCCTTCTCTGAGCTCTACCGCTTCAGTGTGCAGTCACTGGAGTTCAAGATGGACATGCTCGAGGCATTCGTCATCATGCAGTGCATCAACATGCTACAGGGTCTCATACCACCAAAGGTGAAGTTGCAACTGTTCGGAATTCCCATCCATGGGACAGATGGCTCTCAGACAGCACACGTATATATTAGAAGAGGGTCATTTATACCGCCAAAATTAGGAAAAAGGAGTTTTGAATCATGTGCTGATCTAAGAGAGACCCTAACAGCTGTAATGTAAGATGTAAGCTAAGTACTGCGTAAAATGTGATAGAAATAGAAGAACATTTTTGTTCAGTTTTCAATCCCACAAACTGAAAAATTACTCAGAACAAAAGTCATCTTTATACCACCCAGTGAAAGCCCTATGCAAAGCGGCATAATTAGGGCATAAAACCAGCAATAATACATTTTGTCCTTGGCTTTTGCTCCTTTTTAATGTCACTGGGGTGTAACCATCATTCTATTAGCAGTAGTGTTGATCAGTAATAGTTAATTCAAGACCAAATGGGTGGCAAAGCTGTATTTCTGATGAAAGAATTGTTTTACATGATTATTTTTGTGTTTTGATCAATAATCCTCTTTTTTCCCTAAGTTTGCTCTTTTGAAGCCATTGATCTAAAATAGGTGTTACTCTACAGGAGCAGTGGGGTGAGTTATCCAGAGCACACTTGGAGCGGCTGTATGTCTTTGCCCTGATGTGGAGCACCGGAGCCTTACTTGAACTGGATGATCGGAGAAAGATGGAGCTCTGGCTCCGAAGAAACGAGAGTATCCAACTAAACTTGCCAAACATTCCTCCCGACAGTGAGGACACCATGTTCGACTACCATGTCACAGCAGATGGTATGCATACATTGATGAACAGATGATATCACCTGTAGACTTGCTGCCAGGAAATATCAAAGCTGCTCTGTGACGACCAGAAGCATTATGCCTCATGCTGTGCTTTATTTTGGCAGAGGCTGTGCGTTTATCAAATAATGTGCTGTACCCTGAAATATAAATATATTTCTCAAACTGGAAGGAAACTTGGTGTCTGTTTAATGTTTTGAACTTATCTCTACACCACAGTCCATCTTTGTAATGCATGCACAATTGTTCTTGTTCCAGGTCAGTGGGTCCACTGGAGCACCAGAGTGGAGGAGTATGTTTATCCATCTGAATTCACCCCAGAGTACAGCTCCATCTTGGTCCCCAATGTCGACAATGTTAGAACTGACTTCCTGATTCAGACTATTGCCAAGCAGGGCAAGGTAAGATTTGCTGAAAGAAGACAAGCACTGCCTGTGGACTGCAGTCAAACATTAGCATCCAGAAAAAGGGTCATTTTGACTTGAGTTCAAAAAAGTCTAAAATACTATAAAGAAATATTTTGGGTGTGCCTGCTTGATGTGTTGACATGACATACGTTTTTAGCGACCAAAACATTGACTCATCTATCAAGTGACATGTGATCTTAAAAGATGGCATGAACAGGGATATTTAGTATATATACATCCCTCTTCATAGCTATTTTAAGGGTTATGATGTGGGTTAAGTGTTTTAGAGAGGGTACCGCCAGTTTAATCTCTTCTCCTCTTAGTGTATAATTAATTTATTCCTGGGTACAGCTGAGTAGACACACACATGCACATATTCAAGATCAATAATATAGCAGCAGGGCTGGATGCAGCAACAGCTCTTTGAAAAGACCAGCTTAGAAATACTGTGGTCGATACTCTACTTAAGAGCCCATCAAATGCTCCACCACGTGGCATTCATCATCTGGAATTTGTATGTATGCATGTATGTGAGAGTCATTTAGATTTCTAATGCCATGAATGGAGAAAAACACATTTAAAAAAATAAACTGATCTGAAAACCTTTGTTTCATTATGTTAAGTTTTAATAAAGGTCCATATCAATAGCTTTTATGGCTGGTACAGTTCATGTAGCATGATTATTTAAATGAATTATTACCACAGACTTTACCATTAAGAGTCAGTTGTTCAGGTATTAAAATGTAATCCTCCCATGCCGCTGATCTTAGAAGAAGCCACTACATATTATAGACAGTTTTATTGAATTTTCAACTCTTTCACCTCTTACTGGCTGAGATTTAAACTTGTAGCCTGTGTAATAGGCTTGCGCATTGTTTTGACAAATGGATCCATACATAATCATTTGTCGTTCTCATAATGATTAATTAACTTTTATTACCAAACAGTGATCAATATATAGAGGCCGTGTTAAATGAATTATATTCAGCCTCCATTACTTGCACAAAATACTTAAGTAGGACTGAAAAGTGTCTCTTTCTTGTCCTGTTTATCTTTCCTGAGAGGGTTGTATTGGTGTTTGAGTGCATATGCCCTCTGTTATAAACAGTAACAAACATAGTGTTAGTCAACAGATTAAATTTCAAGCTCAGCTAAATAGTTGACTCCCATTTCAGGTTCACACTCCATGGAATTTACATTATCTCTGCCTTTACGTTTAGTCTCACATAAAACTTTACCAAAATAAAAACATTTAAACATTTTCCCAGGCTGTTTTGCTGATCGGAGAGCAAGGAACAGCAAAGACTGTTATCATCAAGGGCTACATGTCCAAGTATGATCCTGAGACCCACATTGGAAAGAGTCTCAACTTCTCCTCCGCCACCACACCACTCATGTTCCAGGTAAAGCAGAACCATCTGTTTCCTCTACTCTTAATTAGTTTAGGTTCAGTCTTTGCAGTTTCATCAGAAGATGGATGCTTTACATCTGCGTTAACTTGTCATAGATTATCATGAACTTGTGAAGTAATATTGATTGCTGTCTGATCTGATTAATCATGTGCAGGCTGACGGAAAGAACGCTGTCTCTTTCCTGCGCATGGCTTAGTAGCACATTGATCAAGCTGTTAATCAGGATTATGTCTGAGTGGAACTTACTTTCTCTCCCTCTTACTTTTAGCTGCATTTTTCATCACCGTATGTGTTGTCCTATTTGTTTTCTTTGCTCAACCATTTCTGCTTTAGAGGACAGTAGAAAGCTATGTGGACAAGAGGATGGGGACCACTTACGGACCCCCTGCTGGGAAGAAAATGTCCATTTTTATAGATGATATCAACATGCCTGTCATCAACGAATGGGGAGATCAGGTTTGGGATTATTATAACATCAATTCAATTTAAGTTGGGATACCAAAACATTCCCTTTCATGTTCCTTGGTTAGTGACTAATGTCTTGTTATTTTTTTTTCGATGTCAATTCGAGTAATTTTTTTATTTATTAGACAGTCCCTCCAGAAAAACGCGATTATGCGGTCGCATAATTCAACACATAATCAGCTGAAGTCCGCAAATTGATGCGGGGGCCGCATTTTTTCAAAGACGCCGCACTTTCGCCCCATAAATCGCCGATTTTCGCGCAAAATGTGCGAAATATGCGAGGCTTGCATGATTTCATAATTCCCGCATTTTCGTTGCAAAAAAGTCACATATATTTTTGCAGAAAGTTGAAAAATGTTGCGTTTACTTCAGACAAGAGCAGCCATTTTCCTCCTGTTGCCTTGGGAACATTATAAAGTGACATCATTGGAAAGCGCCATACCCCGCAAAGAAGTCATCATGAAGACCGCAAGTCTCACTTGCCAAAAAAAATAAGCGCAAAAGACAGAGCAAAGGATTATCCTGGTGTGTTACATGACAGTGGAGGCAAATTATTTTGCACTCCGTGCAACTGCGTGTTGGACCACAGGCGGATGTCCACGCTGGACAACCACTTTGCCACCGCAAAACACTCGCGGATGGTAGGGTTAGGAACTTGTTTGTCTCAGCAACGTTTTGTAAGTTTAAGCCTTGTGTTTTTGAAGGTCTGAAATAGAATGACGAGATGAGAACTTAATTATTCCCAGCACTTTCTGTGATGTAGTATGCTTGCATATCATAGGAAGTCATTAGAAATGACTATTTACATTAAGGTAGTAATGAGAAGAGTGTAATCTTTTTATTTTCTTATTCATCAAAACCGCAGTTTTTGCAAATTCCCGCAATTTTTGCAAATTCCCGCAATTTCATCTCATAAAATTGCACAAATATCCCGCATATTCCATCACATCTTTTTAGAAAACATGCCGCATTATCGAGGTTTTTTGCCCGCAACAATCACGAAAAAACGCAAAGTAGAATGCTAACATGAAGTTATAACAAATGCTTCTTCTTCATAGGTGACAAATGAGATTGTCAGGCAGCTCATGGAGCAAAATGGGTTTTTCAATCTGGAGAAACCGGGAGAGTTCACCAATATTGTGGACGTTCAGTTTCTAGCAGCTATGATCCATCCAGGAGGAGGTCGTAATGACATCCCACAGAGACTGAAAAGGCAGTTCTCCATCTTTAACTGTACCCTGCCTTCAAATGCTTCCATTGACAAGATATTTGGTGAGTAGAAGGAGTGCAATGAAATCATTACTGAATTAAATACTGAACTAAAACGTCTGCTTAATGTTAAAGGGTATGATTTATTTATTTTTTTATCAACCAGGACCATTTTCCCCAAAATATAAGTGAAAGAGGTTATTTCAAACAAACCAGAGTTGATAATTGCTGGAACCAAGATGGATTCGAGTTTTATTTTTAAATTGCTTTAGAGTCTGGTGGCTTTGGCGAGAGTGATAGTGGCTGTTTCTGGTTAAACAGATCTTATTCTGTAAAAAAAAAAAAATGGTTGATCTCCGTAGGGATCCTTTTCATTGTGTTGACGGACACTTACAATATCAGTCTGAGCCTGTCTGTAGGAAAAAAAAAACATCCTCAGTTTTCCCATGTTTTTTGTGTGTAAGTGACAACTAGCCACTGTCAAACTTACCCTTTAAGAAACATATTATCAGCAGCATTGATATTAATGATGCTGAATTTATACTACGGAAATCAATAATAAAATGTCCATTTTCCTTGCAATGTAATTTGTGGTACTACATGTAAGTATTAATAATGAACTCAAAGGATTGGACACAAAGATGTGATTACATGACCCTAATATTAATTGTGTATTATACTAATATACTGATAAATATGATGTGTTTTGGTCACTTTCCCACCTTCAATCTTACAACTAACCCACCCTGGACCTTATTACATAGGTGTAATTGGTGTGGGCCACTTCTCTGCACGTCGTGGTTTCACCAGTGAGGTTCAGAGCACTGTATGCCGCTTAGTGTCTCTGACCCGCCGTCTCTGGCAGTTGACAAAAGTCAAGATGCTTCCGACTCCAGCCAAGTTCCACTACATTTTCAACCTGAGGGATCTCTCCAGGATCTGGCAAGGCATGCTCAGTACCAACGCTGAAGTGGTGAACTCTGTTCAGGTGAGGACACAGTACTGTACAGTATAGTAGTTTACTTTTTTGGGGATAACTAAAATTTCTAAAATGTCATGTAACTAAGGAAGATGGCTAACATGGCTACATTGCAACTGGTTTAAACTGATTACATGACCATGTATCCAGGGTTTTACAACTAGTTCAACTAACAATAACACTAAAATATAAAGGCCTATAAGTCTCTCAATGAGCCATCCATCCAAATGCACAACATTCTAATGTATGTAATACACTTGACATATGCCAGTCTTAGTTCAAATACAGTAACCAGGTTATTGTAGTGCTTGAACATGTCTCCCAGTAGTCCAGTTACTTGTGTGCTTCTAAACAGAGCATAGAGAGAAGTAACATACTGCAATGCAGTGTAGTATGGTACTGTATAATAGACTAGAGTATTATAGAGAGCCTCACAGAGAATGATCAAAACCCCTACTTGTATGGACGATCTAGTATACGAATACATGATATATATTTACAGTAGTGGAGAGAGACAGAAGAGCTTGTTGGCAGTAAGGAATAGAAAATTCTAGCATTGCGAGCTCAATTCTTGCTGAGGTGGCCAACTCTCTGTTGGTTTGTGGCCTCGCTGAATAATTTAATACAATGAAATATATCTTGTTACCTAAGGCTGCCTCAGAGTGGAGGCAAATATGTTCAACATCCCTGCTGAGGCTGCCACCTCAACTCTGAAGACACAGAGTTGTCTGGCAAGACTAGAATAAACGGAATCACTCCGAGAGAATACTAGAATATAGAATACAAATTAATGTAACTTTCTCAGAGTTTTATTTCATGGTGAAGTTGCTGTAAGTGGAGAATTCTTCCAATCAATACATAAAATCAATGTCTGGCTAAATAGATATTAGTGTGAGTAAATGATCTAGTGTGTCTCTGCTCAGTGTTTTTGAATCTTTTTTACGTTGCCATCAAACTAGATTTTTATAAACTATAACAATTTCTCCACATCAATGTTATAGGTAATTGGCAATGCTTTCTGTATCTTCGTGTGCAATAGACCTGAATTTGCTAATTCAGTAAGACCACTCATTTGAATGGCAAAAATAATACATGAAAAAACAAAAAATTGTTTTTTTTCCAGGTGCTGCTGGCACTGTGGAAGCACGAATGCAAACGTGTGATAGCTGACAGATTTACCATGCCTGAAGATGTGGAGTGGTTTGATCAGGCTTTGGTAAAGCTGGTAGAGGTGGAGCTCAGCGAGGAGCACAAGAAGATAGTTGACTGTAGTTTAGACAGTTACTTTGTCGACTTTCTACGAGACGCACCTGAGGCTACAGGTACTGTTCCATCACAAAGACTTAGAACTTGACCATTTCAACAGTGTTGCTGTATTATATCTCACAACTGAACTGTGATCATTTTAATGTAGAATGTTATTTCCTCACAGGGGAAGAGCCAGAAGATTCAGACTTTGATTTACCCAAAGTGTACGAGCCTATGGATTCGTTTGAGAGTTTAAAGGAGCGTCTGAACATGTTCTTGAGCCATTACAATGAGAGCATCAGGGGCACTGGCATGGACATGGTCTTCTTTCAGGATGCTATGATACATCTGGTCAAGGTACTTCAAAGTCTAGCCACACTACCAAGAAATGGTAATATTGGCAAGAGTAGATAACACAAGCTCTATATTTCACAGAAAAGAGCAAAAATTGTCTAATGTGACAGGACTCAGACAGAAAAGTATAATGTTTAGTCATATTCTGACTTCCTACCTCACTCTGACGTATCATCGTCTGGTGTTTACCCAGAAGCAACAAACGACCAAAAGAAACATACCATTATCTTGAGTACAATTACAGATATTTCTATGTTTGAACATAGTTGGAAACATTCAGGATGAGGCAAGTACACAACTCAACAACAATGACTAGACCTTTATTTACCTTTGACCTTTGAAATCTTACATATCACATCTCATTAATAACAAAATGTCGTACCCTCAACCAAACTCAATACAAACCCAGAGACATAGCCTTGAGACAAGAAGATCCCATTGTCTCTCTGTGTCTGGCTACCTGATACAACAAATGATCCCTTTTTTTAATAACTGGTGATGCTTTTTGCATTTGGATTCCCTAGATGTGCTTATATACAGCCTTCAAGCCCAAAACAACTTAATATATTGGGCTTTGAAACACTTGCATGCTTGCTCACTTGCACTCAGACAGAATCTCCCACTCTTTCTGCCTTGTTTGTTTATTCATTTATTGTTTGTATGGTTTTGCTTGCGTAGGTGTCGAGGATAATCCGGACACCTGGAGGTAATGCCTTGTTGGTTGGTGTTGGGGGTTCAGGTAAACAGAGCCTGACCAGACTGGCCTCATTCATAGCTGGGTACAAGATCTTCCAGATCACTCTCACACGGTAATGCCCACATACAATACACAAACACAGGAGGTATTCCTTGTCCATACACCTTAACCTTAGCCAAAATTTTGAAATACTTAGTTTTAATTATAACCAGATGATAATATCTAATATATTAAATTAGACCTTTTTTTTTTTGGCTCATTATAGTCTGTTTTTCCCAGAGAGTCATCATTTCATTCTCGTCAGAATCGGCATTAATACAGAAAGACTGCCAACGATCATTCTTTTGATTTTTAGACTTAAGAAGAACTCCAGCTGCTTTGGAAAAACCATGTTTCTCCTTAATTTTAATGCAGTTGAGACAAGATATAAGCATTGTAGAATCAAACTTAATTGACTCTTGATTGGTATCTACATTATATGGTTGTTAACGGCCCATTAGTTTTGAATGATATCAAGTCTCATTCTGGAGTGAATGTCTTCGGACTAAATTCTATAACCAGTTTTTGTTAATTGTTTTGTGTAGCAAAAATACTAAGAGGATGTCATTCCTGTTTTTTTTTACAAATATTAAGTCACCATAGAAACAAATAAAACAAAACAAATCCACCTGTAAAAAATGTTGCTTTTGAAAACATTCATCAATAATGTTTCAGTAGCTGCAATCAGAATGAATTGCCAAGAATATATTCTATAAGAAATGGGATCTGATTAGCATTTATTGTATAGTATCTTTAGAGTGCTGGCCGCCTGTCTTCTCAGTCAAACTATATCATTGTCTCCTATAAGACTTTTTTAAGTGCAGTTGATTCATCAGAATAAAGAAAAGTTGTCCTTGCTTCAACTGAGTCATTTTTCTCTGCTGGCTCTGTCCTACACTTTGTCTGCCTCATTGTTCTGTGTCTCACTCTGGCCTTTCTCTCGCTCTTCCAACCTGTCAAATGTTTTTTCTCCCTCGGTCCCCATGTGCCTTTGTTGCTGTCATATTTCCCGTCTGCTCTGTTCCTAACAGATTTTAGTGTTTGCTATTAATATGAATGAGCCTTGTGTTTCTCCCCTTGGCTGCACAACCCTCTCTAGAGAAAACAGGCAGCTTGATATTTCTTTTTTTTGCTTCTTTTTTTTCTTTTTTCTTTTTTACAAATACAGCCAGTTGTCTTTTGCATGCACATCCAGTACAGTTACATCTCTATTTTTCATTCAACACGTATTCTCTGCAATCCTTTCTCATTGCTTTCATGTAAACTATTCATTTAAACTCTAACAAGAGAGTAACAAGGTTAGGATGACAGAGTTTTTAGCATTTCGTTTCTCGCCATTAATTCCACCCATTAATTTTCCACTTTCACACTCCTGCTTATATTTCAACTCTCTTGCTATAATTCATTCAAGTTCACATACAAAAACAGATGGAGGCACATTTGAAAACAAGCAACTAGGACACTGCTTACTTCTTTACAACCAATAAGACAGAAATATGTTACTATTTTCACACATTTTTCTTTTCACCACCTTAATAAAAGCATCTGTAACCTGAAAATCTTTGCAGACACAAACGCGCATACACACAGTGCTGCAAGCCTGTTAATGATTAAATCTTTTAATTTCAACACACCATGCAGTATATCCATATTCAAAGACAGAGTGGCACATTACTGTTCAGTATAATTTTATCATAAAAGATTTAAAGATGTCTTTTGGATATTTACTTTAATATTGGAGTAAAGCAACTTAGCGTATATTTTAGTAATGCACTGAACTTTGCCTGCCACACAGATGCTATGGCTGTCAGAAAGAAAAACGTTGTCGCACAGTGTGATATTGCGCCGACTTCAAACAGTACATCATACCTAACTCCGACAATATCATTCTGAAAGTAAAATATATTCCACACACAATTTTCCTTTTTTTTATCATTTTACCCTTTCAACTTTGTGACAATAGCACACATAGAAATGAAATAATCTTAAGTCCATATTTATTTTGCGTTCTGTTTTTTGCCAGCTCATACAACACAGCCAACCTGATGGATGACCTGAAGGGTTTGTACAGAACGGCTGGCCAAAACGGCAAAGGCGTCAGCTTCATCTTTACTGACAACGAAATCAAAGACGAGTCCTTCCTCGAGTACATGAACAATGTCCTGTCATCTGGAGAGGTCAGGAGCATACACATGGATAAAAAACACAAAAAACACACATGCATGAATGCATGCTTACTGGAGTATAAACTTATATTTGATGTGAACATGTTAAATGTGTCAAATACATTGATGCTAGCTTGAGGTTCTGAAGGGCCCTCACAGAAAAAGGTCCCCCTTGGTTTGGTGCTTTGAGGTAGGAAGAATCACAAAAACCTGTTTTCTGGCTCAAAGGGAACGCACAAAGGAGGGTATGCCAGCCTTAGGCCATGTGTAGCCTTAGACGTAGCAGTTAGATGTTAAATTATTTTAAAAACTACTTGACAGGATGAGGGGCTAAGATTTCTGCAAAACTAAATAAGGTATGCAGCTGCTTTTTAAACCAGTCTGAGCTGAGACAGCCAGTTTCACAGTAAAGGAAGTTGCAGTATTATAAATGTAGATCAAAATAGAATAGATCTTTGTTGTCCACCAGTTTGGAAATGTATCTTCAGCTCACCAAAACTCAAGAAATAACAACAAAAAGAGTTACCAATGCTAATGGAACTTGGACTTCTTTAATACATTTTTAGTAGCCAGAGGGACTCTATAGTGCCTCCCAGAACTAAAAAGGCTCAAACTGGCTGAAGAGTGGATGGGAGCTTTGTTTCAGGATACTCCTCACCTTATTCCTTTCCTCTTTGTAAAAAGTTGAGTCGAAGGCTTTCAGGGGTTTGCCAAGTATTTTGTTTATTTTTTTATATACTAAAATGTGGGGACATGAGCTTCTTCCTTGATTAAAGATAACTTTTTTAAAGTTTGTTTTTTGTAAGATATCCTAGATTTTCTGCAGCTGGGGACAGGAATAAGACTTAGTGACCCTCAGCATCTTCACTGTTTTACTCAGGAGGTCACACACACATAGCATGTGCTGATCCAACAGGTCAGCCAGCTTGGTGTGTGATACCACAACTACACATTTATTAAGTGGGACATGTGACTTGAGGATTCATTACAAATTCAGCCTTTATTAAAAAATTCAAATTTAGGCATGTTGGGAAAGTCACAAGTAACTGTTACTTTTGATGATATTAGGTGGGGGAAATGTTTAGTTCATCCAACCAAACATTTCCCAGTGCATGCTGTATATGCGTACATTTCCATATAATTTAGATGTAAGTCTTGCTTATTAGTGTAATATCATTGCAATCAGATTTGTTTTCCTGCTTAAGTACATTTTAATGAATGCTCTGGCACATCTGTGTTTTTTTGCAAGTTTTGATAATCAACACAAACACTTTATTATTATATATAAGCCTACTGGGATATACAAATCTGCTACACTGACTCAAATACTTGCATTGACACCATCTAGTCTGTCAAACACCAAAGCTTCAGTTATACTTTTGTTACACAACTGAAACTGACAGCGAGCAATTCGCCCGTGAGTGAAATAACGATTTCATGATGATTATACTAAGGCAGCAACAGCAGCCTCCGAGAGGAGAAAGCCATGTCGTCTTCACCTGCTATATGAGCAGTGCAGTTCAATTCAATCAAATTAAAAAGGAAATTGCATTTTCCCTGTCAATACAATTGTTTTTCCCATCGATTTTGGATATAATAAATTGAAGCTGTGACTGACAGACAGAAGAGACAGATACAAATACGTCTTTTCTGTACTGTTGCACTCTACACTATAGCTGCAGAATTGCTTTTTTCATGTATTTCTCAGTAACAGCAGCAGGCTGGAGCAGGTAGCCTCAAGGTCAAGTGCTGCACAATACTCAGCTTCAGACCCATGATCAGCCACTTTACTTGACTTATTGATTGTGTTGTAACTAGGGCAAATGGTGGTGCATTTTTAAAGTACCTTTTCTTCCCCCCCTTTTATCTTACCCACTAATCCTTTCCCTCTTCCCCCATTGTATGGTTTACCTCCTGTTTGTCTTACCATTCTCCCTTTTCGACCTCTCTTTTCCTTTCTCTCCCTCAATTTGCACTCTCCTTTTTCATCTTCTGTCCTTCCTTTTCTCCTAGTTATTCATGTGCCTTTAAGCCCCTTCGCTCTTGTCTTAATGTCCTTCACACCTCCTCTTCAGATAATCCTTGTCCCCCCTTGCTAGCACTTCCTATCTATTCTCCACCTACCTTCATTTTTTCCCCTCCTTCTTCCAGACTGTCATGATTCTTGTTGAAGAACAGTTCTACAAAACAGCATAGCAATGACCTTATCACCAAAGATGCAGTCACAATCAAAGAAAAAGGGACCATTGATTGCCAAGATGGAAAAGTTGAATAACTACGGAGCAGGAACTCCTGCCTGGTATGAACGGACAGGACCAAGCAAACTGATCACTATTTTATTCACTTCTAATGTCAAGCTATTTAAATTTTAAACAGTATCTCGCCCCCAGTTACTTCTCCATTAAGCTTCTACTCCTACTGCTTCTCTGTGCTGACACAGGAGTCTTGCTGCTTTTACCCGCCTCTTCCCCGCTCCCTGTGCTTGAATGTTGATGTTCTGTGGGGGCAACAAGCTGTGAAAACAGCCCCTGTTTTATGTCAGCATCCTAATGCTGAGCACAAGCAAAGAGCATTATAAGAAATTCCCCATCTGCCGGAGTAATAGAGAAATATTTTCGCTTTCATAAATGTTATCTTCTCATCTGTAATTTTTTATGCTGGCTGTGAAAAGAAAAATGTTTGATGCAATATGAGTGATATTCACATATTGTGTTCCCATTGGTACAGTTATGCATCACCATCCTCCTCACCTTGTGGTTGTGTGCTGTCACCTTAAAGTGAAACTCTCGCCAAAATGCAACCTAGGCTTTTTTTTGTGAATCGACCCGAGTCAAACCTTTGTGTAAAAGCATAATTACGACAAAAGAGGCACTTTCAAGATTTACCTTATTTTTGTTTTCGGTTAAACTCATTTTAAATGGGAGTGCTACGGGCAAATTAGCAATAGCATCTAAATATTTTTATTATTTGATATTTTGATATTTCTAAAACACTAAAAAGGGTCGACACAACATGAAACTTTGCTTGTAGCATCACCAGGGTCTCTACACATGAACATTGTTTGTGTATATAGAGTTTACTTAAAAGAAGGTTTTTGGACAACTCATGTTAGCAGATGTTTCCTCGCCGTCCTGCCAGTGAGAAGTATCGATTTTCGAATGCGACGTAACATGGAGGTGACTTAAGGTGGACCTCTCCTCAAGCTTAGTTCCATATAAATGCACAGATAATTAATTGTTTTGTCGTTAGCGAAAAAAAATATTGACCTTGAAGTTGAAAAAGGAGCCTCATATAAGAAACAATACTAGAATAAAAAGCCGGAAAATTCACATGAGATATTGTGTCGCGTTTTTGCCAGAAGACAGTAGCGGTCCACCTTAACTGTCCTCCATGTTACATCACATTCGGAGATCGATACTTCTCGGCCGCCATGACGGCTGCGAGCGGAGCAAGCTACTGCTAAGATGAGTTGTTCAAAAACTTTTTTTTTTAGCAAATTCTTTGTACACAAACAATGTTCTCAATGCTTGTGTTCATGTGTAGAGACCCTGGCGATACTACAAGCAAAGTTTCATGTTGTGTCGAGCCTTCTTAGTGTTTTAAATATAGCAATTTTGATGCTATCGCTAATTTGCCCCTAGCACTCCCATTTAAAATGAGTTTGACCCAAAAAGAAAAATACGGTATATCTTAAAAGTGCCTCTTTCGTCGTAATTATGCTTTTACACGAAGGTTTGTCTCATATACATTCACAAAAAAAGCCTAAGTTGCATTTTGGCGAGAGTTTCACTTTAACCAATGATGCCAGTAGCGTAAGCGCAGGAATTTTTTTGAGTATTAATACATATTTATTTTTGTTTGTTTTTTTTTTTCTTCTCATTTTACAGCATGCCCTTGAATCTAGTAGACAAGATGAGTTTTACTATGTTTAGTATCTTTTAATATACGCTGGACCTCAAACAGAAATCTTATCATTCACCTCCTGTTTTCCACTCAATTTTACCTCCTCTTATATATGTATTTCTTCATCTTTTCTTCCTTTATGCTCCTCCTTTCAATCTGCTCACCCTCCTGCGATACCTCCCTTTCTAAATAACACTTAATGCAGCAGCTGTTTTACCAAGGGAGGTAAATAGAAGTGGGGAGCACTTGGGAGAATGTGTGTGTCTGGGTGTTGTTTGTGTGCAGGTGACAGGTTTATGTGTTGTGGTTGGTATGTTGGAGGGAGAGGGAAGTTTGTGTCACAGACGTGTTAGGATGACTATGTGTGAGAGACACTAACAGAGATGAGAATAAAGGAAGAGTGAGGTTGGTGTGAGGTTGTTGTTTATGTGAGAGAAACCCAGCAGATGTTCCAGACATGGTGCTTCGAACCACAACACCTCATGCCCCTCCTAAACTCTCTCCTGCTCTGTCCTTTCTGTTACTCGCTCAGTCTCTCTGTTGGTAACTAGGGATTTAGTGAAAAGGCGCTAAAAGCAATGTGAGAGTGTGCACTACCACTATCCCCACAAGTCAAAGACAAAGAGGGTGTGTTTTAACAGAGTGAGGATTTTTAGGCCAAAGCAGTGTAGGGCGGATGAGCAGTGCCTGCAGCTCAGTGCCTAATCAACTGGAAAAAAGTCAAACATGTCCCAAAATACTACAGTGTCAGTCGCAAGCCACTGTAAGTTAATATGAATAAGAAACAGTGCTTTACTTTAAATAAGATATTATTCAGCAGCTGCCTTTTATCA
>CAEMYA010000161.1:1769102-1852844 GCA_903131615.1 Diplodus sargus
ATGTTAACATTGGTTTTGTTTACTATGTTCATCGGTCAGAAAGCTGCCTTCCAAAAACAAAACGAGTCCAGACATGGGATATTACACTAAGCACGATTACTCAGTCAACTTCTAAAATAGCATGAGTTAATTTCTCAGAACATTTATTAATCAATAGCAATAATCAGTACTTCAATACAATACTACAATACCTAATATATTCAAGTGACAAATGCATTTCCCTGGCATGCACAATTGGAGACAAAAAGGGCAAGAAGTTGTATGTTTTGTAAAATAACTTAGTTTAACCTGTACTAATAAACTGAAACCAGGTGATGGAGAGGAGAGGGTCAGGATGGACGGATGATTCAATTTAATGATTGTGTGTCTTTGTGTGTTCTTACCTCAGGTGTCCAACCTATTTGCTCGTGATGAGATTGACGAGATCCTCAGTGATCTCATCCCGGTTATGAAGCGGGAGTTTCCCAGGAGACCACCGACCAATGAAAACTTGTACGAATACTTCATGTCACGTGTCCGAAATAATCTCCACGTTGTTCTGTGCTTCTCGCCTGTTGGGGAAAAGTTCCGCAACCGGGCGCTTAAGTTTCCAGCACTGATATCCGGCTGCACCATGGACTGGTTCAGTAGGTGGCCAAAAGATGCTCTTGTTGCAGGTACATTAAGAGACAAGTGATTAGATATAATGGTAGAATTGTTTCCTTGTATGTGTATATCCCTTTCAGTTTATCCTCCATTTAGCCCAGCTGCTGTTTTTATTGTCAGTGTTGCAAAATCAGATAACAACAGTCATTTATCACTCGGTCAGCTTATTAAGAATGTGTCCCTTGTGCTTCTAATTACTTAAAGTCCCACTGCAGTTTTCAATAATTTTTCTGTTTATTAATGTATATTATTAAGCTTATGGATGTTGTTTCATAAAGCTGTTTATAAATGTCATGTGTATATATAATTCTTAATTCTTTCAGCTATATCAAATCTGCGCAGCTCATACTGTCCTTAAAATTAGTCTCTTGCATCACATCCATCATTAGCATGTCAGTTTGCATTAAGAAAATGAATTGTGAAAATATCAATATTTTCCTACTATCCCCTGCTCTTCTCCTGTGTCTTAATGTCCATTCCTCATTTTTCTCAGTCAGAAGAACAGATGACACAGATGTTGTAATAATACATGTAACCAATAATCCATAATGTCCCATGCAATTACGCTGCCATTCCCTCTTGGAAAATGATTGATTAGAATTACTTTCAGCATGTCAGAGCATTGAGCAATAAAAAAGCTTGAATAGATTTATGCTTACAATTGCCAATCTGGTTTGTGTAACCATTTTTCTCTCTCCGCTCTCTGTATTTTTCTCCTCCTTAATCCTGCTCTCTCTCATTTCCCCTCATTCGTCTCTCTGTCCTTCAGTTTCTGAGCACTTCCTGTCAGTCTATGACATCGAATGCTCAGCACAGGTTAAAAATGAAGTCGTTCAGTGCATGGGTTCCTTTCAGGATGGCGTGGCGGAGAAGTGTGTGGACTACTTCCAGAGGTACAGGATTTTACTACACTGACTGCTTCTCCTAATCCACCCTCATTACCTAACTATGATAAACATTTTTATAAATGTCGTACACAGTGTCAAACAAGCATTACAGTCGAAGATTAAAACGTTATGCAAATGATTGTTCTACATCTTAACTTGACGTGAAATGAACCCAATGTAATCTGACTTGAATCTAGATACAGACGGTCCACCCACGTCACACCCAAGTCCTACCTGTCCTTCATTCAGGGCTACAAGACCATCTATAAGGAGAAGAGGTCTGAAGTCCAGACTCTGTTTAACAGGTAAACAGGTTTAACTTCCAGTGTGTATCTATTGGCAGATATACTTATGTTTCTATTAGTGTATTATCACCTGAAACCAAAAACTGTTTTCTTTCGTTACCTTAGAATGAGCCTTTTCAATAGTCACAAGTCACTCTATTGAGATGGTCTATGGCCTTCGGTCTAAAACGCAGTGCATGTCCAGGTCAATTTTGCTAGTTAAACGGCAAATAATCTTTGCACAAAGTGTGGCACATGCCGCAAAAGAGGTGGCATTTAATAAGTCATGGGTGTGTTTTGAGCGGAACATAAATCAAAGCAGTAGACAGACTGCGTTTTTTGCTTTAGACAAGCTTTTTGTTGGTCTATGGTGCTGTCTTATAATAATAGCAATCCAACATCAGTGCGCCTGACCACACCTCATTTTAAGACCAACACACAGAGGGGCAGCATAAATAACTGCATCTATTACCCATCTCAGAAGATTTTAAGGGCACCTGTGGAAGGTATATAATGACTTTTAGAATACTGTCAGGAAACTGGTCTACAAGTATACCAAGGCCAAAGCTGTTTTTAGCTGTTATAAAGTAATGTGCAAGTGTCTTCACCACCTGGTGCCCAGTAGACCACATAATCTGTCATAATGTCATGTCCTTCCTCTTCAGAGTTTGTAGATAATTACAACAAACAGGACCCCAGATGTAGAAGTGTGGAGTCCTGTCATATAATGTATCTCACAAGAACAAGGTTCAAGGTATGTTCTGGAATTGCATGCAGCTCAGCTGATTGTGTTTTAAAATTTTTACTATTTAGGATGAACACTGGTCTTAAGAAGCTGAAGGAGGCGTCGGAGTCTGTAGCAGCACTCAGCAAAGAGCTAGAGGTGAAAGAAAAGGAGCTGCAGGTTGCCAATGATAAGGCTGATATGGTAGGTTGAGTATGTTTGTTCATATTTTCTTGAATAACTTGTGTTATTCTATTCATTCATAGTTCTATTTTCCCATAGCTGTGTGTGCACACCTAAGTTTGGGGCAGTGATTCATGGCCGTGTTTAACTTTTGTGCAAACACCCAGGTATTGAAGGAGGTAACAGTCAAAGCACAGGCAGCAGAGCGGGTGAAGGTGGAGGTGCAAAAAGTCAAGGACAAAGCCCAGGCCATTGTAGACAGCATCTCTGCTGACAAGGCCTTTGCTGAGGAAAAACTAGAGGCTGCTCGGCCAGCTCTCCAGGAAGCAGAGGCTGCGCTGCAGGTATGAATGTTGAATGTTTCTACCTTTTCATTTTGACTGATATAGCTCTTTTTACTATGGTTTAATCCATCCATCCATCCATTGTCAACCGCTTATCCAAAATCGGGTCGTGGGGGCAGCAGATTCAGTAGCGAGCCCCAGACTTCCCTTTCCCCCGGCCACATCTACATCTACTATGGTTTAACATATGCTTTTATATCTTACTGTCACCTGGGTCAGAAGGCTGCTATTAACAAGACTTGTTACCCCAGTACTTCTTTGACTTGACTGGTTCCCCAATATATGGATATAAAATTAATTAGGAAATAAGAATTTCAATTATCAAAACAAAGAACATTTTTTCATTACATGCTGCAATTATGTAATTCACTGTACCATTCAACGACCAAAATTATTATATTTTGACTATTTATTTAGAATAATACCTGTATGTAGCATTTATGAATGTCCATGAACAATATGAATATAGAATTTGTATAGTTTCTGTTTTCCTGCTCTTCGTCAAAGGACCATATTCACTTCCAAATAAGCCTTTTGTGTCATGCAGTGCAGTTACTCATGAGGTCCTCTGCTTCCCATGTATACTCTTGTGTAAGTATGAGTTTCCCTCATAAGATAGCCTAAGGGCCAAGAATTGTCGGAATACTGTGTTTTGGGGCAGTTTATTGCACTCCTGTGTAGCTTAATGTCTCCCATACCAGTATTTTTCTTCATCCCTTACTTCAGGGTGCCACTTAGAGCCCTCTGTGACTTGCTGTGTGTAGCTTCTAGCAGGTTTTGCCTACAGCCTTCCCACCGTGCTGTGTCTAAAGTTAGCATGGTGTTCTGGGGCCTGGAGCAGCATTGTAATTAAAGCTGTCCTCCTGGGTAGATAGTTGCATACAGATCTGCTACTAGGTCTCTGATTAGAATTTTCGTCTTGCTGCTGCAGATGAAAACTATATATATTCAAACAGGAACCCTTGGGCCATCCATCGGGATTGATGATCATACATTTTGATCATGCATTTTTTAAGAACCATAGAGGGATTTAAATAGAGCTGTGGTGCACATGCCAGGACTGTCGTTGTAGAACTAAGGACATTTTGCCACAAAATACCTCTTCACTTCTTCTGGGTGAGGTCGAAAGATTGAGGCATTTACTGTGATTATCAGTGGATCTCTACACCACAATATAACATGAGAAATATTAAGGGCCACCTTCAGCTTGACATTGATTTGATGCAGCGACACAGACAGCAAACAGTTTGTTTATGAGTGCATTTTCTATAATTGACTTCCTGCCAATTATACCTGTTCAGTGCACTTGAGCCTTGATGGCGTAATTGATTACACTGCAAGAACCCTTTGAAAAATGGACTTTAACTGCTTCAAATACAGTTCTTTGATTTAGCTCTTAAAGTGAAACTCTCGCCAAAAAGCAACCCAGGCTTTATTTGTGAATGTATTTGAGTCAAACCTTCGTGTAAAAGCATAATTACGACGAAAGAGGCACTTTTAAGATTTACCGTAGTTTTGTTTTCGGGCAAGCTAATTTTCAATGGAGTACAGGGGCACTCTTACGCTAGCATCAAAATCGCTATTTTTAAAACGCTAAAAAGGCTTGGGAAAAAAAAAGTGTCAATCCCCGAGTGCGACCTAACAAGAAGGAGAGTAATGGTGGACCTCCTACCTGTTAGGTCGCACTCGGGGATTGACACCTTTTGTCTACCATGACGGCGGCGCGTCGGAGATGCTGCAGCAACCGAGAGTTGTTCAAAAACCTTCTTTTTGGTAAACTCTGTGTACACAAACAATGGGCCTCATTCATGAACCGTTCTTACGAACAAATTTGTTCTTAAGTCCCACTTACGAAGATTTTACGAAGATTGTGGCATTCATGATTTTTTTCTTATCAAGGATTTATTCTTAGGTAAGAACAAATCCTACCAACACTCAGGAGTACTCTTACGCACATTTCAATGCCGACATGTTGGCATGGTTGTGTTTTCTTCTCTTTGGCAGTTCAATAAAATACAACATTACAGTGATAATTCTGTCATATTTATTTATTTATTTATTTATTTATTCATTTTATATTTTTGGTAATTTACAGAGAATTTTAAATTTCAAAATAAATTAAATGTGCCAATGATTTAACATTTATCAAGTAAATTGGAATCCATGCCATCAATTAGTAACCCCCCCCACCCTATTTATATGTGGCATTTCTCCATCCAAGGCCCGCAAAACCTGACACGCGCTCTCAATTTACGAGTAGGTGGCATTCATCAGTGTAGGAACACAGCTGCGAACAATTCTGAAGCTTACGAACGCGTTGATGAATCTGACGTAGGGGTTTCTTAAGGAAACTCTTAAGAACAACTTAAGAAAGAATCTAAGAGGATCCTTAAGAAGATATTGGTGAATGAGGCCCATTGTTCTCAATGCTCGTGTTCATGTGTAGAGACCCTGGTGATACTACGAGCAAAGTTTCATGTTGTGTCGAGCCTTCTTAGCGATTTTGATGCTAGCGTAACAGTGCCCCTGCACTCCATTGAAAATTAGCTTGCCCAAAAACGAAACTACGGTAAATCTTAAAAGTGCCTCTTTCGTCGTAATTATGCATTTACATGAAGGTTTGACTCATATACATTCACAAATAAAGCCTGGGTTGCTTTTTGGCGAGAGTTTCACTTTAACAAAATTTACATCAATGCAGCTCAGCCTAGCCTACCATATCTTGTTGGATTTACTATATTATGAACTTTGTGCAATGGTGCTGTATTTGTTTATTGTTTGTGTTATTTCTTCTTTATGCTTTTTACTGTCTCAGGTTAGAATGACACTCTTAATTTTACTCCCTTCTTCTGCATTCGTGCACTACCCACTGCTTATCCCCATAGAGCAACTCTTAATAATCACTAATAGTAGTGGATGAAAACAAGCATTTATTCACATTTTCTGTTGCCGATTCAATGTGGTTAAAATTTGCCATACATTTGGATGGAAACCTGAGAGACTGTCAAAAGAAAAAAAATGCGGAGAAGTGAGAAGAGTTCATGAAATTGGAAGGAGAAGATAAACCAGACAGTATGCAGGCTGACTCCAGTAGGAGATTTACGCTTTGGCTGATAATTGGAGTGGAAATGGCACAGGGAGGAGTAGGCAGAAATGAGGAAAAGTGCAAAGGGAGAGGAGATGAGACGAGCGGGCTGGTGAAGCAGCCAAACAATACTCTCCTTGTGTCTCTCATTTTTAATCAGTCCCTTGAAATAATTCTCTGTCCCCCTCTATAGAACTTCTGTTATTCTGTTGGAGTTTATATTGACATCCATTATTTCCCTCTCAGTGCCTCTGGTTGTAATTTCTCACACACTCCCTCTGCTTTAAACTGCAGCATTATGTACATTGCCCTTATATATCACGTCATAAATAGCCATAATTCATAATCTAGAATAAGTGGTTTAGGATGAAACCAAAAATAAATGTTTAGAAAACAGCCAAATGTAATTGCCTTACTTGTGTTAGACTGCTGTAAAATGCACTTAAAACATGACCAATGATAAACCATGTTGCTATTATTATCAGTTCATTCAGTTGCAGTCTAAATTCCTCTCCCTTATATTTCTTTTCTCTGTACCCTATCAGACAATCAAGCCATCAGACATTGCCACTGTACGAACACTCGGACGCCCGCCCCACCTCATCATGCGGATCATGGATTGTGTGCTGCTGCTCTTCCAGAGGCGGGTCAACACGGTGAAGATCGACCCAGAGAAGAACTGCAACACACCGTCTTGGCAGGAGTCTCTAAAACTCATGACAGCTGGAAACTTTTTGGGCAGCCTGCAGGTATGCACATAGTTGAGATTGATCAGGTATAATGCTGCAGAGGTCTTGCTCACATACAGTTTGCCCTAAATCATATTATTTGGGGAATATATCAGGAGATGGCCCTCAGTGTTATTTACCATATTAAAGTGGATAAAAATCAGTGTAGTTGCAGTCATTTTGATAAAAAAAACAGCCACAAAACACTTGATTCTGATCTTCTAAAATGCTGTAAGTGCCATTTAAGTGTGTGTGCCATTATGCAGCAGAGGCACTGCCTGAACCTAGACCAGAGGTACTCAAATACAAATCTTAAAGGGCCACAAAGATTTCTTTCAATGACTCAAAGGCCCATGTATTGAGGTCGGTCAGGCCACATGCAATAATACTGTAATATTCTAAACAAAATGTCCTTTTCATTCAAAAATACGAACTAAAATAAAATGTCATTTCCATTTTGACATAAATTAAAAGACATTGTTGAATATTTCCTCTTTTTGTTTGCCTTCAAACATTGGGCCTCATTCATGAACCGTTCTTACAAACAAATGTGTTCTTAAGTCCCACTTCTGAAGATTTTACGAAGATTGTGGCATTCATGATTTTTTTCTTATCAAGGATTTATTCTTAGGTAAGAACAAATCCTACCAACACTCAGGAGTACTCTTATGCACATTTCAGTGCTGACATGTTGGCATGGTTGTGTTTTCTTCTCTTGTGTAGTTCAGTAAAATACAATATTACAGTGATAATTCTGCCATATGTATTTATTTATTTATTCATTTAATATTTTTGGTAATTTACAGAGAATTTAAAATTTTAAAATGAATTAAATGTGCCAATGATTTGACATTAATCAAGTTCCATCAATTAGTAACCCCCACCACCCTATTTATACGTGGCATTTCTCCATCCAAGGCCCGCAAAACAATGGCATATATATTGCTGCTGCAAGAGACTGCTGATCGTGCCCTACGGAGGGAACGAATGTTTCAGGATCACATAGATCTTTTTTCAGAGAGTGATGAGTTCCTCTTTGGACGCTTTAGTCTCCCACGACCGGTTCTTATAGATCTATGCAACCATTTGGAGCCAGCACTTCAGAGCCACACACTTCGGTCCAACCCTGTCCCCCCGCATGTGTAGGTGCTGTCGACCCTCGGCTTTTTGGCCACTGGAACATTTCAACGGGAGCTGGGAGACAGGGTGGGCATATCACAGCCATCCATTAGCCGCGCTCTCCCTCGAGTCGTGGATGCAATAAATCAACTGGCCACACAATACATAAAGTTTCCATACAACATCGCTGGCCTCCCTAACACCAGTCTGAGGCTTACGAACGCGTTGATGAATCTGATGTAGGGTTTTCTTAAGGAACCTCTTAAGAACAACTTAAGAAAAAATCTAAGAAGATTCTTAAGAAGATATTGGTGAATGAGGCCCATTGTGTCCATCACTTCAATCATGCAGTCTTATTTCTGCATCTGAGAATGGCTTCTTGTGCTTACCCAAAATCCACACCACTCTAAGTGAGCACTCTGTTGCTTTTTGTTGTTGTGTCATAGATGTGACAAGAATCCTGCTTGCAGCTTGATATGACGATTTCAGTGCATTTATTTTTGTTGTTCGTACTCTGAATTTTGAGGAAATGTCTCTTCAAAATTCCTATTCTTCGTCTCATAATGCCAATTGAAAATCTTCATCACAGCTAAAGTCTCCTGGCATATTAAGCACATGGGTCTTGTGCTGGTTGGAGGGAGAATGAATGCACATTTTTTCAGTACATTCTTCTTTGAATTGCCGATTTTCACTATCCACATTTCCTTTAGCAGTTAACGTGGAACATGCCATTTTCATGCAATCTAGGCTCCTACAGCCGGCAAAATGTCAATGTGCGAAGCAGAGTCCTGCATGGGTTCAGGTACCCAACGGGCGACCCGCACAATTTGGATGAAACAGGTGAAAAATAATGTACTGTGTGGGACACGGGTGCGGATCGGGTCGGACGCCTGGAGAGCGTGGGTCGGGTTTTGCGATTGCCATTTTCAAGGTGTCACGTGCCAAAAAAAAAAAAAAAAATCATTATTAGCGACAGATCTACAAAAATAGTCCTGCATTTCAAAATGATAAGCATTTATATATGAGCTCATTCATGCGTGCTTGCGCCCTCCTAGAACTCCCATTCCCCACGCTGGCTTACTTTCATTTTTAAAAATTGCGTCTAATTTTGTGTCTAATTTTCCTTCGGGTGCAGGTTGGGCTTCGGTATCAATTTATAGCGGGTCGGCTTGGGTTCGGAGTGTAATTTGTGCTACTGTCGGAAAACAGGTCGGATGCGGTTTTAATTTTGGCGGGTATGGGCGGGTTTGCAAAATAAGACCTGTGCAGGACTCCGATGGGAACTGCTCCAAGAACGAAAGTGAAAATTGACCAAGCTGTCTGTGTATCGTTGGCATGGAAACAATTCTCGGTATACACATGCTGACACAACCAAAACACAAGGACTAACAGTTTGGGGCCCACAAATAGGAGGCCGTCGGACCACTGACCTAGACCAATCAGTGAATTGCGCACTTTTTATTATCTCGCATACTATACTCACTTTTTGATTAATTCAATTAGCAGCTGTTGTTATAGCCACTGACTTGGAAGGACGAGGGCCAACGGGGAGTGTCAGTCTTACAGGCAACCATCACATATTCCTTTTTTGTATTATTTAAATGAGTGGTAAATGTTTATATTCTTTGCCTACTGACATACAGAAGTCTCACTTTTCCTCCCTCCCCCCTTCATTTTTTTTTCTTCTTTCTCCTTTCCTTTGCAGCAATTCCCCAAAGACACTATTAATGAGGAAATGGTGGAGCTGCTGCAGCCTTATTTTGACATGCCTGACTACAACATTGAAACAGCCAAGAGAGTGTGTGGCAATGTGGCTGGCCTTGCATCCTGGACAAAAGCTATGGCATCCTTCTTCTCCATCAACAAGGAGGTTTTACCCTTGAAGGTAATATAGTGTGGTAGATCTACTGTAGCACAATGGCTCTTTAGAGCACCAGACTAGAAACTGTACTGTTTGTTGATAGTATGTGATGCTGAAAATAGAATAAAAAGAAATGCCAAGCTTACTCATCTGAAGTTCAGAAATAACACAAATCAGCCTCTTAAATATCCCCTAACAAATAAACACAACATGATTCACCTGTCCACAACATCACCCCGACACACACACACACACACACACACACACACACACACACACACACACACACACACACATCCTGGGCAAAGTCCATGGCCTGCCACTCTTCCACACTCATGAATAAAGAACACGTATGGTGGAGGAGAGCAGTTATTTTTATGCAGAGTGGCTCCAGGCTACTGAAACAGCCTAAACTGTCTCTGATATGAAAAGGATTTACTCATATTCCCACTTTTTAGCAGCACAATTTGCTGATGGTGTAGGCAGTAAAAGTGGCCAAAAAAATTCAGATGGACAGGGTAGGCTTTTACCCAGTTATCAAGTGCATGCAAAAACAGAAATGGTAAGAACGGGTGCACCATGAGAAAAGCTCCAAGGGCCTATTTGAATTCAGTGTAATTTTACAGTAGTTCAAACCCTAAAGTGGATCTCCACAAGCAGGCAACTTGATTGGTTCACAAAGCCTCAGTCAAAAAGTAGTTTTGTGTGGGATACAGATCATATCAGAAAGAGCATACTTGTTGTTTTCAGGTTACCCAACCTCCTGTTGGTGTGGGTGAGTAAAAAAAATAAAAATAAATAAAATTATTATTTTGAGATCATAACTTGCTGATATTTGTCTAATGTTTTAGTTGATGTTTGTTCATTGAAATTGGAATAATTGGTTCTTGGATATGCAAAAAGCAAAAGGTGAAATCTGCGAAGTCACAAATTGTAAAGAAAAAATAATGATAAGAAATTAATTAATGCTTTGAACATTGAAAGCTGTTCTACCCTTCTGCAAAGTGAAAATGAGATGTTCTGATATTGATTGCTTTACGTCTAAGTGACTGGCTCATCCTTTTCACAGTCAAGATGCACAAATGAAATGTGTCAATCTATCTGTTTGTATTTATTTATATTTCCAGAGACAGCGTTAATTCACATCACAAACACACCTGCTTACGTAGCGTGTTTTTATACAAATGTCCCTAATCTTTTTTTCTTTTTCAAAGTTTGTCTGTGTCAGTGTAGTCTGCTGATGTGAAATGCGTGACAATCATTTAAGCGCCACCAAAACTTTGCCATGTGATTCTTATGTTACTGAGTTGTTCTTTTTTTGTGTTTTTTTTTGTCTTATTTCCTTTCCCCCTTGTTACCCGGTCTCATTTTCCTACTTGTTTTCTCTATCTTGTCTGAACCTTGATGAATCAGCTGGACCCCTGGTTTCTTTTTTCAAATCAACCATCTCAACCCCCTCGCTTCTTTCCTAGTTTGCCTTTTCCCCTCTCTACCTCTCTCTCTTCTCATTCTCTCATTTCCTCTGTCTCTTTCACACACATTTTGTTTTTCTCATATTCTCTGTACCCACCGTGAAAACTCCCTGCCTCTCTGCTTTGATCCTGACCTTTTTGCTGTAGCTTGGAACAAATTGATTTTCTGGTTTCCAGCTCAGTGGTGGCTCCCCTTCCAGCCTGCCAGAATACTGCCAGACAGAGATACAGATAGGCAGACAGACAGGCAGACAGACAGGCAGACAGGCAGAAAGACGGGCAGGGGTGGTCCTCTTACTTGTCAATAAATATTAAATGAATGCTCCAGACTTCCTCTTCCCCAGGCCACCCAAACACACTCAGATGCACACACACTTAAACATACTCACAACTTTTCACTACATCTCTGTCTCTAAGCCTCTTGCAATGCTTTCTCCACACAAAACATCCTCTCTCCTTTACCACTGATGTCCCCTTTCCTCCATGGTTTGAATCTCATCTGGCATAATCTGAACCAAAGCACATCCCTACCGATTTTTTAAATAATTTTATTTCTCCTGTTTTTCACAGGGGAAAAACATTTCTCCAAATATTGAGAACTGTCCCAGTTTTTCTCCTGAATAAAACACTCTATCCTGCCACCTCTCCTCTCTTTTTCTGTCAAATGCTCCCCACCTTCACCACATCTTGTCTGTCTTTAATTCCATCTGTTCTCTATCGTAGCCCTCTGTCTAAAAAACTGACAGGCACCAGTGTAGGCATTTTTTTCATGCATCCCAAATTGTAATGTGTCTCTTATTTCCTTTCTTTTTCAGGCTAACTTGGCAGTGCAGCAAAATCGTCTGGCCATAGCTAATGTGGACCTACAGAAGGCTCAAGCTGAGCTGGATGCCAAGCAGGCAGAGCTGGATGTGGTACAGGCAGAGTACGAGAAGGCCATGATGGAGAAACAGGTCAATAACGCTGCCTACTTCCATACCTTACAAAAAAAAACTCCTGGGAGAAAAAACTAAAAATGATGATGCCATAAAGCTTCAGGTGTCTCACATCTGCCATATATCACACCATCTACTTCTCCATCTGCTTCCTCTGCTTCATATTTTTCTGCTGCTTCTTTTGCTTCTTCCTCTTCTTCCTTACACAAACTGGTGACATTTTTGTGCCTTTTTCTCCTGTAGGACTAATTAATGTTCATAGATAACATTATACAATTGGACATCTAGTCTGTTCCACTGAAGCCTGGAATATAATATAGAATTACAATATCAGTTCTGCTTAGCTGAGTTTTAATAGCTAAATATATTGAATGACATTGTCAGGATCCAAACTGGTGATCCCATTATTTTCTTTTTAATTGCTGTTCTTTATGATTCAAATGGCTGACACAGCTCTTTTGTGCTTTAATGGTTCAATTCCTAATATCCTGGAACAAGGAGATTTCTTCCCCTACCTCGGCTAACCCCTGTCCTTCCAAAGAAGCAGTCCATTTCTTCATGTAGAGTATATTTTATACATGAACACAAGCTAAAGACCTTTTGTCCATGAATGAAAATGAAATATTGAAAAATGTATCATTAAAATACATGCTTATATGATGACCTTATTTCAGCAAAATAAGTCTATGATTAGTATCTTTACCTCTACACATTTGTTAAAAAGATCATTTCTAAAACTTCTTTTGTGCCACCTGATGAGATTTATAACCAGGGTGAGCTTCTTGAAAAGAGGTTAGAAAAGTTTGAGTAGGCTTTAACTTTCGATTGATCTTTTAACACCATTACTATTGTAATTCATTATTTTCCAGCATCATGCATGTATCATGTATTTTCCAGCATTTTGTTAAGTGAGCCAATACTATAAACCTCAAAACGACTCAATTTGAGTTAGACCTCTTTTTACATGAATGTAACCAACACCAGCAGTACACGGGTAATTGTGTGGCCCATTTTTGTGAGACTGTCTGCTGTGTGTGTGCCTTTCATCATCAGTACTGTCTGTTCTGTGTTATGACAGCATATAAATGGAACAGTATGTGCATCAACACTCGCTGATTAGGAAATCTGGACAGCCTAAGTTGACTCTTTTTATAATTTTGTGATTAAGAAGCAGAGCTGTTCTTCTCCAGGGGCAAATGCAAGATTGAAGGGCTCAATGCGGGAGCGTTTAAAGGCTCAGACAATTTCTGTCTTTCATGTGCTTCTTAATTGAGAGAATGCCTATACCAGACAGTCTTTATTGATGAATCAGACATTATTATTATTATTATTATTATTTTTTTAAAAGGATAGGTTATAAACACATCTACATCCACATCCAGATTCAGTGCAAGCTTAACCTAGTCAGCATTAGGTAATGGTTACACCTGAGTTACGTTAACCTTGTTCAGATTGTTTATTGTTTTTTGGTTTTTTTGTTGGGGGGGGTTTGAGGCACGGCTTGGGTATTGGTAAACATAATGACTGCTCACCGCTGTCAACGTTTTTTGTGCCTCTGATTCATGTCTTCATGTCACTCTGTAAGTAGTCCATTCATTTGTCATGATGGAACTTCATTCAAAGCAGAGCTCCACCAAAGAGCCTACAATCGTTGCAGAAGGTTATCAGATGTGTTCAGATAGAATTTTGGCTGTGTGGGGCGAAATATTTCTTTTTTAGCTGAAGACAACAACGGGACAAAATAAATGTAAAGAGAGACATAGTGGAGTTCCTATTTTCGTTTTGACAAGTATAATACATTCTGTAGTGTACCCCTTACATGGCCTGGCAAGTGACATTATTCTAAAATGCATAAGAATAACTCCCCCGACATGGTTAGAAAATACTGCCTCTAGAGCCAGCCGTACAATGAGAAAATGTCATAGCATAATCAGAATAGCCTGACCTGACAAGACAACAAAGAAAAATAATTGTATTTAAAATTTAAGGTTGGCTAATTTTTTGGATGAGATTATCAGATATTTTTTATGCAGTAATGTGATGTACGTGACACCAGGACGCGAAGTAAGCAAGACTGAAAAAGAAAGTAAACCGTGCCCAACAATCTACTCATGTGAACAGCTTCAGTTGACAAGACGGTGAACATGGATGATTCAGGTAGACAAAGCCAATATTGTCTTTCCTTTTTATATGCAGGTCTACTTTAAACATTGATCATTACTGTCATGGTGTCATTAACATTAATGTAAAAAGATAATTATTGAAAAAGAACAGTTTGCATAGTTTACAGGGATGAGTATTGTTTCAGGCTTTAGAAAACTGTATACACAGTCTTCCACCTTTGAATTATCCTTCTGATTTCCAAGGTTTTTTTGCTCAGAATCTACTGCGTTGAGGTCATGATTCATCCTGTAGTTGGCCTGCTTGGTTCTAGACTAGTCTTTGTATAAGCATTTTCTGAATCATCAGTAGAGTGAATAAATAGGAAATTCACATCCATAGCCAGAGCTGTTCAGAAAGTGGGCGGCCACCGTTGAGCTCCATAAACAAACAACATTCATATCTTTGAACTGTGCCACCTGGAGGAAACCCACGCAGTGACAAAGAGAGCATCAAAGTCATTGTGCTTATATCAGCAATCCTGTGTTGAGTCCTATACTACTGGCATTGGAGTTTACAAGTCACCAAATAGTTGATTATTTTAGTTCTGATATGAGCATGCACTGTTTGTCCCTGTAAACATACTTGAGATTATATACGCACAGACGTACAGAGAACAAATGGTCGAATGAGATTTAGATAGGTGGATGGGTGGATTGATGTAGAGACAGCTGGAAGGACAGACGGGGAGGCCGCACTGATACATCAACCTACTGACCTCTTTGTCTGCTCTCCCTTCACATCAGACTCTGCTGGAGGATGCTGAGCGCTGCAGACACAAGATGCAGACGGCATCCAGTCTCATCAGCGGTCTGGCTGGCGAGAAGGAACGGTGGACAGAGCAGAGCAAAGAGTTTGCTGCCCAAACCAAACGCCTTGTTGGTGGGTGTCAAAGCAGACATAACTGTTAATCAGAAAATTTAGCCAAAAGAGAAATGGCTCTGCAGTTTAATTGATTAACACTGGGTGGTGAATAATGGTGATTTGTTTGTGTTGTGTTTGTTTGGTAAACTTTGATTGAATGAATAAGACCAACAATACTAACAATCTGGTCCACATTTTATTGTTTGACCTGACATTTAATTCCCAATGTCCAGCTAACATACTAACATTTATCCTTATTTTTACACACTTTTATATTTAACAAAACCTTTATCTTCTTGTTCCAGGTGACATTCTTCTGGCCACAGCATTCCTCTCTTACTCCGGCCCCTTCAACCAGGAGTTTCGTAATCTTCTCCTGAGTGACTGGCAGCGGGAGTTGAAGCAGCGTCACATCCCGTTTGGCAACAACCTCAATCTGACGGAGCTGCTCATTGACGCACCCACAGTTAGCGAGTGGAACCTACAGGTCAGTGATTTATTTTGGCAAAGGCTTCCAAACGAATCAACCATTTTGATGCAAGGAAGTTCGTTGTTTATGCGTCCTCTAGAATAAATACTGAGTACATAGCGTTTGCATGTTCTTTTTTCACAACCTTACTAGATAAGCAGCGTTTTTGTTTATATTGATTTGTTTTTAAAAATATCGTCTTTTACCAGAAGCACTTCTTGGAAAAAAGTCTGGAGTTAAAGAAATGGGAACTTTTCTCTATGAAACTGACCATTTTTGAGTTTGATCTATTTTCTATGAACTAAAGTAGTTATTTATTCTTTACTGATTTACATTATTTTACAGTCGAATACTGGAAGTTGTTAGCAATGAGTTAAATGAAAGAGAGTGCTTGAAACAAAAGCATTCAATTAATTATCTGCCATTTGCAAAAATAAACTTGAGGATTGATTGTCCTCTACTTTACAGGGGCTCCCTAATGATGACCTGTCCATTCAGAACGGCATCATTGTCACCAAAGCTGCCCGTTTTCCCCTTCTGGTTGACCCTCAGACGCAGGGAAAAATCTGGATCAAGAACAAAGAGGCCAGAAATGAGCTGCAGGTTTGGGATTTTTTAATATGTACCTTTGCTTTACAATATGCAACCTGTAGGGCTGGCCAATATGTCAATATTGTGGTGTGCTTCGATAGCTACTTTTTCTTAAATATACATCATTTGGGTGTTCACTTTATTTGGCATCAGACAAGAACAACAGCAACATTCTGGCAAGCCAGTCAAGGTTGGTGGGCCAATCAAGTATTGTTTGCAACTACAATTATCTTTTGTCAGTATATTTGTATCTTTCATTTTTAAGCCTCTAAATTTTACTCTAGCTAACATACACATTACACATTGTAATAGTTTTCCCCTTCCTCATCTCCTGCACCACTTTTTTTAATGTGAGTTTTACATTTTTAGCAGCCTCTAAAATCTTTTCATTGCTTGATCTAATGGTTCTAGATGCTCAGCTTCAGCTACTGTTTGCCCTCAAACCCTTTCATTGTCCAACATGCTTTTCCTTCCATGAGGAGTCTTGAATACATACTGCAAAATTCTGCAGATGTAATAAAACCAGCCAAGGTCACTGGCCCTGTTAGGGGCAATCTCTGAGCCGAGTGAATGCATTCTGCAATCCTATTATGAGTCCTAAAGACGCATTTCCACAAACAGTGGGGTTTAAACTCTTTCCACAAGTGACCTCGTCAAACCAACTGTATTTTTTTTTTTCAGGTTTTCTAAAAATGGCTCGTCTTAGAAAGTGATGTGTTATTAGTTTAACAAGTCACATTTCTCAGGCAGAGCCCAGTCTGTTTGGTTTGAGGAATGAGAGACAGGTCAAACTTGTGTCATCTTCATTTGCCAGAATCATATTCTTCTCACTGTCTTATAAAATCGGTTATCATTCTGTTAGAAGCTATACGATTGCTGATGGCGTATGTTAGTAAGGTTTTGATAAAAATAACATTTCTCTGTGTTACAGAGAAGATTTAAGGTTGCCCCATTAAAACCAGATTCTTGGGGAAACACTCTAGAAATGTCCAGTGAGGAGAGAAATGGAATGCTTCCAGCTGTCTAATGCATTACATAATAATGTCATACCATTTTTGTATTAATAAAAGTCCCATATTCTGATCCTAGATCACCTCACTTAACCATAAGTACTTCAGGAACCACCTGGAAGACAGTTTGTCTCTTGGGCGCCCCCTTTTGATCGAGGATGTAGGGGAGGAATTGGACCCAGCGCTCGACCACATCCTTGAAAAAAACTTCATCAAAACTGGCTCCACCTACAAGGTAACATGGCATAAATAACCATCCTGAGACCAAACATTTTTTTCCCCTTTGGTTGGAGAATTGTGAAATGGGCAGATTTAAGTGCTGGTGAATGCATGGTGGGACTTGACTGGGTCTTTGATTTCTTCAACTATGCCAGCTGGTACACCTGCCCCAAATCATGTTAATTGTCCTGGGACAAATTAAAGTGTATTCAGCAAGGCATGGTCACTAACAGAGAGAACGTGTTATTGTGTTTTGTAAGTTTCTGTGGGCCAGGGCACAATGGATTTCCCCTTTAATCTTACAATAGGTTGAGCATCACCAGCTCTTTTTTTCAAATTCTGGCATCTTTTGAATCTGCGTCAACAAAAAAGCCCAACCTCAGTACTTTTTAAAAACCTACCAGTACCCAATACACACAACTTAGACTCAGACCAAGTCGAGCTGCAGAAGTACATATTTTGACTGCTGCATATTACAAAATGTGTTTGTATGTGAGTGTTACCAAGACTTTAGATCTTTTCTATAACATTGAGACTGCTGTTGATAGGATCAATGGTATTAATCTGTGTGTTAGAGGAGAAGAACATTTGAATATCCAGCAAAACCAAATTGAGCCTTAAATATCCTCATTAGAGAGGTATTTTAATCAGCACTTATAGTAACTTCAAATTAAATCTATTAGACAAACAAGATGATCCCACATTTAATATCTAACCGTGTGCAAACTGATTTCTACTATGGTAAATCTAATGAATGAGTTCATAATGAGTTTCTGCCATTCTCCCATTAACAAAATTACAGTGTGCTTGCATAAAAGGTCTCACTGGATTCAAGTCCAATATTGTGTAATCAGGATATACTGTGCCTCCACCCAGCTAGATATTTTTTGCTTTGCTCTTTTCATTTGTGGCTCAGTGTTGAAAAATAGACCACTCTCTGGCTCAGCATCCTAATTTCCTGTAATGTGCTCTTCAAGTTAGACATTTTTAATTTAGAAAATTGCATAGTGTGGTTTGAATGGTTCTTATTTTGTCTGCACTTTATTAGCAAAATGACAGCCCCGAATCAAGCCTAAGATGTGAACACTCTAATTGATCTCTGCCAATAAATTGGTTTGAACTTTTGAAGCAGCATTTTTATTGCACAAATAAATGTGTCTTTCGGTTTTGTTGCTTGTAAAGATTTGAGCAACAATTACTACGAATCGCAATTGACAGGTTACATCAGTTACTGTTCTGTACATCAGAACAAGAATGAATTCTCAGAACTTGTATCGTGATGTCTCTCTCTCTGTCTCTCTCTTGCACACACACACAAACATGTTCCCTCACAGAAAACTAAATCACACAGAATGTTAGAAGTCGCAAGACAGTGGAAGAGTGAAAGTTTGCTTTGGGCCATTTCTCTCACACTCATTATCGCCTCTCAACTCCTGGCTCCAGCTGATGCTGGTTATTCAGCAGCTGACGCTGCAGCTGCCTCCCTCTGTCTCACACATGCATCAAACAAATACACATGCATGCACGCAGACACACACTGAACACTCTGCTCAAACTGCAGAAAAACATGCACACACACGCACAACCTAAAGTGATTGCAGGTAAGCACGTGTTGCATGCAGATAACACATCCACATAACACAGAAGTCTCTCAGCTGCCTAATGAGAGGCCTGATTAGAGGTGTCTACACGCTGCCACCCACCCTCTCCTGAAGAGCTTTAATTTCTATTAATATCCTGGTGTGAGGAGGAAGTGAAGGTGTCTGCAGCCGACAGCTCCAGGGACCAGCAGGCAGATGGATGATTATAAGTTATGCTGCTGTGAGCAATTAAGTGCTGATTAGAGCAAACACAAGCACACATTCATGTACACACGTATGCAAACATAAACACACATAGCAACATTTTTGAGGAGCTGTGAACCCAATTTTGTGGGTGTGCTCTTTATTTTGTGCATGCTGATGGATAATGAGAATGTGTCTGTCCCTCCCTCTAACTTACTTTTTTCAGGTGAAGGTGGGTGACAAGGAGGTGGATGTGATGAAGGGCTTCAGGCTGTATGTGACAACTAAGCTGCCTAACCCCGGTTACACCCCTGAGATCAGCGCCCGCACCTCCATCATCGACTTTACCGTCACTATGAGAGGACTGGAGGACCAGCTGCTGGGCAGAGTGATCCTCACAGAAAAACAGGTATAATTGCTCTCTAACAAAATGGTAGCCAATGCATAGGTCTTTTAGCCGAATATTTAAATTCATTTTGGCTGCATTATTATGTCATTGCCAATTTAAATATATGTGTTTTTCCACAGAGAGAATGTACCTCTGGCTTGTTGCAAATAGCTTAGATCCTTGTCGTTTCCTTGAACAGCCCTCGGAGACTTTTGAAATACAGGCTTCCAACCAAACACTTCCCCCACTGTGCGCCTCATTTTCTCCACCTAGCAAGCACCAACTGTGTGACAATATAACTGGCAGGTTATTATCACCTTTTGAATATAGAAAACGGAAATCATTTTGGACCTTAGACACTTGGACAACCAAACAACAGAAAAGAATACAAAATCTACACACAAATACACACATCTTAAGAGTCTAAGCTGGAGTCATTCACTCTGGGACAATAGACTGCTTTATAAATACACCCAATGCAGAGCACGCATCGACTGTAACTGTGAAAAGACCTGTGCTCGTGTAGGAAGGGCATTGTCCCTTTAGTAATGGCTGATGATAGGATGAAGGATTTCTGCCTGATGGGGAAAAAGTGGCTCGTTATCTGTGAATGAAATATGTATTTAATCACAGTGGGAGCTGAAGCGAAAACTTGCATGTTCATAGTTAATGTCATATTTATAACCCCAATGTAATTATTCATTTGCTTTCACTTTATGTCACAGCTTGTATGATAATGAATGAAGAAAATGTTCAAAGACAAACAAATTAATGTGCAGTCTAACGATAAGATGCGCTCTTCAGCCCCTTGCTTTTCAAGTCGCTGGCAGTTGTCTTGACCATATTAGTCTTCATAGTGTAACTACACTGAAGAGTTCAAATCCAACACACAATTTCGAAGAGGATTACATTTCCCTTGGGTTTACTGTGGGACAGGGAGGTAGTGGATACTCCAATTCATGGAGTGTCAGACTGGCGTCCAGGGCAGTGGCGCATGTTAGTGTTGTGTTAACATTGTCATCAAGTAAGACATGGTCATTTCTCTTCACTCCCTTTTTACAGTACTATTGTAGTTTCTTTCCCTCTGTCTTTTTTTCCCTGTTATTAGTTATTATTATTATTAGTAGTATCACATCATCATATCATAACAGTTATCATATCGAGAGTATTTAGACTCCTATAAACCTGTCATATTTAATCCAGACACTGTGCTTTTAGTTGCCAGTCACAGTAGCAATATAATTAGTTTAAAAGAAAATGAGTCAATTTGACATAGTTCTTACCCCTCACCCTGCTAACACTTCATATAAAGGATGGCAGTGTCCCTTGGTCAGTTTGTCCACTAAAGACCAGGCTGCCATGTGATCTGGATGATAAGATGAATCCTTGATGTATTTGACTTTCATCTTGCTCTAAGGCATAAATGTCAACTTTCAGTATCTCTTAATCTTAACGGTATTTCATTTGCTGTTCAAATTCATGCACCTCGGGAGATACATTTTATATAACCTATATGTACTGTATATGTGTGTGTGTGTGTGTGTGTGTTATCTGTGCTTTGATGACACCAGGAACTGGAGAAGGAGAGGACAGACCTCTTGGAAGATGTGACAACTAACAAGAGAAAGATGAAGGAACTAGAGGACAACCTCCTCTACCGCCTGACCAGCACACAGGCAAGGAAATACATCTAAAACTGTGATCTATCAGAAAGCATTCTGAAGTGGTGAACAACATTGCCTCTAATGGAATTGGCAATCTTTGGCATGTAATAAACATGATTATGGATACTGTTACAGTGTCAAGAGAAAGTTTTTTTAGTTTTTTTTTTTTATCTAAAACTAATTTATTCTATTCCTGTTGCATCATTGCTTTATATATGGGACCAGTATTGCTAAAAGACTCTTTGTAACATTTGCTGGCAAATATTCTCATCTTGATTTGATTAAAACGCTCTTATGTTTGTTCCTAGGAAAACAAATCATAAATGACGTCACTCAATAAAGAAAAGTATAAAAAACGTACATCTGTTAGAGCAATTGTCTCTGATGGATAATGTCTGCATTTTCATTAATTTGCATGCTTTCTGACTCTTGCAAATGTGTCTTTTTGTAGGGTTCACTGGTGGATGATGAGAGTCTGATTCTTGTTCTTGGCAACACCAAGCGCACAGCTGAAGAAGTCACTCAGAAACTACAGATTGCTGCTGAGACCGAGGTCCAGATAAATGCTGCCAGGGAGGAGTACCGACCAGGTAGGTCATGACAACTGGCTCAAAGACAGAATTAGCTCTTCAGTCTACTCTGCACAGTTATAGTGGGCCTGCCAAGTTCATGTTCAATCACACAAAACTGATTCATTTTGCTAAAGCAATGACAAACATGAAATTTGTCCAGAAGAAATGTTGCATGTCAAGGTGTGCAACATGTTTTAAGGTTACCAAACAAACATTTTGATCAGCTTCATCATGAATTTATTTTTATATTTTTTCACAAAATAGTAATTTTTATTCCACAGGCTATTATTTTCTGTAAAGATACATATTCTGATTTAATGAATATTCACAAGACACATTTTTCATGAAGGTATTTGAGGGGGAAAAACTTCTTTTGCCATTGCTGATGCATTTTTGTTTGTTTTTCAGTGGCCACCAGGGGCAGTATCCTGTACTTTTTGATCACAGAAATGAGTATGGTGAACGTCATGTATCAGACTTCTCTGAGACAGTTCCTGGGACTGTTTGACCTTTCTCTGGCTAGGTGAGACTACTCTAGCGTTTCCTGCTCTCTTTAATGAATTCATTTCTTTTCTAAGCATAGATTTAACTCATAAAAATGAAAATTATAATGACACCATTTTATGCCTACAACCAATGACCCTGTGCAACTCCTTGTGAGCCTTTTTCTTACATAGTTGGCCTTCAAGTCTTGTTTAGGAATTTGTTGCACTTTATAGAAGACGGAGTCCGATTATAATGTTGACATCTGTAATGCTATTTCAGCCTTTTCCAAAATACTTTTTTCCATGAAGGCCAAACAATATTGAATTTACTTCAGACTGCTCATACTGTATAAGTTAGTTCCAGTCCATGGCCCAACACCTCCCTAATTTTATCTGTCGACTTGTTCACCATTCTGACAGACTGACAACAGCAGAAAAGAGATGCTGCCATATGTCATCAGAAATTTAAATTAACACTTCATGGAGCATACTTGAGGAAAATTATAGACTGGTAAATACAAAAGTGGATCTCAAATTGCGTGTAATTTCCAGGATGCAAACTTATGCTTTTTAAGCTTGCTAGCTATTATATACTCTACTCCTCTTCAGTATGCCTTTTCTAACAAAAAGAAGCTTTGGGGCGCTGTTTAGCTCAGTTAGTAGAGCAGACATCCCATGTACAGAGGCTCTGTCCTCACTGCAGCGGACCCGGGTTGGACTTGTAGTAGCCTATATGCAAATGAGCAATTTTAAGCTTCCAGACCCCCCACTCCTCTGCCAGCAAAAAAATCTGCCAAATGATGAAATGTGCATCATCTAGACCATCACATCATATGACATCACCACCTTCATATGTCCTTGGCTATTTACACTCAAGGCAAAATGTTAGAAACATCAAATACAATGTGAGTCCATCCACAAACTCACTAGTTAGTATTGCACAGTTATACCAATATCCTTAATGGATAGAAGAAGCGTTAACATAATTGTCACCAAGTGTCACAGACATCTGAGCCTCACAGTCAGTACTGTTTATGCACAAGTCAGTCAACCAAAAACAGTATGTTCTGTGCTCATTAGGTTAACCAGTCCACCATTTTGTGATTTCCGTGTTATATTTGAGCTGATATTTCATGTAAATGTTAAGGCAGGAGCTCCATGGGGCTGCTAACTTGCTAGTGTGACGAAACTTTATATGTGGTGTCTGCTATGAAATTCTACTTTTCCAGGTCCTCCAAAAGCCCAATAACCAGCAAACGCATCGCCAACATCATAGAGTTCATGACCTTTGAGGTGTATAAGTACGCAGCGCGCGGCCTGTACGAGGAACACAAGTTCCTCTTCACCTTGCTGTTGACGCTGAAGATCGGCATGCAGAGCAACAGGGTCAAACATGAGGAGTTTCTCACACTTATTAAAGGTAAGAGGAAAATATGTATGTATAGGTTTTATAAGACGTAAGTGTTAATAATTGCATAAGAGTTGAGCTGTTTCAAAGTCGGCCACAACATGTGGAAAAGTACGTTTTAAGTACTTTGTTTCTCTGATCCTCAACTCACGGTTTTCTTTTTTCCAACCAGTCTGCTATGTCCAATCTTCTGAGACTGATTTGATGTGTTGGTACCTAGAGCAAATAGAAGGAAGATGTGTAAAGTTACGTACCAGATACACGTTTCCAAGTTCAAACCTGATCAGAAAAAGAAGTGGAGCATCAGGTGTTGTTGTACAGCTTTGGCGCACCTCAAAACAAACTCCAGGCTCTTGAAAGAGGCGGATTGAAACCACCATTTATGTCCATATGTCCATGTTTGGTGTTTTCATACATTATTTATTTAGCGGAGATAGCGTACACATTTCAACATACTGGTATTGGAGCAGTTCACTGAATCAGAAATAAGGCGTGCTCCTCACCGCAGGTATAAAAGCCAGCTATGGCAACTGGCAAGGCCAGAACAGACAGTCTGCTGCATGCATGCAGCTCAACCATCTGTTAGCTCTGACCTGCTGAACAAGGACTCACAGAATGACTTTTGTGTATATTTCTGGAGGTTGTATTGGCATGTATTTAAAGTATTTCTCATCCAGTATTTTTGCATTTGAATCTACTAATTTTATACAACTATATCTTCGCTTTGGGACATCCTGTTTATGTGTGCACATGCTCCTATATATTTCATATGTGCATGCTTGTGTGTTTGTGTCCTCCAGGAGGTGCATCTCTGGACCTAAAGGCCTGCCCTCAGAAACCAGCTAAATGGATCCTTGACATGACCTGGCTGAACCTTGTAGAGCTCAGCAAACTGTGGCAGTTCTCTGATATACTAGATCAGGTACAACACCCATGCTCATATACAATCTGATCACTTTAAGTGTGCTCTGACAGGTGTAAAATACCTCTCTTAGCTGAGAGAGGTTTTTTTTCTCTATTAAATCTGCAGATGATAGTGCTCATCTGTCATCTGTTTCACACACATGCACAGATGCAGCAGTGGTCTCTAGGCTCTTATTAAATATTTTTCACAGCTCTCCTTTGCTCTAGTAAGCATGTCAATATCAGTCTCATCATGTCTCGCTTCATCTCTCACTTTTATATAGACTCCAACACTCCTCACAATGGATTGTCACTCACCCACAAATACACACACTCTTATGCGTGACTGACAGCTTGGTGGCATCCGTTGGAAGGGGAGCTCAGTGCTCTGTGAAATGAGCTTTGGAGAAACTTCCAATCAATTACTTTTGGCTGAGCATCTGTGCACACACACGCAAATGTGTATGTGTGTGCACCCTCGTATACCTTCACGTACTCAAATACACATGTGTATTTGAGTGTGGATGATTAGCAGGGACAGGTGGATTAACAGTTTTGTGTTTAATGAAATTAGAATTAAAACCATATGTGACCATCTGACTGTCCTCACCCTACAGACAAACTAGTATTGCACATATGACACAGATTAACCGTATTTCACACAGAAACAGAAAGAAAATTATTTTCAGGCGACCGTTTTAGCCTTGTGTTTCAAAATATGACCCGAAATCCCCAGTGTGGAATGTGAATGTGTGACACTCTCTCCTCTATCAAAAACTAGTGTTAATGTGCTCTTCAGCAAAGCACTGAGGCCCTTAAAATCTTAAGTGGAGCCCCTCAGAGCCTAATAGAAAAAGACAAACAGCTCCCAGTTGTGAATCTGTCCAACTACATGAATTAAACAGCTACAACATGCGGTTTGAATCACTATCCTGAATAGATACTCATTAAAGAAGACACTTGGTTATAAACCTAACTTATAGTGGTGATATTTTAAATCCAAAATGACTACTATCTTAGTAAAACAGAAGAAAAACACTGAAATCTGTACCTGCCATGCCTGGGTTTTCAAATGCAAAACAGAACCATGTCAGGCTGTTAAGCTGTACCATATATCATAGACAAGCATAAAATGTTAGGATATATCTGATTACTGACAAGCTGCATGTTAAGGTGCATGTAAAGTAAACATAATCTCTGATTTCCTGCTTTAACCTGATTTCTCCCAGTCATCCGGTTTCCTGTGTGCATGTAAACACAGTGATTAACAGGCTATGTGATGTCACAGTATATTTGCATGTGATTTGCTATCAAGTGTTCATGTCACTTCTTGAAAGCGCATGGTGTTTGCATGGATGGAGTGCAGCACAAGAGGGGTGTGTGTGTGTGTGTGTGTGTGTGTGTGTGTGCATTTATTTTTCCACATGTTCTTCCTCTGTCCAGATATGATGTGATGGGAATAAGAATAAATCATTTTTAGCCGTGTGTTCCTGAGTCAATGCTGTTGTTTCTTTCAGATAAGTCGTAACGAGAAACAGTGGAAGTCATGGTTTGATAAGGAGGCACCAGAGGAAGAGGTCATCCCAAACTCCTACGACCAGGCCCTCGACTGTTTCAGACGCCTGCTTCTCATTCGTTGCTGGTGTCCCGACAGGACCATTGCACAGGTTAGAGAAGACCCATCACATAGATGGGTGGTTATGATGTCCAAATTCAAGGATCTGCTGGCTTGTTACCAAATTTTGATAGTATTAGCTTCTCACAATATAAGAAGTTTGTTTTGTCCAAGTCCAATAGTTGCAAGGATGCATCATAATGCAACTGAGATGATATGATGCACTACCACTCTATCAAAATGTTAAAATGTTAAGTTGAAATAAATTGCCATGAATGAAAAAAGTAGCCTGAGTAGCCTGAAGTGGCATATTCTTGATTAATTGATGGACAGGGCTGGAAAAGAGACGCTGGTTTACTTCAAAAATGCATTTGTATTAATAAGAACAAATAGGGAAAAAAAAGAGAAAGAAGGAGTCTAAATCTCAATCTACAGTAATATCTCCCTCGGCCAAGTTCTTTCGTTGAAGGGAAAAGTGGAATACATTTAGTAAAGCAGCTCTCTCTGAAGCTCACTAAGCCTGAATATCTACAGTGCCTAATGGACATTCACTTCTGACTGATGGGTAGTTTTTTGGTCCACTGCAGACAAGCCTGGAAGTGGAATTTATTCTGTTACACAAACAGGCCAGCAGTTGTCCTTGCCTGACCTCCAGCAGCAATTTTTGCTGAAAATAGTAAGTCAGTAAATAACAATCATTTGAACCATTCACTCAGTTCCCAGACAGCAAAAGTATTCCAGTCTATCTCTGAACAAGTATTCACCCTATCTGTTGTAAACACAGTCAACAAACAGCTCTACTTTGCCTAATTTGTCCCCCCCTGTCTTCCAGGCGCGTAAATACATAATGGACGCAATGGGGGAGAAGTACACTGAGGGGGTGATTCTTGATTTGGAGAAGATGTGGGAGGAATCTGACCCACGAACACCCCTCATTTGTTTTCTGTCAATGGGCTCAGATCCAACCGACTCCATCATTGCACTGGGGAAGAGGCTGAAGTTTGAGACACGATATGTCTCCATGGGACAGGGACAAGAGGTTCATGCCCGCAAGCTTCTGCAGCAGACCATGGCTAATGTAAGTGTGAGGCTACTGCTTTATATGATGGAGCAGTTGTTTCATGCAACATGTTAAACTTTAAGACTTAGTCACTGACCATGATCTCCTTCTTCTCAAGTCCTTGATGTGGATGATAACCATTCCTCTTCTCATTTATTCTCAGGGAGGCTGGGCCTTACTCCAGAACTGCCACCTGGGTCTGGACTTTATGGACGAGCTAATGGACACGGTGACGGAGACAGACTTTGTCCACGACAGCTTCCGCCTTTGGATGACCACAGAGGCCCACCGACACTTCCCCATCACCCTTTTACAAATGTCAATCAAGTTCACCAACGAACCACCGCAGGGTCTCAAAGCAGGCCTGAAGAGGACCTATGGAGGTGGAGCCAGTTTGTTTCATCATAAAATAAGTCATATTCATTCAAAAGTCTGGTATTCTTATTCAGTCATTTTAGGAGAAAGGTGAGAGCAGGGAGACTGTAATAGGAATGCAGATGCACACCCCCCCTTCCTGAATCAATACATGTTCAGGTCTGAAAGCACAAAACTAATCATAACACTATGATGAGCCTTGCTAAATAGGGTGTAATTATTTTGGTTGGGTACATGTGAAAACAAATAATTTGTGGATGCACACATATGCCCACTCGAAAACACGCACACGCACACACACACACACACACACACGCACATGCACACACACACACACACACACACACACACACACACACACACACACACACACACACACACACACATATAAACACATACAGACCTTCAATAAGTCACATCATCAATAACTAAAGCAATGTGTATGTGTCTTTAGGGAAAGTCACCAGGAGTTAAAATGAAAAACAACATTTTACTGCTTTAACACCCAAGTACCAAAAGCCTAGAAGGTTCATGAAATGTTAAACAAGTTGTAACATGTAGTTCAGATTATATTCAAGCCTTAAAGAAGGGGAAAGAGAGGAATATTCTATTATGTACATACAAGCTGTCTTTGCCTGGTTTGTACTGAATATGTGAGGCTCTGGAAGGGCAAGAGAGTCTGGAAACACTCCCAGCTGCCACTAAAAATTGCGTTTCTTGAGATGGGGAGAAATCACACTTGTTGTGGGCAGTTTATTAAGAATATCAAACCCAATTTTCAGGGAGTGCTGTTTTTATCCTATATACCTTTGAAGCAGTGCTTGTGTTACTATTTTTTTCCACCTTTATATGTTGGAAATCCCAAATGATGTAAGGCTGAACCGAACCTTACACATGGGACTGCCTATTAGATAGATGTTGTGGAGATATTTTTTAATATTTCACTTGAAGCCAGAGTTTTAATTTACTTTACCACACTGTTATCTTCCTGAGCCTGGCACAGTTTCCCAAACTTCATTAGAGCTCAGCAAAGCCCTTTGAGACATTGTCTGTCAGAGATTTCCTGAAAGAGAGTTGCCAACTTGCAGTATGCTAAGTAAAAATTATGTATACAGCACTATATGGGTGTCATACCTGGAGTTATAAAAAAAAAGCAAAACCGTAAAATGTTTAAACCAGCTAGAAGAAAAAGGATTCACACAGCAAATATGTGTAACATTTGTTCCTTCAGATCAAAGGTCCACAGCTTGGAGCAACATTTCAGTGATATTTCTTTTTTTATTTCGTCTTTGAAAGGGCTTTCTACTCTGGTATTTGTTCCTAATGCTTTTATGCTGTCCAAGTCTGCTGTAGTTGAAGCACTCTTTCTATGGCTGGAAGGCTTTGGATCAGAGCTCTAAATGTTGACCTGAACAACTGAAAGAATCACAAAGACTTTATCTAGACTTTACTCTCTGAGTGCTGCTTAAGTGGTCATTCATTTGCCCCTCACCAGGTATAAACCAGGACCTTTTGGACGTCAGTAACATGATGCAGTGGAAGCCAATGCTGTATGGAGTTGCATTTCTCCACAGCACGGTACAGGAGAGAAGAAAGTATGGGCCCCTGGGATGGAACATACCCTACGAGTTCAACCAGGCCGACTTCAACGCCACTGTCCAGTTTGTTCAGAACCACCTGGACGACATGGACATTAAAAAGGTAGAAGTGATGCTTCTCAAGGGCTTAACACACTACAGTCATCTTCTTTGAACGCTACCAGCAAAGGTGACACTGAAATAGTTGATTGGAGTGTTTAAGGGTGATGATGGTTCAAAATGCTGTGTGATATGTTTTTACTGTTGGAGTAAGTGCACAGCAGGTTGTGGGTGAAAAATCTCTTGATCTTACAGTTTTCCTCTCCAGCAGGAAAAATGTGCAGTCCTCAAATGTGTCTGTAATGAATAAATCATAGAATGCACTAAATAAGCAATTAGTCTGATATACTGCACTGTATCAGATCTAGGGAATATGCACTTCGCGCAATGCGGCACCAGAGTACAAAATAATGAATACATCATTATAAGAGTTACAGTTTCTCACCATTTCTGTACTCGCATAAAAGTACATTATGTATGTATGTAGCTAGAGTTAACAAAAAAACACATTTCCCTTAACTTGACAGTTTCTATCAAAGTTACAGTCTTCTGTTTTGGCAGAAGAGTCAACTTTCATTAACGGGACAAACGGATTAATCACCAAACTGTTAAAGTATACTATGCAGGATTTTGGTGGTTTAGACAATCAGCATCTGATGAGGAAGAGTTAGAGCAGTGTGACAGTAACAGTGAGAGAAGTGCTTTAAAACAACAATGGCCACTCCTGTTGAGGTTAGCGTAGCTGCTAAAGAATCAGTAATATCAGAACAGGATAGTTTAAAAAAGGGAGCAAAGAAACAGCACTCAAGGCTTTTCTCATCGGAAAAGATGTTTTCACTCTTCTCTCAAATGGCTTTGAAAAGAGTCTGATTTCCAATCACCTGACAAGTCTTTTTTGAAAGTGCCTGCCCTTTTCCAAATGTTTCTGTGTAACAAACCCTATGGTGTGTCAGGTTACCCGTAAAGATAATCTCCTGCCAAGGTTTTGGTCAGCAACTGCATTATCTTGTTTCTCTATTTGAAACCTCCTCAGGGCGTGTCGTGGAACACAGTGCGATACATGATTGGAGAAATTCAATATGGTGGCCGCGTGACTGACGACTATGACAAGCGGCTCCTCAACACCTTTGCCAAGGTGTGGTTCAGTGAAGACATGTTCGGACCTGCTTTTAACTTCTACAAGGGCTACAGCATCCCGAAATGCTCCAGTGTTGACCAGTATCTGACATACATTCAGGTGAGGATGACAGTTGGTTGTACTGTACACACACTTGTATCTGCCTTCTACAGCAGATTTAGAGGGATTTTTTGTGACTGAGCATGTGGCTGCAAAAATTTCAGCGTCGGTGTGTGAGGGCTGCTGTCGTGAGGATTTCATGTATGTTTGCACATTTATGCCCTCTCTTTCTCTGCACTTGTCATGTGATGTTGCTCAGTTTTTTTCCTATGCTGTCAGCCTTCGGTGACATCATAAACAGTGAAATGAACATCATTGACAGCATGAGGTTTCTGCACGATGCTGACACACTTCGCCCTTGTCACATCCACAAACAGGCTGCCATGTGTGATTTTAGATAAAATACAAGCATGTTCGTTTTATTAAGGATTATGCATGATTTATTGGTGTGCTTGTGTGTTTAACTGGTGATTTTGTGTGTACTTGTGCTGTGCGTGTGTGTGTGTGTCTGGGGGCAGTTCCTGAGCTAGTTTCATTAAAGCTAGTTTCATTATGATGGATGCTCAGGGCTGCCAGGCTCAGCACGCTTATTCCTCTGCACCGCCTCTCAAATAGAGAATGACAAACACAGCCTTGGAGAACACACACATACACACACACGCAAGCACGCATAAACGAGCAGAGCCAAAACATTGAAACACACTTATTCTCTGTATACAACACACATGTTGGAGCTTTAACTGCATAGACAAAACACGCAACAGGGTGTGTTGTTTCTCCATATGTATGTGTGTGTGTGTGTGTGTGTGTGGGTCCATGCGTCCGTGTATTTTTATTCAATGCAGACAGACAGGAACAAAGCTAAGATTCCCTGAGAGGAAATAAATGTCCACAGCGAGGGACAAAGGCTTTTCCATCCAGCACCCAGTGTGACTCTCTCCTCAACACCTCCTATTTTTCTCCCTGCATTAGCCAGGCGCTCTCCTGATGTTTGACTCCATTTGAATGCACAGTGTGATGGATGTTTGAGGGATAAACTCGCCGATAACAACATCAATCACAAGTGTCTTTATTTGCCCAATGGAAACGCTGAGCAGTTCTCCATCAACGAAAAACAAGAAACTGAATAACTCTGATAATAGACAAACACAAGGGAGTGCCAGCGAGAGAAACACTGCTAAAAAACGTGTGTAAGAGGAATTTTCTGTTGTCATGCTCATGTGCTAATTGAAGTTTCACACCATTTCACCATTCTTGATGTGTTAAAGCCGTACAACATACAGCACTGGATCTTTAGTTGTTCTTGCGTGCCTTTTCTCACGTGACATTATATAGACCATGGTGAAGGTTTGCTCCGCCGTTACAGAAGTACGTTTGAATTTTCAGTGTAAGGAACCTCATTAGTCACACTGCAGCCACAGATGGTCCCAGACACTAACTGCAAGATGTCTTTGAACCAATTAAAGCAACACAATTTTAAACCTGTGTGCACCCTCTGAAAGGCAGATTTTCAGCTCACTTCATGGCTTTCTTTTGAAATTCAAATACTCCTGATTTTAATCCAGAAACATCCATTTTTTCTTCTCCCAATTAAAATGTCACCAATGACAGCTGTACAACCCCTATTATGTCAGTAGTCATTCAGTAAGAATAACCCATATTGCTGAGGCCTTTTTATATAATTTCTGTTGAGTTTTTTTTTTCATGGATTTCTTTAAGCCTCCTGACCTTATAAAGAAATAATTACTAATGATATCAGTGAGGGCATACTTTCATGTTTTTTTTACTAAAAGAACGGCTGAAAAATGAGTATTGACTGTTACAGAGCTCCTCTCGGCGAGCACAAGGTCATTAGGTGAATTCTTTGTAAAATCAAATTGTTTGCTGCATTTAGAGAGATATGACAGAAAAAGAGAGAGAGATCCAACAAAGATCCCCAAGTAAGTGGGGCAACCAGTATTTATGTGCATTCAAGTCATTCATGGTCTTCTTGATGGTAAGAATTCACAGTACAGATTTTCCTGTTGGAGCACAACAAAGTCTTGCCTGTCCACTCTAAACAAATGGCAACATAGGTGACTTACCTACCTGTAACCATAGAGATGGAAGCTCAGTTACCAGCAGTTGGAGGCTGAGAAGCGTTCAAACACTCAGAGCAAAGCTCTTGAGTGGAGGTGAAAAGAAGCAGCTGGTGTTACTGAGTATCAGAGGAGACACTTGGCTGTCTACACTTTACCAAACAGTAGCTTAGCAGTGACAAAAACTGCAGTGCAAGGAAAATAGGTGTTAGAAACTGAGCACAAAAAAAGTCAGTACATAAAGATCTATTTCTCGTTGGAAACTGTTCCACCCAGCTCGTCAACCTGTTTCTGCCAGCTCAGTTTGATTTGGTTAGGTCGTCCGCGGGGCACTAAAGCACTCTCATGGCTCTTGTTGTGAGAGTAGAGGAAATGCTTCTGAGCTTTTTCCATCTGAAAATATTTTTCATGAATGCTGTGCGAAACCAAAGGGACCTCCGGTTCAATTACTGTTGTTGTCTGTCTCTCACAGGGTCTGCCAGCCTACGACACTCCAGAGGTGTTTGGTCTCCACCCAAACGCAGACATAACTTACCAGAGTAAGCTGGCTAAGGACGTACTGGACACCATCCTCAGCATCCAGCCTAAAGACAGCTCGTCGGGTGGAGGGGAGACCAGAGAGGCTGTGGTGTCCAAGCTGGCTGATGACATGTTGGAGAAACTGCCTCCAGACTATGTACCTTTCGAAGTAAGCGTGTGTGTGTGTGTGTGTGCGGCGTGCGTGCGTGCGGTGAACAGCCCTAGGTGAGTGCAGCAACATGTGCAGTGTGGTACAGTCAGAGCGGTGGGAGGTGTGTCGTCGAGGTGATGGAGGGTTGTGTGTGTGCTTGAGCGGGTGATAGACGGAGAGAAAAGAGGACTAGAAATAGAGCCAGGGTGTGAATGTAGCTGGATCCTGATAGTTTTGCTTTATTTTGGGGTTTCCTCTCCTTTTATGTCACTTAACAGACAGTGAGGTGAGAATGTGACTTTTCTGAGGTGAGGCGCAAAGCTTGTCGCGAAAGCTGCCACTGTGCGTCACACCCTGCGTCTTTCACTTCCATCGATCTGCCTGCTGTCTGATAACTGCACATTAAAAGTAATGTATAACTTCACAGAGTTCAGGTGTCAAGCAGAATGCAAGGAAATACAGAAATGTTCAAAAAGAAACAACAATCAATTTAAAGACTTGTGTTCTTTTCTATTTCCTTACAAGTGGTAGTAACTATAGAAACCTCACATCCTGCACTCAGGTTATACCTGAAGTGTGTCAACACTTTGTACATATTATCCAGATAAGAAAGAAAAGCTAATGCAACACTTAGGAGGTATACTGCATTTCCCCCTCCACCATGTCCTTGTGTGTGCTCCTGTATCTTTACTCCACGTATCATAAATTCTTCAGAAGATTCATTAAAGTTGTATGTTCTTGATTCAATGAAATGTAACCAGGTGAGAGAGCGCCTCCAGAAAATGGGTCCTTTCCAGCCCATGAACATCTTCCTGCGGCAGGAGATCGATCGGATGCAGAGGGTCATAGTTCTGGTCCGAAACACCCTGACAGACCTCAAGCTGGCTATCGATGGAACCATCATCATGAGCGAGAATCTGCGTGACGCCCTGGATTGCATGTACGATGCGCGCATTCCTGCACGCTGGAAGAAGGTCGGTCGGGGGCGAATATCCTCAAGTTAAACATTTGAAACTGAACTCACTGTTCCATTAATGTGATATTACTCAGAACAGTTCACTTGTGAACTTAAAATTCTTTGGATTCAAACACATCAAGGAGGAGAAGATGACTTTCTTAATTCCTTGTCCCTGACCATAGGTGAAAAGTCTTTTAGTCATTTGTTTCTGTCATTTTGTTAGCTTTTTAGTCAGCAATAAAAAAAAATCTGGCTTCATGAACAGAAAAATGAGCTTTTTCAGTAGAATCTGACTAGTGTGTAGTCCTCTTAAAGGTATTAATGTCTGTTGCTTTCAATGACGAATGCTAATGAGCCTCTTAAGGGAGCCTTGAGGCACAAATGAATATCTCAGAGGTCTTTCTTTCTTACCATGCAGGTGTAATTTATCTAATGTTATTTCTTATCCATAAGTAAATCAACGATTTACTCGGTTGTTTCCGATAACATCAGATATGTCTTACTCGCTAAAAAGGGAGCTTGTCATCATCAGTCTTGTTTAGCCCACACTAATGCTCCTTCCCTTTTTATTTCTGCACTTTTTTAAAATAATTTACTCACAGAACAAAAACCTATTTCTGTGATGAATGAAAACGGCTCTTCTTCCAGCAAACTTAGTCAATGAAATTGCTGGAATATTAATATTGAGAGAGGGGGAGGAAGAGAGGGGGAGGAAGAGAGAGCAACGAAGGAGCACGACTTCTCTCATATCTTGCGCTGGAATCATGCCGTTGGCATTCAAGCCGTGCTCTCACAAACATTACATCATTACTGTAATTTGGACTTGAATGGCTTTCTGGCTCAGATTCAGTGTTTTTCTACCTGCTGTGCAATCTGCTTTTGGCTCATTTACCTCCTCTCTGCTGTGTTTCTCTGTATTTTAATCTCTTTTTATTCCATCATTTTGAATTTGTCCTTTGTCTTGGCATGCGGTGATTCATAATCCATATTCCATTCCCCCTGTGATCTTCTCCACTGATCCATCAGGATGACAGTTTTTTTGTTTCTTTGTCATGTTTTGTTCATGTTATTATTGCTTTTGTTTTTCAGGCGTCGTGGGCCTCCAGCACCCTGGGGTTCTGGTTCACAGAGCTGCTTGAGCGGAACCGGCAGTTCCAGGCTTGGATCTTTGAAGGGCGGCCCAACTGCTTCTGGATGACAGGCTTCTTCAACCCGCAGGGCTTCCTGACAGCCATGAGACAGGTACACACGGCATCAGGCTGCCTACCTGCTTAGCCACCGCCGGGGAGGAGACCAGATGGCACACAGAGGGACGAGCAGGCACACGGCCACATTCACACACTCAAGCACACACACATTTCTCTTTGTTTTCTAATGAATTCCAGTTTGCATTAATGTGGGGGGAGTGAAAACTACACAGGGATGTCATCTGAATGCTTAACCCCACTTGATCCAGATCTGAAGTCATGTCCCTGCGGTCAGGGCTCATGATTCTTTAATATAATTAGCTATTTTTATTAAATATTAGAAAATTGAGAGATGCATCTAGATTAATGTTGAACATACAACAAACTGTGGAAAGTTGGATGATATTAATATCCATTTCAGAGCGAGCGCTGTGTAATTAACAATTTATGTGTTATAATATATTTATACTGTAATTTTCTTTTAACTTGAGGCTCATATAGCGCATTTGCCTTTTCTCCCAGTTTGTTTCCAGCTGAAGTGTTTTTCCGAGCTGCCTTTGATGCAACAGGACTTCACTGACTGTAAACTACAAGGCTGTGTTACAAAACACATCCGCTTCCTTTACGTCTAAGGGTGGTTTTGATTAGGGGAAAAATGCAAAACTGGAAACTGATGAGTCTTAATTTGCAAGGCAAGGTACATTTATTCATCGCACATTTCATAGCTAAAGGCAAAACAAAGACTTACGGATGACACGGGTAAAAGCACAATGAGAAATAACAAATAAAACAAGGTCAGTGAAACATATTTAATTTATGAATAAAATATACTTTCATGGTAGTTAAATGCAATTTAACTTTTAATATGAAACTTTTACTCATCAACTAAATTATTTTTATATTAAAATTAAATGTCATTAAAATGTATGCATTGCAATTAATACTTATTTAATTTCAACTGTGAGGTAATTTTAAGTAAGTTCCATATGCTACTATTATCATTGATTATCACTGATCATCATTTATCATCAGTAATAGTTACATGGGAAATTACAATGCATTAAATGTCCGTGCATTGATACTTTATTTAAAAAAAATAGTATACTAAATTATAGTATACATTAGAGTATATTTAAAGTTAAATTGTATTGAATTACATTACCTACAAAGTGAATATATTTAATTTGTCTCTTTTAGTTTTCAGTTTTTATAGCATGCTCCCCTCATAGTAGTATGCAAGGTCTAAAGGTCTAAAATATCACGATTTGTATTAAAAATCAGGATGAACTGGAAATAAACTCAACTTAGAGTTGACTTAAAAACACAAACTTGTAGCTTCGTGACCAACAGGAGTTCCATACACTTCACACATGACAGATGTGTTTATTTACTTTAATATATTTGCACTTCAGTGTGTTTGTACTGTTACTCCTATAGAGCCAGTAAAGCTTCTATCCTATTAGGGAGCCCTTGCTTTTATCATGTGACCTACAACATCCATTTCAGTGTTTCAGTGTCTTCAGTATTTAAAACACTCAGCACTTTCAATAAGTAACTGTCTTGTGCATGTCTGCTAGTGCCTCCACCAGGGAAGTTATATACTGTTTATATGTTTGTCTTTCTGTTTGTTTAGTTCTTAAATGTTTCCATATCCTTGACGATGGGTGGCCCCTGAGTCATTGAATATTTGGATATTTGGGATAGAGACCTGAGGGCTGAGGTGTCTCCTCAGGGCCAGTGAATCAATTTACTTTGCAATTTAAGTAGCAGTAGGAACAGGAAATCGTATAGCATTGGTGTCAGGTGTGCACATCCTGCTGCCCTCTAGTTTCATTTATTCCCCTCTGTGGAAAAATCCCTGTTGAATGCTCAGGGACAGAAAATACTGTGGAAGCAGATGTCTGTATTTTACTGAATGGGGATTTAGTCGTCATTTCTCTGCCCGCTCAGAGAGACACTGCAGCTTTTGTTGGACCATTGAATCTCATCACGTGTCTGTCCTTGTCATCTGTTATTATTAGTCCCTATCTGCTCAATTTGAACCAATCAGGTTTTTTTCCTCTTTCAAAATTGGCACAAAATGACATAGGGGGAAACAATACTCACATTTCATTTATTTATTGTGCACTCTTTGCTCATATTGGATTTATTGCCCTTCTGTCAGCACAGCATCCCACAAAATGACGCCATCGGTGGAGTGCACTTCACAGCCCTACATAGTGTTTTTTTTATTGTACCTCTATTACAGTCCTGTTATCAAATAGATTTTTCGTGGGGAAACATTTGCAAAATAAACAGCTCTCTCACACTGCCCACATCTCTGCTTTCCCCTGCACTTGTAGGAGATCACTCGGGCCAACAAGGGCTGGGCGCTGGACCGCATGGTGCTGTGCAATGAGGTGACCAGGTGGATGAAGGACGACATCACCCAGCCTCCTGCTGAGGGAGTCTACGTCTACGGCCTCTACCTGGAGGGAGCTGGCTGGGACCGCCGCAGCTGCAAACTCATCGACTCCAAGCCCAAAGTCCTCTTTGAGATGATGCCTGTGATCAGGATGTACGCTGAGAATAATGGTGAGTATTCATGTTTGACATGCATCAGATGGAGGAAGGCTTGCTGAGGTTAAATTCTTATTCAGAAGGTCACAAAGAAAATTAACAAAGTTGATTTTAAGGATGGGTCTGATTAAAAACGTTTTAATCCTGTCGTTTCTTATCAGGATCAATTTTTCCGGTCTCAATCTTCTCTCCTCCTCAACATTTGCATCCCACACAGTCACTCAGAACAGATGGATGTAACATTTAAATGTCAAGCAGACCAAGTGCTATTTATTTTGTCTGGGAATAGATTAGCAGCCGTATCTGGCACAGTGTTTCTTCTGGGTAAAACCAGACTATATTCAGGCGGGCAGCAGAGACGGGCCCCCGGTGGATGCCTGCGAGCAAGGCTGCCTGGGAAATGAATTAATGATCCAATGATACGCGTAATGCGGTTTGTTTACACCATGTCCCCTCCCAGCTTTTCTCACAAGAAGGCTGCCTTCTGGGTGCAAGTGTATGTATGTGTGTGTTTGTGTGCGCACTGAAACTGGTGGAGGGATGCTGCTGTGGACGAGTGGTTGGAGGAGCATCTATGAGTATGTGTGACACGCATGTATGTGTGTGTCTGTGGGTACATGCTCTCTGAAGGCAGACTTGATTCGGGCTGTTTGTTTGCTCATGAAAAGGATTGTTGGTTTGTGTGCTGATGGGGGGGCTGTTGAAGGACACTCGAGTAGCGCTCCTAGTGAGACAGCCTAACATCTAAGCAGCTGACTGTCTAAAAGCCACAGTAAGTAAGGCGGTGCTGAGAGAGTAGTGTGTAATAACCACGTTCTGCTACTACAGTTTGCCTGATTTGAGCAGGCTTTGACTTCATCAGAAACAGATGTTTAGTTAAACTCGGCAGGGTGTCCCAGTGGCAACTTGCACGGATTAAAATATTTAATTGATTGAGACAAATTTGCCAGCTGCTGCTCTGTTTTCTATTAGTTTTCAGTGCCTATCAAGCAGACGGGAATTAAGTTATTTTTTTTTCCAAATCTCAAGCTGGTCCAAAGTTATTTTTTCTTAGCCAAGTCAAATTAAGTCAAGTCACCTCCCTCAAGACTCGGCGGTCTTGCCTACAGTATCCGGTCCTTATAATGAGAAAAGACGAATAATTATATTCTTGACCAATTAATCCACCCTATTTAAAAAGAAGTATGACCATGAATATGATTTGAATTGTAATGTTCAGTAAAATAATTGTAAACTAACAAAAACAAATACCTTCTATACATTATTTTCTATTTCTTAATTTCTTCTCAATCAAAGAAACAGTTCCCTCCCCATCACTTTGAAACAAAATAAAGATTGCCTGACTAAAACATGACTAAAAACCAAAACCAAAAACATGACATGAACAGTCATTCAATTCATCATTGCCAAGTCACTTTAACCTCCAAGTCAAGTTGCAAGTCATCAAAAATGACTCGAGTTGACTGAAGCCCGAGCCACAATGACTCCAGTGCACACCTCTGCTGTCAAGTGTTTAATTTACGTCATTCTGTGTTGCAGGTGTGAAGGATTCCCGCCACTACTCCTGTCCAATCTACAAGAAGCCAGTTAGGACCGACATAAATTACATTGCGGCTGTAGACCTGAAGACATCACTTTCTCCAGAATACTGGATCCTACGGGGCGTGGCACTCCTCTGTGACGTCAAATGATCGCTCAGTGCTGAGAAAATTACACACATCTGGTAGCAGCTCAGCTATTCTTAACTTAACATCTGTCACATGCCCAATGTAATAGAGTATGCAGGATGTTACCATGGCTACCACTTTTTTTTTCTTCTCTCGACATGGAAACTTGTGGTAAAACAGCCAGTAACAGAAAATGGGAGCATCACTATGTCTGTCTTATTTTAACATTTTGGAATGTAAATTTTTGTGTAATCAGAGTATTTGAGTTTGATCTTCAGCATGCTGTGGCTGAACTCTGAAAGAAAATATATTTTTAGATCACGGTGAAGATGAAATTGATTTTTACTGGTTATTGCTCCTCAAATTATGTCATACAGATGAAAGTAAATGTTGATCAGAGCTGTCTATTTGTATGAGTAGCTGAGTCTTTTAATCATCTAGAGTACACCTTCTCTGAAAATCGAATTTAAACCTTAAAATGCAAACAGTAGTGTAAAGCAGATGTGATTCAAACTGAACTGCGTCTCTGAATGATTCAGTTTCAGCCCTGACAGGTCTAAGAATAAGAACACCCCATAGAACTGAAATACATAGAAATTTTAATGAAGTTTTTACAAAAAACAATGGCATCAAAACATCAAAACACTTTTTTGGTAATATTTTCTTTTGTTACAAAACCATCATTTCATACGCAGTCTAGAGCTACCCTGTACACAGACCAGACTCGGGTTTCCCAAATTAAAATCGTCACACTGAAATCATCTTTATCCTTTTGTTTTCCTGTAATTTTACTCAACCCTGACTTTTGAAGCTCTACTGCTCAGATCTGATTTTCTTTGTCTGAACAGAATGGAATAGTTCATTTTTGGCAGGTGTTGACAAATCTGACCTACGCCATAAAAACGTTTAGTTTGTCTTGTCTGTCAATAAGGAAAAGATGATTAAAGTGCAAAGATATTTGTGGGAAACTTGGTCCTGCATGAATATTACAATATATTCATATTTGCTTTTTTAAGCTTTTCCATGTCTGGACCATCTGTCAAATACATCCAAGATTTCGTGCTTCTAACACAGTTTTATATACACATATTTGTGTCTCCTTGTTGGCTGGCTGTGTTTTGTGTCTGCTCATGCAGTTTTCCCTTGTAAAGTTTGTTCTTTCATCACATCATCTTTCCATTATCACTTATAAAAGTTTGGGGCACATAAATGTCCCTGTATCCAAAACACAAGCGTGTCTTTTATTTTGTATTACCATTGCTCACTCTGAAATTTCTGGTGTTAAGATGCTCTTCAATAGGGCCATGATGTAAAAATGTTTCCACTCTTTGTTTCTCTACTTCGTACTGCACATCATTTGATGTACTGAGTCCAGTAAAGTGAACAGAATATAGATGCTGTTGGTTGAAACAGGCTTTTATGACGATGCCTCCCACAACAGAGTCACAATACTAATTTAAACCATTTCAGTTTGTTCTCTCTGAACGGACATGTGCCACAGTGGCTGTTCTGGATCCAACATTCATATTACAATACATTTGAGGGGTTATTGCCTACTTGCTGTACATGCTACACTTACAGTTACATAAGTGACAAAATGTATTCTACAGCTGTGGCATAGGTAGTTTGCAATGCAATATTAAATCAGATCTGATTCCTTTGTGCCTCACACTTTTTTTCTGTTACAACAGCACTGACAAGATCAAATGTCCTCCGCACACACTGACCGTATGTTCTTTGCGCCGGTTTGAATTCAGCATATTCTGAACCAGTCTTATGGCATTACATTCCCTTGGGACAGTGAGCGGGTCATCTCTGTGTGCACAAAGTAGGTCTTGAGATCTCCTTTGCCCTTAACGTTGATGATGCCTCTACAAGAGCACATGTAGCCCAGGGTGAGAAGGATGCGACTCGTCTCCTCCGTCACCTACAGGGAGAAGCAGATGGGTTATGTCTATTTTGCTTATCTTGCACGACTGAATTAAATTCCTGCTGGCAAAAATCATCAGAAAAATACATTTTCAAGAACAGAGGAAAAATCTGCTGACCATTAGCTCATAAGTAACATGCTACTCTGCATCAACAGACCTTTTATTTAACAGACAGAAATCAGGATGTAAGGGGGCTATAAAGTCTTGCATTCATTTCTGACAAAATTGCGTGTCATGTGGAGCTGCATTCACAGGTGCCTCGACTGTGTTCTCATTCTCATTAAAGATTGTTAAAGAAAAATGCCTCGGCAATCATTACAGGTTTTACTGAACAGAACAGCAGAAGTACAAGCTGTTTGTACAGACAACACAAAATGAAAATGTCCTTAGTGGGTTTTAAATTTAGGAAACGTCAGTGTGCTACCTTGGAATAACTCTGCATATCTTAAATATCAACAGCCAATCTTGGAATACAATTGAAGGCAGATGGCTCTATCAACTGTGTGCAGACTGTGAAGTGTATTACAGCCCTCTGAAGATTCAGTGAGACCCACAGCCACTTGCTGTGCAGGTGAAACACCATTATATCTTATCAGTGTTCGCGCAGGGTGCGAAGTAAGATTTGGACAGGTTGAGGTTATATCTTTGCTGTCATACAGCAGATGGAGGAAGAGTTTGTTCTATCTTTGAAGCATCTGTTCTGACATTTAAAGCCCATACATATGAAACGGGGCCAGTGCTGCAGCAACCGCCAACTTCAAACACAATGTCATGAAGAAAAAACGAAAATGAGAGACTTCTAAAACAGGTTTGTTCTTGTTCTCTTGGAGTTATTATTTTAGCCTAACCAAACAAACAATCCGTCACTTGGGGCTTTAATTAATTAGTTTCACTTTCATTCATGATTTGTTGTTTGGTCTTTAAATTGTGGAAATGTGGTTGGAAATGATTAATAAATCAATGATTGAAATTAGTTGGCGATAAATTAAATAACAGTTACAACTAATAGACTAATCATTGCGGCTCTAGTGTCAGTCCGTCTCAAAACCTCCCATCTCGTCTGTTTCTCTCAGTCCTTGCATTCCTTCCTGAAACATCAATCTTTCATCATCAACCATCAAAACGGATCCCAAATATGTAGTCTGCTAAAAATCAACAGTTTTCAGCTGTGGATTAATAGACACTAATCAGTATCACCAGTGTGAGGATGATGTACATGTATAAAGGATTGAGTAAAGACAAAAACAATGGTAATGAAAATGTCTCCCAAGTTCATCAGTGTGGTTCATTGATGTAATTAATAGCTTGGCACAGAGGAAAACACAATGCAGAAAAGACGAACAGAGAATGTCTCCGTTACCTGTATTTTTCCTAAGACTCCAGTGCTGTCCATTCTGCTGGCTACATTCACTGTGTTCCCCCAGATATCATACTGTGGTTTCTGGGCTCCGATCACTCCAGCGATGACTGGACCGTGGTTAATACCTGACAAAGAACACCAAGCAATCTGAATGGGAAATTATAATACATAGAACAAAGGAGTATTTGGTGCACAGTAAATGACATATTTAATTACACTGCTATTCACTTATTTCTTTTAAATAAAGGTGCAACTGTATTGGTAAACTGCCTGCACATTACAAAGCATGTTCATTTGTTTCTATGCCTGATGTCACACTTGAATCATGTTGTTGGAAATGTATCAAAATCAATTTTTGATATTGCTGATTAATTATTGAGTGTAGCACCTTCAGTAAGAGAGAATGAACACAGTTTTTCACAAGATTTCGTCAGAACATGAGATGAAGTGGAAGCTAAATGCAGCTGAACTCTTAATCCCCTACACTCCCAGCACCTCTGCTGAAGAGGCTCTGGAGCTTTTCACAGCACTGACATGACACTGCGCGTCTCTCCACCCTGGCGTCAGAGTCAGATTGCTGGAAATTGCGATTTACACAAGTGTGCACAGGCAGCGCACAAAGGCACACAGCCACTGGTTTTGTCCGGTCCCAGTGGGTGAGGACTTGTATCCCTCTCTGATGGAGCGTTTTAGGCCCGTCTGGACACAGCAGGGATGTGCAGTAGCACACACGCACACTGCTGAGTTAATGGAGCATCCCATGCTGTGATTTTCCCAGACAGGTTGAAGGTATTGAACTCCGACTCTCACCACATGCAGGGAGCTGGGACCTGCCTGCCTCCTTTTCTCCTCCTTTCTCCCTCTCCTCTTCAGCCAGTCTCTCTCTGCTGTTATGTTGCCATGACTATACCTATGTCCTGCTGCAAACATGAGTTTTGTTTTCCTGTCATGAAACATTTAGCGTCTCTTTGTTTTCTATGAAGATAATGAAATCACAGCCACAGTATGCTGCTGCGAAAAAAAAATCTTGGATGCAGAAAGGCTATCAATGTTGCATTCAGTTAAAATGCATTCAAGCTAATTATTTTAAGTAAACACTCATATACTGTATCCACAGTATCAACACTGCAGCAGCGTCGTTGAGAATAATAAGATAGGATTTCTGCCAATACAAGTCTGCAAAGGGTTTGCAACTCACAGCCAGTATTAAGGATATTGTTGTGCTCTCATATTTCATCTCAGTTATTTGCATTTTGATGTCTGACAGATGACAACAAACTCCCCTGTTGCTGAATTCTATTATACTTGGAGCACGTCATGTTGTCCATTCTGCCTCTGCGATCAGTAGCACAAAAAACCAATAAGGAAAGATGCAGGTGAACTGTGAGTAAGGAAAAAAAACAACAACCTTGCTCTCACAGCACTTTGCTTTTAAACATAGATTTATGTTTAACTCACCAACTCTGAGTTTGAAGTCGTTGAAGGAGTGTTTGTTGATAACGTCCAGCTTCCCCACCAAGGCAAACGCAAACTCTACCATGGTTCCTATGTGCATGTACTGCCTGTCATGCTCCTGGGAAACAGTGAGGAAGACATTCATTTGAAGTCTAATGTGATTCAAAGGTTGTGAAAAGAGACACTAAAGAATCTCTTGAAAAATGAGTAAGTAATTTATTTCAATGTGTGCACTGAGCCCACCTGTGCTGTGTACTCAGGCCCAGGCGATGCGTTCAGCCCAGTAGCAGCCATGTAAGTGCTGCCAATTGTCTTGATCTTTTCCACACCGCTGAATTTAGGTTTGGACAGCAGCTACACATACAATCAAACAAATGAGACAGTTATAGCTCATGTCATTTTTCGGGAAGCATGGATACATTTGTAACAAGCATTGCTGTTTTCTTCCCTTTTACCTGCAATCGAAAGCCCCTCAGCCCTACTACACCCAAGATGTTGTAGTAGGGCTGGGTGATATGGTCTTAAAATAACACTGCAATACTTTTAGGCTATGTTGTGATTTTATGACAAATAATCATATGTGAATATAATGACTATATGATATAATGAAGTGGGTAAAAACAAGTTATAGAACAAGTAGAGCAGGTTGCTAAATTACATAATTTTACTTTCATGCTGCTTTTACTTCCAGGAGAAGACAACATGTATGCCACATCACAATATAACAAAATCCAAAAAAAGACTACACAAACCCCCATAATGGAAGTTATTTACCTCATCAAAATCAGCAATGATTTCGTTGAGGAGCCTGAGGCACTCCAATCCTTCTTTGTTGACGTCAGATTCGGTGTAGAACTCTTTAAAGTCAGGGATGGAAGCGAACATGACACACACCAGGTCATATGACTGGTGGTACAGATCCTGCAAGACAAAAAGTGGGAGACAAAATACAGACGTTAGCTTTGGACAGCTGTACAACAGTGTTATAATCCTGATAAACCACAGGATGACAAGATTCTAATGTGTAATGTCAAGATAATCATTATCACATGAGAGTTTTATGCGTATATTTAACAAGTGATGAACCAGACACAAGCTGAAGTAGGCAAATCACCCACTCAGGAAAAGTTACTCTAATATGCAGAAGTGCAGCAGCTTGCTCCTGATCTCATTCAAGTGCAGGAATATAATTATTTGTTGACTCTTCATTCAGAGTTTTTGCAGCTGAAGCAGCACTGCCATTTAAACTCCTGTGCCCTCCGGGGCACCACGTTCTCTAAACGTCTAAATTGTACTTCTCACAGTTCACATTGTGAGAAGCACCCAGGGGAGATAACATGTTTTAGGATGATGAATGAGAAAAGTCTCACAAGCATGTCAGCAAATTCACCTAGTCTGTCTCTCCCAATGTCTTGTCATTATGACGGCAATTCATCACTTTAACACCACATTACAAGTGCCAATTTCATTTTAAAACTCAGGATTCAGAAAAAATACGACTAAAATTTTAGCACTGACTATCTGGCTAATATCTTTTTAGCACTTTGCCATGTGCCTTTTACAACTTCAACACTCCATTGTACATTCTGGTTTTAGATAATATTCTGTGTCAACTCTTGGATTCTACATCTCATTGCCTAAATATACTTTAGCTTTACTGAAACCCCTAACATGTGTCTTTTAATATCAAAACCCATCCTGGTTTTGAACTGGATTATAGGTAAACATGATAGAGCAGTAAATAAAGTAAATATTTTTGTATTTATTATTATTTGATAAATATTTTAGCAATAAAATATGTACATATTTGAGATCTAATGCATTGACTCGAGATTATCCTTGGCATGAGCTGCTTCTTGCAAAGCCTCATCAGAGATAATAAATCAATGTAATGGCATGTTGGCATACAGCCACTGATACCGCAAAGCTCGTTGAAACCACAATGCATCTGTTGGTCAAGACAAAACGTACATGATCCATCATCATATCTCAAATGCAGAGAAAAGATAAGTAATGCTTACTTCGTTCTTCCAGTTCCGTGCCAGGAAATGTTCTGCAACGTGGGCAGGAAGGACGTTTTCCAACAGAACCCGGTTCAGGTTTTCCATGGTTTCGATCTCCTCACACTCCTTCTTGAACTTGTTCTTCCACAGAAAGTCTAACCTACAGTAATATTCATTCTGTTACAAGAGGACACAGAGGTGAAGAGACTGAAGGTACAGCTGTACAGCTTGCTTCCATCAAGTCACAGAGAAGAAATAGAAACAGCTACAAGCGTGGGTTCCAGCGAGGCTTAAAGACAGAAAAGAAAATGTAACATTGAAAAGAATGGGCCACAAAATTGTCACATTTATAAGAAACTCACAACTTCCAGGAAAAAGAAATGCGGTGATTTATGGAGCAATATTTTAACAAGACTTTTCAAAGAACACAACGTGAGGCCAGACAGATTAGAATGTTTCAGGACAGGCGAGGAATGACTTTCTTTCATGAGAATACTGTGGGTACAATTTGTGATGTGACATTTCATTTTGTTCAGTATCGTGGAAAGCATTCAGGTGCTCTAAGATGATGACTCCATTTACTGTGAGCCTGTTCCTGAGCAGTACACGATGAACTGGTTTGGTAAAGAGGATGCGCCAACCAAGGAGAAACATGTTTGAAAGACGATCTGATGGAAGCAGATCAGCAGAAAAAAAGGTGATATAATTAGATATTAGAAAAATATGTGAAACATTTGTGGCACTTTTAACAAACAGGAGGCACACCGTTACATTTTCCACATTGCTGTGAGACAGGAAGCCTCAAGCATTCAGAGAAACGGAAGCTGGCAATGGGAATTTACAGTATGTCAACAGCTGTTCAAAATAAACATTTTATAGCTATTGAAATCACACTAAATAATGCATGGAGAACAGACACTATCGCAAACGTACTCTGATCACAAACAAGACTCCCTGCAATGTCACCACACTTTGTAGTGTCCAATTAATTAAAAATAAACAGTGGCACAGGGAAGTAAAAGGTGAAGCTTTTTGCTCTCACCTGTGTGTCCACTCATGTAGACAGTGTGCTTTTTGTGGCCGCAGTTCAGTCCCCACAGGGCAAAAAATAAAAAGTGTGTAGCAGCCGTGCTGTTATTTCAGTACACAGCATGGCCCAAGGGATCGGCTGCATCCCATTTCCATGATAAGCTCTCATATAAAACACAAATATGACTCTGCCGGTGTGTCCTCTGTCTGAGTGCTGAGACCTGGTCCTGCATTCAAGTCTGTTCTACACTATCAAAATAAAATATAAAAATAAAATAAAATGTGTATGTATGTTAGCATGTGCACACACACAGTAACTCGCTTCACGTATGACTGGCCTACGTGTCCTGTGTTATCTAGGGTATATGTTACTCTTAATACATACAGTTGATGTTGGTAATTGAGACTGTACTGTAGCTCCAGAATAAAAGTAGCGCCTCAGTTCTAGATCGCTCCCAAGTACAGTAAGTACCCTGCAGTGTAGCATAACCCCAAAATAGCCGAAGTAAGAAGCACATCACTCTCCAGATTGACCAGTGTCTGGTCCCTGTGTCTCTCGGCTAGTAAATCTCTGCTTGCATAACTTCGAAAAGAGTGGCTGAAGGGAGGCAAACTACACTCATGATTCCTTATCGCACAGCAGCTGAAAAGCTTTGCTGACTCTACTGAGTTTTTTTAGCTGTGCAGCGTGCAGGGCCGGGAATTACATCTAAAGCAATAGTGTTTATCATGTAAGGAGTAAAGAGACCATGGAAATCATGATGTCCCTCAAAAGGAGGGATATGAGAGATATGTAGAGGATATAGCATGAGCATCTCACAAATGCTGTCTCCGATTTTATCAGTTATCAGTGACAAAGACCATAGTACATGGGACCATAGCCTGTCCAAAATGAGAAAAATCAAGAAGGTACATTAGGGAATGAAGCAACAAGTAAATGGTGAAAAAACTAAGGGGCGTAACGGTGATGATCTAAAAGCTTAGCACAAGACAGACAACGCCTGTCGCCTGAGAACGCCAATCAAACTATTATAGTGTGGACTTACCTGTCTGGCGAGCACAAGCAGAGTGATGAAGAAGATAAAGAGGGAGATAGAGCCCATCGTCTTCAGATCTTTGAGAACTCCTGGTCTTGAAGGACAGAGAAAAAAAAAATTAAGTTGTGTTTGTGTGAGGAGACATAAAGAAGACAGAAAAATATAAAGACAGAGATAAAGAAGAGTGACCAAAAAAAAAAGATAAAACGAGCAAAAAGACAAAGATGAGAGACAGAACATTTAATTAAAATTTCTGATTGCAATCAGTAGTCTGTGACCTGTGCCACATGATTGGCTAGCAGACCATTTCATTCCAAGCTGTCACTCAGTTCAGATTGTCACTTCTGCTTTGCTGTGACAAGAGCTTGTTTGCTATGTGCATCCCAGTGGCTGAGCTTCTCTGCTGGGATGCATTCAAGAGGAACGCTTTTCACAAGCAAAAAATATCCAGATAGTGCTTACAATCAGCAAAGATTCACTTTAAACTCCCATGTTTTTCTCATCATATTCCAAAATATAGGACAATCAATCAAACTACAGCTGTTGTGTGTTTATGTTTTAAAAAAAATAATAACTCTGATACAACTTGATTGTAGATAGAACAGTTTACATGAAACTACGTACAGGAACCCGGGTGGGCATCTGCTGCTGCCGTCATTGGAGTAATCATCAATAACCAAACAGAAATTGAATAAGTAAATTACAGAACAATATTACCAGTGAGATCATATAAAGTCTGCTCTCGTGGGGGCTATGAACAAAATTCAGTAGTTCCAGTTTTGATAAAATTTGTCCTTTTGGATTCTTAATTGGTAGGTCACTTTCTCCATCCTAATATCTCTAAAGTAATTCCAATCCAATCATCCAGGGTAGGCTGAGTCGGGCTTAACCATCTCCTTGTAATTCTTTTCTTACTTGCCACCACGAGTAATTGCAACAGCTTTATCTCGCTCCTACGATTCTAAAAAGGAACAAGGCCCATGTACAAAACATCAAAACTCAGAGGTATTTGAGTGTTAAAGACCATGCTTAAGGAAGCTTGGATACCCTTCCAGAAAGCATTTAACTTCGGACAGTCCCAGAAGATATGATAATGGTTAGCAACAGTCGTGCCACATTGTCTCCAACATGGCATATGTGCACCTTTATATCGCTCCTGATATGGTGTCCTGAAATTTATAATACTATTCTTCCAGCAATGCTCTCTCCAGCTCATGGAGCTGCGATGTTGTCCACTGGAAGGACCACATATTGCCCCACGCCTCCTCAGAAATCTTAATCACTGATTCCCTTTCCCATTTACCTTTAGTGTAAAGAGTGTTATTATCATTAGCATGGGAAAGGGATATGTATAGTTTTGAAATGGAATTAGAGGGGGTCATGGTCATGGCATTTTTCAGAATGTGATAAAATTCTGATTCAACATCCGAAAGATCAATTTACATTCATGCTCAACATATGATCGTAATTGCAGGTATCTATGAAATTTGTTTCGTGTCAGGCCATGTTTGTCTCGCAAAGTCTCAAAGCTGTGCACAGTGTTTTTTTGAGTAAGTGAAAGGAATTGTGAGGCCCTACTTTGTCCATGATTTAAAGCTAGGGTCGTGTCTGTTGGGAACAAAATCTGAGTCATAAGCAAACCATCTGAAAATTCTCGACATTCTATGTATCTCACAAATATTAATTACCTTCTGCCAGACTTTGAGTGTGTGGGTCAACCAGGGGTTCCCCAGCTTTTCCAAGTGACACAATAGACCCTTATCTACTATTGCCGCTTGGATGGGGAATTGATTTGACAGATTGGACTCCAGCTCCTTCCACCTAGCAAAATATGTTTCATTCCACCAGTATAAAAGAGGAGCTATTTGTGCAGCATAATAATAATTCCTTAGACAAGGGAGACCCAACCCTCCACTTTCCTTGGCAAGTTGAAGGGTGGCATATTTAATCCTAGGTTTCGGGCCCTGCCAAATAAATCTGGAGATCCATTTGTCCCACTCACTGAATTGATTTCCACTCACCTCTATGGGCAAGTTTCTGACAAGGTAAAGCAGTCAGGGGAGCATATTCATCTTAACTGCACTTATCCTAGAACTGAGGCTCAAGAAATCCGCTTTTTTACTGGAGGATATTGGCTCATAGTTTGTACGGAAGAGCCCCGAGAGGTCCCCAGTCAGGTGGATCCCCAAATATTTTATATTGTCATTATCCCATTTTACCTTACATTTATTACGCAAAGTCGCAGGAGCTACATAATTAAGTGTCATCACCTGAGCTTTTGAAATGTTGACTTTGTAGCCAGATAGCTTCCCCAAATCAATTTAAGTAGACATCAATTCTCCGAACGACCCCTCTGGCTCCCCCAGGCAGACCAGCACATCATCAGCGAACATTGCTACCTTGTGTTCAACTCCAGACAGTACAATACCCTTAACATTCTGGTTCTGTCTCATCAATTGACTAGTGATTATTTCGATATTTGTATTTATTATTTTATCTATAACAAAATAGTTTTGCCTTCATAGCAGTGAAGTCTGGCTGTCCTCATTTAAGGTCTGGCTGTGTGTTAAGACTTGAACAGGACTGTTGCATTCTAATTTCTGCAAACACATTTTGCATATTAATGGTCTCTCACTCTTATCTAGGGCAGAGCTCAGCAGACAACTGAGAAAAAAGTCTGCAAGTTCTGCACTTGCCTGGTTCATTATCTAATCAATTCTTTGCGCAGAATCAATGGCAATGACTGAGGGCAGACATTATGACATAAAGACAAATCCAAAATGGAAAGCATACAAACAGGAGAACATGAAAACTCTCAATTGTCAGAGTGTTTTTTGACGACAGAAATTACAAAAGCTCTTCATTTTCCCATTTTGTACTGCTGCTGACCTGAGCTGTGTGAAATGTATTGGCTTAGCAGAAAACCCCTTAAAAATCACATTATGCTGTTTAAATTGCTTTGGACAGGAAAGTCAATAACCAAAAAGACAATTTCCTTCCTCTGTTGGAAATCTGCCAATTTAGGCTTGAATGGATTCATTGACCATCCCAAGACACTTTTTGGAGATTATCTACTGACAATACACTAGTGATTGACACTGCATGTTCCAAGAGGGTTTTTGGAGATCTTAAATCCCTTATTACTTGGAGCAATCAATAAGAAAATCTATGGAGTAGGTCCAGGATTTGTCTGTTATGATATCATCACTACAGTCCATCTTGGCTATGTAGTTTGACGAGAGTTATTCAGTTGCTGTGAGCTGTGCAGCTGAAGAATAGAATTTTCATTAGTACATTTTGAAGAAAAGCAACTATCCAATATTTTTGGGACACATACATTTCTGCCATTTTACCCACTGTAAAATCGATTCAAAAAAGTACTGCCTCTGCGTATCCAGTATAGAGATACGTTAGTTACGTTTCTTAAACACAGACAGCAAACTCACGTTCTGTGAGTGGCGCATGCAGATGCAGCAGGTGGTAGCTCCTTCAAACTTTGCGACACCTTTGTTTTTAATCTGTTACTTTTTGGCTTTATTGCTGAAGCATGTAATGTCTTATCTATGATCAAAATATATTCATCAGCATTGGAAAAGAAAATGCAGGCTTTGGATTAAGAGCAGCAGACTTTGAGACAATCACTGCTCACCTATCTTTTGACCACTCAACCTGACCAGCCAGGGTAAGAGCCAAGCTAATCCAGCTTGAACCTGAGGCTGCATACAGCTAGTGTCTAGTCATAGGAAAGCTAAATGGAAAACATTGGCCAAAGAACAAGAGGAGCGAACGAGACTGCTGTGCTCACATCTTTACAGAGACCCGTCTACAGCCGGATCAAGCTGTTACACTTGACAGGCGGAACTGAGCCAACAGGATACAGGACTACAGCGGGACAATGAGAAGTGGACTTGGTGATGATGTCACTGATGCTTGGTGCTCGAACACAGAAGTTAAACTTGATAGACAGTATTAACATGATGTCGAACAATGTGAAGATGCAGACCATATTATCATCACAATCTTGTTGATGTGGCTTACATTTATTGCAATTTCAAAATTGCACCACAGAACTATTTCCTTGGTGTGTATGTGTTGAAGGGACTTCAAAATCTATTTTATGTAACCCTCTGTTGTACAATGACAGGTACATGACCTTGTTATGTTGTTAATCTGAGAAACTACAAAGCTGTCTCATATGTCAAATCACAACTTGTAGCTTAAAGAGCAGTTAGCTTTCTGAGTGTTTTTTAAAAAGGTCATCTCGAGGCACACGCTGGATTTTATGACCTTGTTGGGAAGCACAAACTGGACTACACCCATGCTGAGCTGGACCTCTGCCTCACAACAATTACTAATCACATTAGCCATTTTCACCTCAAGCTACATGTCTGCAGTAGAGCTGTCCCAAACGATTATTTTTCAAATGATTAATCTAGCGATTATTTTTCCAATTAGTCGACTAATCTAATGATTAATTTAACGTTACATTACCAAACAAAAATAACGTAGTAACTGTAACTGTCTTTGGTAACTTATACACGGAAAAAAGTTGTACATGGAGAAGAGTGTTTACTCCCACCTGTCCTACCGACTCTTCATCACATTTCTGCACGAAAAACAGCGTCTGTCACCAGCAGCAAAAAACTTTTACTCACCTAAGTGGTTGTGTTGATAAAAATCACTGGGACGGTCAGCCCTACAGACCGAGACTTCAGTGAACTTTCCCCCAGAAAACAGCCTCCGTCTCCGTGAGTGAGAGAGTCAGACAGTGTCCTGTATACTGATGGCAATTATGTAATTATGTGATTTAGAGCGAAAGACGTAACTTTGACTTTCCAGGATGTTTGGTGGGTCAGGATCTCAACCATAAACTGTCCGCGGGTTTAGATTGACAGGAGGACACCGGGGAAACACCTCGAAAACACACAGACGTCATCATCATGACATGTACCGTCATGCCTCTTTAGAAGCCGCAGTGCCGGCTTTCTGTGTAAATTACCCAGTGGTTCGTCTTTACTCCAGTGGTGCTTGGCTCTGTGTGAAAGACCAACGAAAGAATTGGTGAACTGCCGCTGCGGTGTTAATACGGCAAATCCGTGTGAAAGGGGCTATTCTAAGCCTTCAGGGGTCCTACCAGTTCCTCATATTGGCCTAAACCCTTATTTGGGACGATGTGTTGACACAAATTATTCATGTCGACGAATTTATGTTGTTGATTACGCGTCGTCGCAGCCCTTGTCTGCAGCCATACATAATAAACGTTACATCAATCCCAGTCAATCAGCCAAGACTTGAGGAAGTTGTTGATAAAGGTTCTCAGTCATCCACATCATGGTAATTGTAATAAGTGCTATTTCTGAGGCACCTGGACTTTTTCAGTTTAATGAAGGCACTTCACATCTCATCCAAAAGGCTTCCAAAAGGCTTTTAAACTATGTGTGAGAGTGTCCTTGCAGAGTCATTAAGGACCCCTTGCAAGTTATAAAATATCTGCAAAAACTGGAAAAGGACAAAGCCATTGACAGGATCCTGTACCCTGAAGAAGCTATCCCATGCTTCTATGAGCTCCCCAAGAGACACAAGGAAGGAGCACCACTCCGATCCATCATCAGTAGCATCAACTCAGTTGCCTATGACATATTCAAGCACTCACCCAGTATCCTAGCACCTTTGGTTGGTAACGGTGAACACCACATCAGACCAGCAGAACCAACTTCGCCCCAGACCACATTTGTGCCTTACTTGATCTCTGCCTGACGACCACCTACTTCCAGTACAGTGGACGTTTTTACAGACAGAAGCACGGCTGTGCCATAGGCTCACCTGTGTCCCCAAAAGTGGCAAACCTCTACATGGAAGTTGATGACCTTCACAGGAACTGTTCTTAGCGACTGGCTCAGTTTTGTGGACGACATCTGGTTCAAAATCAGAACAAGGTAAGTGCAAGCCTTCACAGAACATTCAGTATCTCACAAACGTGAGTACGGCCCTCACATTTCTGTAAATATTTTATTATATCTTTTTTATGGGACAACACTGAAGAAATTACACTTTACTAAAATGTAAATTAGTCAGTGTACAGCTTGTATAACAGTGTAAATTTACTGTCCCCTCAAAATAACTCAACACACAGCCATTAATGTCTGAACTGCTGGCAACAAAAGTGAGTACACCCCTAAGTGAAAATGTCCAAATTGGGCCCAATTAGCCATTTCCCCTCCCCCGGTGTCATGTAACTTGTTAATGTTACAAGATCTCAGGTGTGAATGGGGAGCAGGTGTGTTAAATTTGGTGTTATCGCTCTCACACTCTCTCATACTGGTCACTGGAAGTTCAACATGGCACCTTATTGCAATTGATAAGTTTTTATCAATATCAATGCCATTGTCGATTCTGCCTATCAATCCAATTCCTTATCAATTCTCATATTGATTCCTGAGTAGTTCACTGAGTGGCAAAAAGCAGTTCTACACAGTCTTCTGCACCAAAAGCAAGAAAAAAAGCAGTTTTGCTGCGGATTGAGAAGCGGTGATATTTACACCAGCGTTCTCTCGCATCCGGGTCGATTGCGCTGGTAGCACGGGTAACATTGCACTGACTACACATCTTGTTTGGTGAAATGCAGCCAGATTTTACATTGCTTCCTCCTCTCCATGATGCTGCCTCACGGTTGAAGGTCTGAGTCGTCGCAGAGAGTGTGACACAAATGTACCGCGACGCAAAATTTCCTCGTGCAGGCAGGGAAATGGGAGAATCGTTAAGAATAATCTTTAATGGCAGAGGCGTACAATTCCGATGGAATTGGTCAGTTGGAACTGGTTCTGAGTTGGAACCCGTTCTCGATTCCTACCCCTAGTGGGGGGTCAGCCTGTCAGTGCTCAGACCATATGCTGCACACTGCATCAAATTAGTCTGCATAGCTGTCGTCCCAGAAGGAAGCCTCTTCTAAAGATGATGTACAAGAAAGCCCGCAAACAGTTTGCTGAAGACAAGCAGACTAAGGACATGGATCACTGGAACCATGTCCTGTGGTCTGATGAGACCAAGATAAACTTATTTGGTTCAGATGGTGTGAGGTGGCAACCAGGTGAGGAATACAAAGACAAGTGTGTCTTGCCTACAGTTAAGCATGGTGGTGGGAGTGCTTCCAGCACTGGGGAGCTACAGTTCATTGAGGGAACCATGAATGCCAACATGTACTGTGACATACTGAAGCACAGCATGATCCCCTCCCTTCGGAAACTGGGCTGCAGGGCAGTATTTCAACATGATAACGACCCCAAACACATTTCCAAGACGACCACTGCCTTGCTAAAGAAGCTGAGAGTAAAGGTGATGGACTGGCCAAGCATATCTCAGACCTAAACCCTATTGAGCATCTGTGGGGCATCCTCAAACGGAACGTGGAGGAGCACAAGGTCTCGAACATCCACCAGCTCTGTGACGGCGTTATGCAGGAGTGGATGAGGATTCCAGCGGCAACCTGTGAAGCTCTGGTGAACTCCATGTTCAAGAGGGTTAAGTCAGTGCTGGAAAATAATGGTGGCCACACAAAACATTGACACTGGCCACAATTTGGGCATTTTCACTTAGGGGTGTACTCACTTTGCGTTGCCAGCGGTTCAGATATTAATGGCTGTGTGTTAAGTTATTCTGAGGGGACAACAAATTTACACTGTTATACAAGCTGTACACTCACTACTTTACATTATATCAAAATGTAATTTCTTCAGTGTTGTCCCATGAAAGATAAGAAAAAGATAAAAAGATATACTGAAATATTTGCAGAAATGTGAGGGGTGTACTCACTTTTGTGAGATGCTGTTAAATAGTGTAGACAATAACACGTTCACACAGGAAGATGTCCAGGGAGACAGTCTACCCTTCTTGGACTGTGCAGTGCACACTAAAGATGGTATACGCCTTAACATTGAGGTGTACAGAAACACCCCCCACACACACACACACACACAGATGAATACTTAATCTTCGACTATCACAGAACTCTGAAGCACAAGCTGGGGGTTATCAGAACCTTAAGCCATCGACCTGAGACTGTCCCCATAAAGTCAGAGATTAAGGAGAAGGAACAGAAGCACATCAGGGAAGCACTTAAAACATGTTTCTACCCAAACTGGACCTTTGTCAAAACCTCTAAAAATATCCGGAGCAGACGAGAGGAGGAGACAGAAAAATTTAACAATATCGACATTACTTGTGTCGCGGGAATATCTGAGAAACTCAGGAGGATCTTCAATATACATAATATCCCAGTTCACTTCAAACCCAGCAACACACTGAGGCAGAAGCTTGTCCATCCTAAGGACAAAACACCCAGGCATAAGGAGAGTATTGTAGTTTATGCTGTTCAATGCAGCCAGGAATACACAGACTTGTACATTGAGGAGACAAAACAACCTCTCCATAAACAAATGGCACAACACAGCGGGGCCAACTCCTCAGGTCAAGACTCTGCTGTCCACTTACATCTGAAGGAAAAAAATCCTTCCTTTGAGGACAAAAAGGCCTTCAGGAGTGCCTTATATCAAGCATATGTCCCTGCTTGGTCTCACTTGCCTCCACACAGCATGTAATGTGTAACATATCTGGGTTGTGCAAGGCACGGGTCGGGCCAGCGCCGTCAACGTTTTTTGTGCCTCAGATTCATGTCTTCATGTTACTCTGCAAATAGTCCATTCATTTGTCATGATGGAACTTCATTCAAAGCAGAGTTCCACCAAAGAGCCTGCAAACATTGCAGAAGGTTATCTGATGTGTCAGTGTTTCCCCTATATGCATTCTGCTGCGGGATTGTCAGTGCAACCGCAAAAAACAAAAATAACAAAAAACAAACAAAAAAACCCCATGATTTTTGTATGTTTAATATCACGGGTGAATGACGAATTTAAGTGGCACACAGTGAAAGCTGAGGTTCGCCCAGTGTTAGCAGCAGGAGGATGGTTAGCTCACCTCCCAGAACCTCCCTAGCATTAATATATTAATACATGTCATGTGGCCCAGTGACTCCAAACCATCAGCAACTTGTATTAGTAAACTGGATGAATGACACACAGCTCTTTATATTGTATTTTAGTGCTTCCTCTATTTTATATGAATATCAATATGCAGAAGTTATGATTTTTTCTCAACAGCAACAGTCATGTGGCCCACTGACTTCTGAAACAGATTCTATTTCCATAAAGAATATATAATAATAAAGAAAATAATGTTAAAAAAAGTTCTGTAATGTTCAAGAGGTTAACATTTTCAAGCAGCAATGTCAACTTCTACACTATTTTGCCTCATCATGTCTTAGATTCTGATTCCGAAATTTTGAAAATGTTTTCTCACCAGTAGTTATTTTTCAAAATTTTCTTCCAGGGAGGCATGCCCCCAGACCCCCCTGGTGTTGTTAGGTTACCAACTCAGAGCACCGCTGCTACAAAAAAATCTAGAGGAAACACTGTTTTCTAATAATTTTGGATGTGTGGAGTGAACTATTTCTTTCTTAGCTAAAGCCAACAACGGGACAAAATTGTAAAGAGAGACATAGTGGAGCTGTACATTTTCCTCTTTTTTTGTCCTTTGCCAATCACACCTATGATAATGATGAGAACAAGTGACCGTGGCTTACTTTTGGGGCATGCTTAATCACTGATCAGAGTTGGCAACTGTAGCCAACGGGTGTATTTTCATTTTTTTACAGTCCAAAAGAAGTCAAATGTAGTGCAATGTGTTTTTAAATGTATTGTATTTTCATGTCCATGTCTTGGACTGTAACTCACACACTTAAGACTGCACTTGGACACATCCTCGAGGTCAAAAGACCGGACTCTGACTAATTTGGACTTGCATGTTGTGACAAGCCTTATCATCATTTAATACAGGCTCTAATGTGACGTTGACAATTCATTGACCTTATAGGTAAGAAGAGGGCTTTCTCTTTTCACTAAAGCTGTAGGGAAATCACAGACTTGATGCAATGTGACCCAAACCACACTACTGAGAGAATCCAGACCAGTTGCAAGAATGGGATTATGTATGGTTTGCTTTTAGTCTTAATCAGGTATTGCAAAATATTGTCACAACTTGCTAATCTTGTAAGCAACATTTTTATCTCAAGTGATGTAAAGGTAGAACTGAAAAGACCCAAACACAGTGGCCCTCATTTATCAAAGGAACGTACGACAGAAAACCGTGCGTACAACCATTTCCACGCAAACTTCGGCATTTATCAATTTGGACGTGAGCGGAAACTACGATCAGATCTCACGTCAGGTCTGAGCTCGTGTACGAAAATTTGAGTATGTGGATTTGCCGTGCAGCACAGCAAAATCTGGCTGAGTCTGAAAATGATTATTAAAAAAACCTCAGCTGTCATTAAGCATAAGCAGTCACATATTTAGAACAGATCAAAACCGATTATTTTTTACGTTTTTACTAATACCACTTTTCTGTAAAATAAAATATGTAAATAATCTAACATGACAACTAGTTAACGGAATACCTAATAACCCCGCTGGCAAACCTGCTACAGAGCAGGAACGCAGATTCAACAGTGCGCACACACGCACACGGTCACAGTGGAGCTGCTTCGGGGTGCTGAAGGGCAGGTGGCTCCGTCTCGGACCAGCAGGGGGAACTCTGCTGTATACCCCAGAGAAAGTGTGCCATATTATTTTGGCCTGTTCAGTTCTGCACAACATTAGTGAATGGAGCCTTTGATGTGCCGGCACTGCCGGGATGCCGATCTCCATCTCGAAAAAGTTTCTCTTCTTGCCGGAGTTTCTTCTCTCAATGTTTGACCTCAGTGGGGGAGGCCTCTGATCCACAAATATTTAAGGGCATAACATGTTAATGACGATCGAATTCAGCCGCCGCATTTATCAAGACCCGATCATTCGTATGCTGGAATTGGTCTGATACGAATGTTACATAAATCACAAGTGTGTCCTGTCGTAAGACCAATTCTGCGCACAGATCTGCACCCATTTTCACGCAAGATTGATAAATGAGGGCCAATGTGCTGAGATAACAGTGTTTTTTATCTCAATGTTGTCATCAATCTGTCAAAAGAGAGAATAAAAACATACTAAACCAATAGCTTGTAAGAGTTAAAAATTATGAATACCTCTATTGATACATGGTCATACTGTGGATTCCATGTCCAAGAGGTACAAAATGATTCAGATGGAGATTGACTGGACAGTTAACTTGCATTTACCACATTTACTTGTTCTTGTGTAACTACTAATGGTAATACTTTTAAATGACATTTTTATGTCTTTTAATGTAATTTGTGTGTGCCTGTAAAGCACTTTGAGTTACCTTGTGTCTGAACTGTGCTATACAAATAAACTTGCCTTGCCTTGCGTGTTAACTTTTCATCTACACTTATTCAGTCATCCTAACTTTACTGAGTAAAAGTTCCTTTAAGTTCAAAATGTGATTTGTTTCTTTTTGAGTAATGTGAAATTTTAGCTGCCTGTAGAGATGTCTCAATCAAGGTTTTTTGGCCCTGTTCCCAATCTAAGTCCTAAATCCTCAATTAATATCTGAGTCTGATCTAATATTTATATTCCTTGACACACTGACATATAAGCAATATGGTCTATATTTGGCACAGGTTCTTTTCATGAGCTGTCTAATGCAAACACCGGAAGAGGTTTTTTCGATCTTCTCTGGACTAGCTTAAGAGTTTGATATACGCAACAACTCCACTGGTGGTAGTGTTCTACTGTTGATCTGATTGGTTGAAAGTTGTCAACAGATGATCGACAGAGGGTTTTGTCCAATCACCCACCAGGTATTTTCTTTGAAAGTGCCATTTTCAAAATAGTTTCTAGTGGCATCTATACATACATTTGATCAATTCAAATTATCAATGTGATATGAAAAAAAAGCTTAAGTGGGAAATTGCATCACCTGAAATTGATGATGGCTTGCTGGAAGTCACAGCCCTCCTTGATTTTCCTCAAACAGTTGCTCACACATTATAGCTCAGCTGGCCTCATTGAAAGAGAGCTTCTCTCCAACATTAACAAACTGAGGTGGACAAAAACATTGCAGTGCAGCAAGGACAGAATCAGATTTTAATCCACTTGTTATCAAGCCAATACCAATCAATTCAAATATGCCACGATTGCCTCTAATACTGATCTGTGAGATCAACTCATGACATCCCTAGTTGTGATTGTGAGTCAGAATTGTAGAATACAACATTTAAGGTTGCTAATCAGACCCAAGAATGAAAATTGGGCAAAAAGGCAAAGGTACATTTGTATTAAAAAAAGAAATGTTGGCATCCGCAACAGCAGCTGCGTTTACAAAGAACAGTCATGAACTGGGGAGTTTTCATTGTACCTCATCATGCCAGATGGGTGCAGAGTTTGTGAGAGTCAGGGAACACTCACACACTCATTATTAGAACCCTATTGTTCGCCTAGCCAGGTAAATTCAATGAGGACTGTAATAAAAAAAACACCTGGGAGGCACACAGAAATATATTGGATCTAATGTTATCTGCTCAAAGTGAGCTCAATGTGTGGTCAAGCATCACAATCTGCACTGAAACCGTTTCCACAATGAATAAAAGATATAACACTATATTACCTTAATTAATATCTATAACGAAAGACACAAGCGATAGTCTCCTCACTAATCAAATGCAAAAGAATACATGAATACGTCAGACAAAAGCATTTGAAGCTGACCTGTCTATGGATGCACCAAACTAAAAATGGGTTGCTGATGTACTGCACACTGCATGCTTTCTCTATAGGAGCTCTGAGTAGTAAGTTGAAAGAAAAAATAAGGTTATGGAGAAGATGTTGACATTGAGAGAAGCCAGTTTAAGTGGTTCTGGCACCTGCAAAGGATGCCCCTGGGGGCCTCCATTTAGAGCTATTCTTGACTTGACTGACTGGAATAAGACCTCGAGATAGGCCTTCTTCTCTACTTTAACCTTCCAATAGTTTGTCCCATCATATCACTATTGTTTTCCATTTACTCAGAATCCCACAGGATTAAAGCTGGTGACCATTATCTAAACCTAGCTTTGTTTCCTCTCCACCTTGACTGTCTATATCACTCTTTCACACTCTTTTGAACAGTTTGTGTTTGTCACTGTGTACCTACCTGTCCAGGCTTTCCGTCTTGTACAGAAATCTGCTATATTCATCCAGCAAGGAGGCATGTGTTTGTAGAATAATGACATTGTAAACCACCACAGCAGTCAACATGATAATCATTTTCAGCTCGTAGTTTATCCTCAGGAACACCGAGCAAGAGATGAGGCCAAGTATGCAACTGTAAATTAAATACTAGACGGACACAACACAGACAGACAGATGTGATTTAGTTAAAACTTAACAATAAAGAAGTTTTAAGGAATCACAAAAAAAAAAAAAAAGTTTTACTTACAGGAAGGTAGAAATTGTTATTGCCTGTGAAGGTGATTAGTTGTCCATTTAGGTAAAACAGTGTTTCATTGGATGAATTGTGAACAGGAACAGGAGGCAACAAATTGTCTTCCAAAAAGAACTGGAAAAAGTCAACAGAAATGAGAGGTTAGTCTCATTTTTGGCCAGTGCTAAAAATAATTGTGCATCTAAATGCACCAGAAAACAAAGCACAGAATTCAAATGCAAATTACAAACACACTTTCCCTGTCTGCTGCCCCTGCACGTCAGCATGTGAAAAGACAAACTAGTCTACATTGTACTCTCAGGAGGAAAAAAAATGTCTTGTTAGATAAGAGGCCAGTAGTGACAACCATTCAATAAGGTTCTTTAAAATGAACCTCAGGATAAGATGAGGTTGGCTGAGACACAGAGCAAAGCCAAGTCAATTTAGTTCATCCGCCCAGAGCAACTGACCTACGTCGGGCTCAAAACAAGATTATAATCTGTGGAATCGATTTGTGTGAAGGTCTAAACCAGGGCCCTGACACCGTGCTTTATCATACAGCTTCCCTACAAGCCTCAGGCAACCATCTCACCTTTAACCGAGCCTTTTTTATTTTTGAAACAGAATTAAAAAGACACATCTGTAAATTGATAGAAATGAGCAAAAACATGAAAAAAATATACACAGTATTCCCTTATCGCTACATGCAACTGTTGCTGGCACGGTTATGCATACTAATATACTGCTTAGCAAAAGCAAAGAATGCAAATAATATTAGATCCAATTTGTTGATGGCTTGATAAACAAAAGAAATGTAAAGCATAGAGATAAATACTATATTAAAATGCTGGTGCATACAGTCTATAACCATGACGACTGAGACATATTAACAAATGTGTATCACTTTTTATTTGATGAATACTGCAAATAGAAATCCCCATCCCGTAGTTCCTATTCATTAACATCGCCAGTGGCCAACTCCTTTACGACACTAGTCAGAAATAAGGCGGATGTCATCTGAAGGATTGTGATGCTTCATTCTTAATGAAGCCTAATTGGTGTTACCCCTCCCATTTCTGCAATACCTGCACATAAAAGCTTACCATGTTGAAGACTGCCATTATGAGTATTAGAGCTGTGGTTGTCATGGTGAGAGTGATGCGGGGCCATGGCTTGTTGGCAATAATGACTGATGACCTCAGCAGCCACATCCAAGAAGTGGAGGAGCTTTTACTGCAGTGCTGTAGGGACATGTACACATAACAGCACACAAAAATACAAGAACATATGAGTCCAAGTAGACAGGGGGGCTTGGGAGCTGAGATATTAAGGGATACAGACAGAAAGAAAATTATGGTGAAAACTGTGACATAGCAGTTCACACATTGAAGCACCTTCAATGAACAGAACAGATTTCAATCAACTTAATGGCACATGCTGCAAAATAGTTAAAACTACATATAATAACAGCACTACCAAATTACCTTAAGTGATTACATCATGTATAGGATGATAAGTGAACAATATGCTGTATATGACATCGAACAAAACACTTCCACCTCCTTTTTCACTTATCAAATCATTTTAACTGAGCTGCAATCACGCCCTTTAATGTAAGTCAGCATATGACCTGACAGGCCACACACTTCATGATAATACTATATTTATATACTACCCCTCAGTGATGCAAAAATGGGATCCCCCATGTGCATGTTGCAGTCAATTACTTTGTCCACCTTGCAGCACTGCCTTTCACTGAATGTGTTCCATTGTAAAACAATGGCAGTGAAAGCCCAAATTATATCTGAGCATCATTTGGGCTGAGTAGATGTGACATTTAAATCGCTCAGCAATGTGCATCACGATAAAGTAAAGTCAGGATGGCAGAATTCATCATGCAGCAGTGGGACAACTGGAAATACAGAGCGAGTGGGAAACATAATTTTGTCTCAAATACAAGAAATTCACACACAATTTTCACAAGTGAACAGCAGTTCAAATAATAATATGTATGACTTGGATGTTACATATGAGAATTAAAAGTCAAAGTTAAATCATCTGCCAGGTTTAGGAGAACTTAGGTAGAAGATGCCAAGTAACACAGTCAGGGAGCCAACAGAATATGCAAGTCAGTTCATCAAATAACCATGTTTGACCTTTCTAAGGTATCTAGCATAATCCCGTCCTAAACAGTGAAAAGGTTTCTGCAAGAAATGCTACGTGGGTCAACACCTTATTCTGTGACTTGGAATGGAAAAACTAAGTACATGCATGGTGAAGGCTTCTGGTGTTGTGCTGCAACTGACTGACTGGTTCCAGTGGTCTGACTTTCAAATGCAATCCAAGGTTATATTAGTGGGGGGAAAGTTGTATGAATAAATATTTGGAATTCGAGTCTTTTAATTAACATCACCAGTGGCCAACAACAGGGACCACATGAATGATTTTGAAATGACACAGAATCATGATCAAATATCTGCTGCACTGAATATTTCACATTTCAGCTGTAATATTTGGCATGTTTCATGGCCAGCTTGTCAGTACAATGCTATAATGAGATTAAGGAATGATTTCATTGTTGATCTCGTCTCATGTCATGACCTGAATGTGCTCTAGAAACTGAGACTAACAAAGGAACAATGGATTCCAGGTTGGTTCTGAAGTTCTACAGTAAAGCTTTAATGAGTGTCTGCAAATTCCACACAAAGAAGACATGAACTCTAGCAAAGACCCAGCAATGAAAAAACTAGTTGAAAAAAATGTGGTGTGGTGGTCTGTTTTTGAGCCTTGGGCAACATCCTTAGGGAGCACAGTTCAGGGCCAAGAAGCAGATTCTCACTTGATAAGAAGTAAAAGATCAGACGATGGGTGGAGTGGGTTATAAAGGCCTGCAGCTTATGAAGATTTTGTAGCACCTTTAATGTTTTAATAGTTGTTCTTTTTTTCTTTTCCATCTCATTGTATGTCCTTCTTTCTGGTCTTTTATTTATCTTAACTAGACACAGATTATCGCTGAATGAATTATAAGCAATTTTTGAAGCTTTAGACTATCTTCTAGTGGCTAGATACTGCCTGCTCTTTCAAAAGGTTATATAAGGGCATGATTAGCAATCTTATAGACCTATTTTAGACCCATTGTCAACCCTCATTAATAACCATCTAAAAATCAACACATCACATCACACACACAGCCTTCTCTAAATCATTTACAATTCAAACATATGAAGGATGCTGCAAACCCACAATTGCAGTATGTTTGCCATATGGGAAATCAAATGTTCCCCGCTACAAAGATGCAGATTCAAAAAATGTAGCATGACATATCACTGATAATCTATACATGCCTATGTTGCCCAGAAATTGAAGAATGACTGTCTGCTGAAGCACGCACCACAGCAGTGGTGGGCACATTTTCTCTAAGGGGCAGGGGGGGGGAATAAAGAGGTAGCACCTGTTTTATGCACAGGATAATGATTCAGGGGCACTTAGGCTAACAACAAGGGTACTTATTTGGCCATAAAGCTGACCAGAGGGGCACTTGGACCACTCACGGGCCTTTGGCATAACATCGGTACAAACAATAGCACACAACAGTACTATCAGATGGCAGTAATATTCTAGTTAAATATAGGTTTTAATATCAAAGGACACTTGTGTCATGTGGTTGCAGTAAATAGATTGACTCACCAGAAAGTGCCCGATGAAACATATGAACAGGATCAAGGAAAGGATAAGAAAAGCCATTCCAAAGGATATTCCCAAGACAGTTGTCCTAAAACAAGGCAATTTGTCATCAAATTCAGTTTTCATTTACTCAGAATTTAATGCCATTGTGCAGAATGTCAGTAGCAAATTATTCGTCAAGAGACATAAGCAAAGTTTAGTTCAGCAATGTATATTACAGGAGAATAAATATATATGCTGTTTTCAACACTAACACATAGTCAATCGTGTTAACAGTATTGTTACTTCTATAAGAGTGTGAAATAAAGCATACATACTTAGGAAGGACGAGTATCTGCACAATAAAAATGCAGAAAAAGATCAAACAGGCGCAGGTGACATAGTATTTGAAGGCTGGCAAGGTTGTTGCTCTGTACTGAAATGATAAAAAGAAGGTCAAGTTTCAACAAAAGGCTTTTAAAACCACTCTGATTTTAAAGTTGCTTCAAAAACTCCTCAACTGTGCACTCAAACACCACAAGTCTCCCTGTAATTTACAAGATTTCAGGGTACTCTAAGTGTAGGCAAAGGAACAAGCAGCTCTGTAAATGACTGTTCTGATATATCCGCTCAGGGACAAATAATGCCAATCTACTTGCACAGCCTCTTACCTCCTTCTCTAAGGATTTGTTGTGAAAGAATAATGATATTCTTTGGATGTCCTCGGATTTAAGCCACTGTCTGGAAATATAAAAAACATAGTACAGATCAGATAGGAAGAAGAATATAGGCCCCGCTCAAAGTATATAACAAAAAATTAAGATTCAAGTTCATGTTCAGCAGGGATATAGAGGGGCCAATATATAATAAAGATACATTACATGCTGTAATTTGCCATGTTTCATCAAATGCAGTTTTCAAAGATAGCACACCACATCACTTCTATTCCTTTTTTCGCACACAATTAGAATTATCAATATTTGTTTTTTCTATAAATTGACCCATACTTTTGTGAATTTATCCCATCAAAGGTCCTGATCATCCTCTCGTTAAGTTCCTCCTCAAACCGTTTCTTCTGAGACTTTGTCCTTTAATGTGTAACAAGAAGAGAAAAAGAGTCAGAATATATTTTCAAGTTCACATAAAATTAGTCACACACATCAAAGCCTCTAGCACAAGTCCAGTCTTATTAAACATCTTGTCGTCTGCCTCTGTACTGTTCAGGGGCCTGATAATCCTGCCAAAGAAAATTGTGCTGGAGCTGTAAAATGAGCAGCTTGCCTTTCTGATCTCCTCTGGAAGTGATACTGCCCCATTGGCACATCCTAGACAGAGCGAGAGGAGAGAGATGGGTTGCAAGCTACAGCTGAACTTCCCCATCACTTTAATCACAACATATGTTTGGCGAAAATTACACACAGCAGTGTTGATCTTCCCATTCTCATTAGTCATGCTGTCTCTGTGGTGCAGGTTGGCAAAGGGCTTGGCTGCTCCCCAGGACTCCAGGTAGCGGGTCATCCTGACTGACGCTCTCATCTTTGCTCCGTCTAGAGTGTGTCTGGGACGGTAATGATGCTGTGGGCTCCGACGCTCCACCTGGGCAAACATGGAAATTGCGTTATTCTGCTGCATTTTATCAATGTGTTATGTCCACTTTACTGTAAGTCACATTTGTGCTACGGCACCTTTGGGTTGATGACCAGATACGTGATGACTCCATGTTCCTTTAAGTAGGGGTCTCTTTCTTGTCCTTCCCCATCTTCCACTTTATAGGAGCTGTTCAGGTGCTCCAGTGTCACTGATGTGATGTGGACTCGCCTGGCAATAAACACTACAATCAATAAATGGCTTTCTATGATTTAAATGACATATCTGGGTATTCTTCTGGCTTTCCTAAGCAAAGATTTACAGTGACTAAAAAGACAAAACTGATGCAGACAAAGTGTGATCACAAAGAATTTCAAACAATGAGAGGATACTTTATGCAAATGGAATCACATGCTTCTATTTAAACACTAGTTAACTCACCCTGGTACACCTCCTGCCTCCATATGATTGGCTAGTGTGACATCATGTGACCAAACATCATACTGCCATTTCTGGAGGCCAATCACGCCACACAGGACATTCCCAGAATGCACGCCGACACGCATGTTGATGTCAACCCCCGTGGCATCTCGCACTTTCCTGTCATGCAACAAAAACAGCTTTTACTGGAGTGGATCACCCATACCAGGCATCCTCTTGTACGTTTTCAAGATGCATGTTTTCCAGATGGTGTAGGAGGAGAACTAAAACACCGGGGGGGGGGAAAGTAGAGTTGGAAACCTCCCACAGTGACGGTTTTCAGAGTTAACCAGTTCTGTTAATAAATACAATAATCCCGGTTCGAAATGTTCCTTAATTAAAGTTTGTTAATTGGGGTCTTTCTCTCACCATTAATCTATCCCCGCTCCCTTACCTCTGCCTTTGGACCTCACACTTACCATCCACTCACCACCACATGTTTGATGCAGCTGAACTGGCAATTAAGAAAAGGTCTCTACACCTGAGCTAATGGTTAGTGAGGACTTACCATCCTTACAGGTAAGGGGGCATTTCAATACATCGGAAAGCCCTGTGTCTCAAGGCATATCCGAATGATCTTTGAAAAGCAGGTAGTCAAATAGTACCTAAAACTTCTAGAAGTGTAATGAGACTCTTTAGGGTGAGCAGCGGATTTATTACACACAAGAAACAGCATGAACCAAATTTTGTGTGCCTTTAATTTGTGCTTTCAGTTTCATGTGATGGCAGCATGAGGAGTCAGCCGCATGTTTTCATCATTTATTTACATTAATTCATTTTCAGGTCAGATATTTTACAATATTGACATCAATGATCTCAAGGTTCTACTTGCCATTAGTAAGTCAAAGTCTGAGGATGCTTCTATGATTAACTAAGATAACAGAGAAGTGTTTCTTTACCAGCACTGTTATGTAAGTGGCACTTACTTTATGGCCTCACACATGTCAAGACCCATTTTCACACAGTTCTTGGCATGGTTCGGCAGAGACTCCGGCAGGCCGGACACACAGTAGTAACAGTCACCGAGGATTTTGATCCGCATACATTCATTTTCCTGCATGTGAAAAGGTAGAACACAAGCTCAGCAGGGGGTCACATTGATGGCTAATACAGGCAGCTTTTGAATTTAATCACATAATAGCTTGAAATGAAATAAACTGTTTGACAAATATTTGCAGGAATATGACAAATATATCATGAAGCAAGAAAAGTGGTCATAAATGCAAGACACATCATGAGTTTTATCATTTAGCCTCCAGTGAAAAGCAAAATTAGTACTTGTTATGATTTGTTACTTCCAGAGTCCAATAATTAAATGTTTACCTTGGCAATTTGATCAAATTTGCCAAAAAGCTCATTCAGCATGTGTACGAGCTCTCCAGGTGAGCAGTCACTGGCAAGCCTCGTGAATCCCACTATATCAGCATACAGTATACTAAAGATGGAACATTATATATTAATCAATATATTACAAAATAATGGTTTTAAATGTTTTTTAGTAATAACTGTAGCATTCAAAGACATGAAAATAAATGTGCACTGTGCTCTGACAAAAATATGTACTGTAAAGTACAATACTGCTTAGTCATATAAGTAGTAAACAAAATAAATAATACATGCCTGACATTAGTGTGTCTTTGGACATAGAGGTTGTGAAAATTGTTTGTGTTCTCCATTTGGCCACAGTTTGGACCCTTCAGTCTCTGGATGATCTCAGCTTTCATCACCCGGGCAATGTGAGCTGGCAGCAGAGACAAGAGGAGACGCTCCTGATGGCAGCAATACAAAGACAGAAGAAGAAAGCAGTTCAAGGATGGTCAGGAAAAAAAGCAGATTATTGTAATACATTTCATATCAGAAAACACATAATTTTGATTCAACAATGTCTTAAATTTGTCTGATAAAGTGTTATGTTGTAATCACAAAACAGTATTACATCTTCTTCTGGTGTGCCTTTGAACATTCGTTTTTGTTTTGGTTTGGCATCCAGGACAGAAGCACTGCATGGGAAATCCAAATTGAATGCTGAAACAGTTAGTTCAGTAGTTGAAGCTTCCGATTATTTTCTCAAAGGCTTTTGATTGCTTCATGGCCCTAGGGATTTACTCAGTATGCCAGTGGCATGACCCCAAATTTTGTATAATTAAAAGTAACGCATATGCAAAACAAGAACAAAGCTTTGTAACAAGCTCTCAGATCCAAAGTTGGTTGGTTGTTTTTTGTGATCAAAGTAAAATCACCAGGGACCTTGACTGAAAAAGTTTTTCATTTTCAGCAAATGGATATTTAATTGAATTCAGTCAATCTAATTCTGAAGCATTAACCTTTGATGGCAGGAAGTGACAAAAAGCTGTCATCTTTACGTCACGAGCCTCAACAAAAGCTATGTGAAAGTTAACTGGGCAATAATTGTGTCATGTTGACCTCCTCTAACTCAAAGTAACTATTAATGTTAAGAAAATCAAAAAACAACCTGCCAACCCAGCTACCAGAAGACAGACTCACTGGTATTCACATAACCGCTTTTCTTTAATCTAGTGGTAGCTTAGCATCTCTCTCTGTTTTTCTCTGAGGCTACTGTAGGGAATACTCTGAACCAACCTACCTTGTAATTAGCAAATAAAACTCCTCTTAGGGTGAGGAGAAGTTCAAGATGGGAGAAAACACTTAATTAAGCCAATGTCACATCCAACTCAACAAGTTTTTTGCACCATTGATCTTCTCCCTGTACTGCTGCTAAAGATCAGAGGGTTCATGATGCCTGCTGACAAACACATAGTCGTCCCCACCTCCGGACCACTCATACCAAAAATGTATGCACTCACTGTACTGCAGGGCACTTTGGATAAAAGCATGCAGCAAACAGCATATATTATGAGTGCCCGAGAGGCCTGTGCCTCTGCACAGTTACTACCATCTGTCACAGGCAGCAGTGGCAGTCCAGGGCTACTGCCAAATGCTCCACCCAAAGGCATTTTCAGCTTTCCTCATGGTAGTTGTACCAACACAAGCTGGATTCACCATTGGAATAACCATCTCATCACTCATCAGATAGCTACCCAAAAGCTTAAACTGCAGCAGCTGTAGTAAACAGCTAGTTACCCAGGCAGACACAGCAGTAAGCTTTAACAGGAAGCCATGCAGTAGTATGAAGCAGCAATTCCCTTGCATTAGTTGTACTCACAATTTCTAGGGAAAAGTATAATTGCATAGATGTGCACAAACAATGTGGCTGTTTGTCAGTATGCCGTAAAAAAAAAAAATATGGGGGATGTCATCTCTTCACAATCAGCATTCAAAATGTATTTTACAATTTAAAATTTAATTTAAAAGCAGGTGTACCCTTTGGTCATGTTCGAATGAGGCACACTGTTATCACATTTTGTGAAAATCCAGTATTTGGGAAATCTCATTTTTCATGTAACATTACAAGCAGAAAAACTGCTCAATACATGTAAATTGCTGTAAATTGTTGAATATGGCCCCTTTATCAAAGTTTGTAGAGTTTGCTTATGTTAAATGATGTAGTTGCAGATATTCTTATATCTTGTAAATCAACTGCTGAGATTTCAAGATGCTTATGAGCTTTAACTACAGAGAATTTAGTGCACATACAGTGGGCTCCAGGGACTCAACATAATCATCACACTATCTTGGGTCATTAACAATTACCACATTCTGTAAAACACAATTCCTGGCACGAGTCCTCTGTGGACCTCCCATTCCTTCCCATTGGGCACTAACAGTTGTAAGCACAGCATGGAGATCACCGGTAAATTCATAGTGAATGATGAACAGTAATTCAGCACAATACAGCTGCACGAGACACACATGTTCACTGACAAAACAAAGAATTAGCTTTAAAGATGCATTTGAAGTTGTACTGACAATTTTCTGATAAAAAAACAGGCTCAACCAGGCAGCAGCATTTTGTTGCAGGAAGTCATTACTTTACATAACATTGTAAGCCCGGTGTTAGCCTAAAATTGTCTGGTATGTCAGATTTTGCCACACACAATGGCGACGTCAATAGATCAGTCCTGTTCAACACTTGGTGATGAGACAGCCTCACGCTAAATTAATTAGCTAAATTCAATTCACACTGCTAATGTCGAGCCCTATAAAAAAAAAAAGCTGAACAGTTTCTGTAAACTGGATGAAAAAAATAACAGAACAATTCAGCAAAAACCCTTTTAGCACTAACATCAGTTGTTTTGCTCTGGATTAAATATCATTCTACATGTGTGCTATAATGTTGTTTTAATGTATTTACTCATTGTCGTCATTATCATTATAATCACTGCCAGACTCACCCTACTCAGCTTTCATAATCCACTCCTCATTCTCTCTCCCCCCATCATTTTACATCATCATCGTAATCCACACCACAATCATCACCATCATCACTGCCACATGTACACAATTAATCACTGCCTTCCTGGCTTTCACTGGCTCACTGGTAATTAGGACTTTTCTAAACCACTTTACCTGTTGTCTCTTCTCAAACTCCAGTTTAATTGGGGACTTGATGCAGTTGCAGGTGTCCTGATAAGTCTGTTTAAGCGCCAGCTCCATTAGGTGCTTATGATACGCCCCTGCCATGTTCCCACACATGAAAATGATGATATTGGCCAAAATCTGTAATGAGGCAGAAGTCAGACAAAGCTGGTATTAGATAAATATCAGACCAAAACCATTTTCAGGTCAAAACAGGGATTCATTTGAAACAGTAAAGACAGAGCTGTAAAAGTGAATACATTGAATGTAAGTATCTGTTGACCTGTTTTTGTACACAAATGAAACTGACAGCCATTTTAACTGCAGTGGCCACAGTTTAAAGACAACTACATTAGATATAAGACCAGGAAAACCACAATATGCTTTAGCAGCCCTGAGGAAGCAAGGAGTTTAATGATATGATGTAACCAAGGCTTGAAAAAATCTCCAAAGTCAGAAATAGGGCAAAAGCTTTTCCTAAGGGGTACTAACTAGGCCCCGGCAACCGAGATCATGCTGTAATGTCGACATCTAGCACCACACATTGTATTTCAGGACAATGTGGCATTCATAATCTACACAGCTTTATTCAGTTATTGTAAGAAAACAGTTTCCATCTGCTGATGGTATCAGGATTAAAGAGTACAATGGTGAGATAAGAGTCAGGTGTGTGTGTGTGTGTGTGTGTGTGTGTATGTCTGAACAGAGCCCTTTGTTTAGTTGTTTAACGCCTAAAAAAGGCATCATGTATTCCTCGCATCAGCTGTATTGCTGCTGGATCAACCTCCCCTCTACTCAGCTGAAGAAATGAGAAATGAAAAATATTTTCACATACATTCAGGTTAATCTCACACATGGAGGCCTGGGTGTTTCTTAATTTGTGCTATTTGACCATGGCGTGGCTTAAGATCTGGTTAAGATGGATCTTCATAGGTACATTACATGATCTTATTGTGATATATCATTTAAACTTATCAGTAAACATTTCCCAACCCCATGCTACACCTTTGTTAATAAATCCAAAGTCCATTTATAAGCATATAGACGATGCTTAAAATTTTTAAACTCATCAATGGTACTGCTTCAAAGCTTTCATCAAATTAAGTTGAAATCATGATGTTGTAGGTTTTCTTGACCACAGCTGCCTCTCTATTTGCTACTAGTCATACATCTTGGAGATGTCTATCATTTCCCAAGAATTCTTAACTTAGCTTTGTCTGCTCTTAACTCTCCTAAACATGCTAATTACATTATAGAAAATAAATAAAATGTTTATTTTTAGTCCAGTTTCTAACTTTACACATACCTCCTTGCTCACTTGCCCATACGTGGATCCTAAGATTTAAGCTAGGTCGACAAACTAAAGCAGAGTCTGATATGTCTTAAGATCAAAACAGAGGGAGATCACTCATTTTGAATTTGCTAACTTGCCATTTTCTCTGACATTACTCTGAGGCCAATCATTTTCTGCCCCACTAGTTAAAAGGATATAGAATATTAGAAAAGATGAGGTTATTAGTCATCCATTTCTCTCTCTGTCTCATTTTAAAACTCTTCTTAAAACCCACCTCTTTAGTTTGGTTTTTAACACCATGTAGAGCGTTGATTTTTATGTGTTTTTTATGTGACTGTATTTGTTTTATGTGTGCACATGCATATTTTCTTTTTTTAATGTATTTATTTATTTATTCTATCTCTGTTTTATCCTTTTGTGCAGCACTTTGGAAACCTTGTGTTTGTTTAAACTCGTGCTATATAAATATAGTGGATTGGATTGGATTGGATTTATCATTTTTCTTTTCTTTTTTTTTTTGGTGAGCACATGGCATTGCAGGTTCACACGAGCAAATCTCTATACCAGTGGTTCCCAACCTTTTTTCCTTGAAGCCCCCCTTGCTTGTGTCCAAGACAAGCCAGGGCCACCCAACCCCAACAAACATTTATTTGCAAAAATAAACAACAGTTGCAGGTTTTTGCTCTTATTCTCCTTGTTTTACAATGTATATAGATAAATTTCTTCCTTTTTGTGACATCAGGTGTATCACACACAAACACACACATTGGGGTTTTATGGGGTCAAGGGTATAATTGGCCATTTTTGACTATTTTTGATATTACCATTATATTTCACCTTAAAAACTATTTGCCTTGCCTTGTTTGGTATCATTATTTCAGCACAACCTCACATGTGTGACTGTACAGTTAGTTTTTCATTTTAACAAAATGGACTTAAAATCACTGTTAACCCCTGTCCCTCAGCAACCAAATCACGTGGTTTGCCATATAATTTTGTGATTGGTTGGTGTGGTGCCTTTTTCCACTTATAGGAGCGTGTTTTTTTGCCTGCAAACACTTCCTGCTTGCGGACACTTTCGTGAGAGAAGCCTGTTTTTATTGTTTCTTCCTGCACCAAACGTGCAGCAAAAATGATGACAATGTTAGCGAAAAAGCGTGCCGTACATTATTTATCATAAGTCTGGTTTTACTTGGCCTGTCAGCGGTATTGAAATTCGCTCCAACACATAAGTCGGACCGAGACTCAGTCTCGCTGCTACGTCATCTTAAATTGGTCACGTGATTTTGATGTGCCGGCGCGTCAAATGACCTCAGACGGTCGCACAAATATAATTTTGGTAACCCCCGAGGCCGTGCCAGAACCCCAGGTTGGGAACCACTGATCTATACTTTTGACTTGTATTCGCATCTGACTCACTCTTCATTCAGAGGGGACAAGGTGAGTCACTAACATTGTCATGGCAAATACTGTACCTGATGCTTATAAACACGTCATACTGTGCTTTATTCAAAGTAAAGGAACAAAGGATGAATACAAGAAGCTGACATCCAAGGACAGTTGTTCCTGCCATGCAATATCCCACTACAACCGCAGAGACTACACAACAAAAAAATGTTGTTATATATGACATACGAATAAAGGCTCTTCGCTTTTCAAATTCAAATTAGTTCAAATTATGATCTGTGAAATTTGCAGTCTCTTCTGCTTATTTTAATTTCAAAACAGTGTTTGATTTTCATTCACATTTCATGCATTTCTAACAGGACTACACAGGAAGATCCATTAGAGAAACCAATATGATAGGATGTGGCCCAGTGATAACACGTAAATGTACAAAGACCCAGGAGGACCCAATAACCTTGCGCTCAATATTTTGCAATATAAAGCAAATGGACAATTTAATGGTCTCTAGTATCGCATTTTAGAAAAGAAAATGTTCTCCCTGTCCTTCACTCTGTCACTCACAGTCCTGTTCCATCCTCTCGTTTCTGCCTGCCTCGTCTCATTCTCACCGATTTCCCTTTCACTCATAGCCTCTTTCTTTCCAGCATGATGGCAACCTTATTAACACACTGACCATTTCCATTTGCCCTCTCTCTTTTGACGTAAATGTGCCCAACAGATTTACATTAAAACACACGGAGAATAAGCCTGTGACCTTTTGCACTAAGAACAATTAGTTTTTGTTAGAAAATCCCATTAGTGAATATTTTGTTTTTATCTATTCTATAGCCGCAAGGCAGACAAGACAGGTACAAATACACACACATTAAGCCTGTAAGTAACTATACTTCCCACAGACAATCTGCACTTACACTACCAGTCAAAAATTTGGACACACCTTATTTTCATGACTATTTACATTGTAGATTCTCATTGAAGACATCAAAACTATGAATGAACAAATATGGAATTATGTAGTAAACAAAAAAGTGTGAAATAACTAACAGGGTTTAGGTTGGTTTGAACAAGTCAAATTTAAGACTTTTTAAGACCTTTTTAAGACCACTTTGAACTAAATTTAAGACCTACACGAAGTGCAAAAAAATAAGGAAAAATGTGGTCCCAGAATTACTTTTAAAAAAACAAACAAAACACATTTATTGCCATTCACAGAGCAGCTCAAACAATGAAGAATGGACTGAATGAGTGTGTGGTCAGGGCCATTATAGTTTTAAAATTTCCTTAGTTTTTATTTTAATTTAGTTTTTCAGTTTGTGTTTTCATTTTACTTTAGTTTTAATTAGTTTAACAAGTGATCTAAGTACTTTAAGTATAGTTGTTGGCAAAATAAAACGTACGTTCCTGTATACTTCAGACAGTAGAACACACGGAGCTGACTGTGAATCTCACCAACACATTTCCTCCAAACAAACAAACAAAAAAAAGGCAATGACGGAAGCGGTAAATGAACGTACGTATTTAAGACCTGACTACATGTAATTTAAGACCTATATGCAAAATATGGACGTATTTAAGACTTTTTAAGGCCTAAAATTGAGACTCCGCGGAAACCCTGAACTAAATGTGTTTAATATTTTAGCCGTCTCTCAATGAGCTTCATGATGTAGTCACCTGTTATGGTTTTCACTTCACAGGTGTGCCTTGTCAGGGTTCATTTTTGGAATTTCTTGCCTTCTTAAAGGGACTGGGACCATCAGTTGTGTTGTGCATAAGTAAGGTTGATACACAGCTGACAGCCCTATTTGACAACTGTTGGAATGCATATTATGGCAAGAACCAATCATCTAAGTAAAGAGAAACGACAGTCAATCATTACTTTAAGAATTGAAGGTCAGTCAGTCCAGAAAATTGCAAAAACTTTGAATGTGTCCCCAAGTGCAGTCGCGAAAAACCATCAAGCGCTACGATTAAACTGGCTCACATGAGGACCGCCCCAGGAGAGGAAGACCAAGAGTCACCTGTTGTTGCTGCTGAGGATAAGTTAATCCGAGTCACCGGCCTCAGAAATCGCAAGTTAACAGCACCTCAGACTAGAGCCCAGATGAATGCCACACAGGGTTCTAGTATCAGACACATCTGTTCAGAGGAGACTGTGTGAATCAAATCAAATCAAATCAATTTTATTTATATAGCCCAAAATCACATGAATCGCGTGAATCAGGCCTTTACGGTCAAAAAGCTGCTAAAAAAACACTACTAAGGAAAAGCAACAGGCAGAAGATATTTGTTTGGGCCAAGAAACACAAAGAATGGACATTAGACCAGTGGAAATATGTGCTTTCTGCGACGCAGAAAAGATGAATGGATGGTCTCTACATGCGTGGCTCCCACCGTGAAGCATGGAGGAGGAGGTGTGATGGTGTGGGGGGGCTTTGCTGGTAACACTGTTGGGGATTTATTCAAAACTGAAGGCACACTGAACCAGCATGGCTACCACAGCATCCTGCAGCGACATGCCATCCCATCCGGTTTGCATTTAGTTGGACCATCATCTATTTTTCAACAGGACAATGACCCCAAACACACCTCCAGGCAGTGTAAGGGATATTTGACCAAGAAGGAGAGTGATGGAGTGCTGTGCCAGATGACCTGGCCTCCACAGTCACCTCACCTAAACCCAATTGAGATAGTTTGGGATGAGATAGACCTCAGAGTGAAGTCAAAAGGGCCAACAAGTGCTCAGCATCTCTGGGAACTCCTTCAGGACTGTTGGAAAACCATTTCAGGTGACCACCTCATGCCAAGAGTGTGCAAAGCAGTAATCAAAGCAAAGGATGTCTATCTTGAAGAATCTAAAATATAAAACATGTTTTGAGTTATTTTGTTTACTACATAATTTCATGTGTTCATTCATAGTTGTGATGCCTTCAGTGAGAATTAAATGAGAGGGTGTGTCCACTGGTAGTGCATTATTCTAAAATACTAACTAAATGCTAACAGCAACAGTGCTAATATGGTTTCCTTTTGCTAACAGCGCAGAGAGGTCACTTCCTGCAGCTCTTTCTTAAATAACAAGAGACTGATTACACATCAGCACATATCAAAAAGTGTTCCATAACCAGGACCTAGAGCATGTAATACCTATGAAACAATTAACAACGGACAACAAACTCATATTAAGCGTACAGCCGTATACAGCATCCTTACTGAGAAAACAGGATTGGATGTTCAGACAACAATGCTGTTCTAAATATATATCAGATGAATGTATTCAACACTGTGAACACAGCAACAATCTACCTGGTTCCCCTTTATGTTTGACAAAAGCAAACATCAGGGGCAGAGTTTATGTGCATGAATGTGCACTGCTGGCAGGGTTTATGTTCACATTTATTCACTGTATTTGGAAGAGACGTGCCTCTTGCTGTCCACTCAATTTATTGTCTCCTCTCTGACATTTCCAAACACTGAAAGAAGACACACAGTACAAGTTATTTTTTCTAAATTAAAGCCATTACATTTACAAACCTGGCTAAGTTCACATTTGTTTATTTCTATGGAAAGTCTGACAAACGAGTCTGCATAAACTCAGTGATTTGAACACTGTTTTGTGGCACAAAGTTCAGAGTTTGGTAGATGAAATGATTTACCAGAGCCTTTGTAAGCTGCTTTCCAAAAGGGTTTTTAGCAGCCCATACATCGTACAGAATATTTTAAAATCTTCTTTAAATAAGCACCATCCTATTTAATTGAGAAATCATTCAGCTACCTATTAATTCGCTCTTTGTGCACCTGAAACATCAGTTAGAAAAGCCTGATTGGAGTTTGGTAGATTACTACTCTTTTTTGGCTGTTTCAGGTGAAAGTTAAAAAATCTGATTCTGATATTTTTCAGAATGTACTAGAGAAAGTATATATATATAAAAAAAAACACATCTTAAAATACAGCTGCCATCATGCAGCAAGTTTTACAGCAGCGCAAGAGATTACATTCAGTTACATCCTGGGTGCTACTCTAATAGCTGACATCTGTTAGACAAGACTCTGACAGCAATCCAGGCCATCTCAAAGGTCAGCTGTGTGAATTGGCTTACTGTGTGAACCATCCATACCTCACTGGTACCCAATTACAGATAACGGTGGGGTTAGGTGAGGATGGTCTGCAAAGGGCTTTGAGCCCCGCCGGTGAATTCTGGGTTTATCTAAATGAGAGAGTTTAACCCTTGGCAGGCTATCATAGCTGTTATGTGTAGAGGAAAACAACTATCTGAGATCAGTGTGAAGGTGAATCTTGTTTAAATGACCTGTCGGCAACAGACATCCAGCAGATGTGTTTTCTCGATCAATTTAATATAAAGTATGAATCAATTACACAGCATTGTACATATATCCCCTCTTATTAAAAAATTAACAATTCTCAAAAAAAAGAAGGGCAGCAGGAAGTTCTTGTTGACACACAATGAAAACATGCATTCTCTAACAGCTCGAGACTCGATTTTCAAATTAAGATGAGAAATGAGAAACCAGTGAAAGTCAGCAAAAGTAAAAAAAAAACTTAATTTGGATTTGAATGAAGCCCTAGAGCTCAGGTACAGGTAATATATGTAATATGCAACAGCTGCAGCCGCAGAGTCTATGTGACAGTCTATCAGATGAGGCTAAATCAATAATTTATCACAGCACTGACAAAAATTGCCAATGACAGTTGTTTTTGGTCAGAGGGGGGAGGCTGTGATAAAAAAAAACAGGATAGGTGACCTAATTAATCTTCAGTATTGCTGTGAGGCTAATCACAGAGAGTAAGTGAGAGTTATGACTTGAAAATTAGAGTCCTCTGTAACAGAATAGATGTTTTATCTTTACTGAGCATTCAACTGCTGTAAAATAGCATGTGTAAACATAATAAGTATTTCTATGTTGAGTTTTCAAATGATTATTTGTAACGGTTTAGTTACAAAGAATATAGTTTTAGAAAAAATACCAATTTAACAATGCAGCACTGCTGTACACACTCCATGCAAGAAAAAGTAGAAGTTAATATCTCTAAATGTTACATGCACATAAGAGACCCAACAGAGGGCTTTCAGCTCTTAAGGATATGAGCCGGTTCATCAACACTTCAATAAGACAGCACTGTAAAGATTAATGGACATGAGGAAGTGGAGATTTTAGCATGTTTTTTTCTAATTTATTACCCCCTGGGCAGTTTGTATGCTCACTAAAACAATCCACGAGAGTATGGACATTTAAAAGACTGATTTACAAAAAAGCTACAGAATACACTGGTGGTTTCTTCTATACATTGCTATCTTATGTCCACAAGGGATTAAATGAGTAGTTATCCTTTTCAACCAAATAGGCAGACAATGACAACATTTTTTTGAACCATTGGCAATTTTTAAAGACAGTCTTAAGATGTAAAATTTTGGGCAGGGAATGATTACTGAAACAGTTTTGGGCTTAGCACATGTGTGCATCAACAACAGCTCAAAGGATAACTGGAGGGATTATCGGCCTTTTTTGGGGCAGTCTTCAAGATGTAAGTGCCTCTTAACAACAGCCGTTGTATCAGGCATAGAACAGAATTTCCCATTAATCTTCTTTGCCAAATTCGTCCCAGCAGATTACAGTATCTAAACCAGTGACCTTTACATTTCTAGCTCTGCAAGCAACTAATTAAAAATGCATTCAGAGACACATTGAGCCGGGAGTACAGGCAAAATAACAGGTCGGCAACTCAAAATAAGGATATGCCAGAGGTTTTCTGTTTCCGGTTGCCTTGCAACTGCATGACTGACCGCTGCCGCCAAGCTAGCCCTAAACAAACAACAACTAGCGTTATGTCATAAATGCTGAATTGTTTTTAAAATGAGCTCAGGTACAACATGTGCCGTTGTTGTTTGCCACAACAATTCATGAAAATTGAAGTTTTTTTTCAGAAACGTCTCCAACTTAGACAAACATGTCCGTGCCCTACACGCCATGCTGAGGAAGGAGGAACGGAGACAAGTGTCGCTCGCGGCTTTGACACTAAAATAAATATTTAGGTTTATGAATATCTTCCACAGAATAGCTGCTGCGTGACTGCATGACTTCCCTAACGTTAACCCGACAATGTCCGAGCAGCCGCCTGTCTCCACGACTCCACTTTCCTTCAGCATCATCCACCTGTATGTTAAGCTTGATGAATGCTGTGGCGTTTTTATAGTTGCTGTCCAGTATTTACCCTCCGACACATAAGTCGTCCAACCTCACTGCTCTGAAAAGTGGGATCTAAGCCAGAGCCTCACCCAACACAAAAGGTTGGGCTGACATTGGCATATTGCCAAAGAAATACACTCCACCCGACACACATGTACACAGGTGCAAACAAAAGCCCAAATATACAGCAGGCACACAAAAACACTTTGAAAAGATTAAAAAAAACTTCAGTATGTCCAAAACTCAGCTGCCAGAGTCCTCACTCGCACCTGCACTGGCTCCCAGTCCAATATCGGATCACTTTTAAAGCACTTCTCCTGGTTTTTAAATGTCTATATATATATATTATGGTTTACTGTTTACAGTTTATCGTCTATTTATACTGTATTTTTTATACCTCTCTTTTTTCTACTTGTAAGTAGTGTTGTTTTTGGCAGCCTGTTTTAATTTTAGTTTTAGTCTAGTCTTTGTGTAAAACGGTCATTTTAGTTTTTATTAGTTTTAGTCATGTTTATACTCTTTTTAGTCTAGTCATGTTTCAGTCGACTAAAGGTCTGAGCATTTTAGTCCTATTTCAGACTGTTCATGGAGAAGCGTCTGTCCTCCCGACCGTCCTACCGACTCTTCCTCACATTTCTGCCCTAAAAACAGCGCCTGTCACCGGTGAAAAAACGTTAACTCACCGAGTGTTTGTGATGAAAATAAATCAGCCCTTCAGACCGAGACTTCGGTGAACTTTCCCCCAGAAATCAGCCTCTGTCCCCGCGAGTGAGTTAGACAGCATCCAGTTTACTGATTACGATCATGTAATTATGTAATTTAGAGCGAAAAACGTAACTTTGTCACTTTCCAGTATGTCAATCACTACACATTATAACAGTATCCATATGATTATAAACTGTCCGCAAGTTTAACCAGCGTTAACGTTAAGCCACTGCAGCTGCATCTTATTAATAATGCCGCGCAGGTGTGGATTGAGGAAGAGACGTCGCCTGTGTAGTGCGACCTGATGCAGCACCTGAACTGAGACTCAGGAAACAGAAATATTGCAAAAATAATAATAATAGTGATACGAAATAACGTTATTATATTTCGTCTCGTCTCGTTTTGGTCAACGAAAATTAAGAGATACTTAAGCAGAGATTTTATTTTGTAAACAACATTTAGTCCCGTTTTTATTCGTCAACAATATTGCATTATATATTTGATTATAGTTTTCGTCACATGACCAACATTTACGTTGCGTCTCGTCTCGTTTCCGTCACGTGATAAAGGTTCGTTGACGACGATATTTAGTCATAATTTTCGTTGACGAAAGCAACACTACTTGTAAGCTGCTGGAAATTCAATTTCCTTGCCGGAGTCATCCCAAAAGGATCAATAAAGAGAAGTCTAAGTCTAAGTCTAAGTCTACAGCCATGAGAGGTTGTAGATGACCAATTTAAATGTCAGTATCACTGTATATATTTTCATACTCATACTGTACATACGTATGTAACAAGACCCATAGTGCACAAGCTGTGCCTTCCTGTACATGTAGAACATTTTAGACATTAACAACGATGCCCAACATTTTACCAATACACACTCGCTCACTCACTCAGCACATAATAGAAAAACCTGTCCCAGCACAATGTAAACACATAAAGAAAAGGGCTTCTGATCAAATTTGGCCTGCAACCAAATTGGCATAATATCATGGAACATACTAAACTAGACAATTCCCCTGCGGGACATCGCGAGAGTAGTGCTTTGCCCCGTGACAAAAAACTATGAAGGCTACAAAAAAGTTGAATACCATGTTGATTTGGACTTGTATCTACATTTTAAAGTTTGAATGGTGTGTCTAGGTCAAAGTATGCCAGAGGCCCTTTTTAAATAGAAAAAGCGGCACATTTGCTCCAAGGTAAGGGCGGCAATTTGCCGGCCTGTCTTCCTAAAACCGAGGCGTAATATTCCTCTTTTTCCAAAAGCTGCCTCTGAGGTAGGCGTAAACATGTGACGTGACGTGAAGCTGGAAGTTGGGCTGTGAGCGGTGACATAGAATTTGTCTTCAAAAGAAGAGCTTTACATTGCACCCCACTGGAGTTTAGAATGGGGTTCTTATCGGGGGGCTTTTGATTTAAAAGTAGCGACCATCCTTTGCTTTCCGACATAACATCAAGCTAACACAAAAAAAGAGCTACAGAGACCGAGGCTCCTGGATCTCAGCGGCTGTTCAGTTGTTAATCTTAATGTCCGCGGATGAAATGAAGGACTGACTGCTGTGATCAGCTGTTTCTTGGTTTTAAAACTCCCCGGTTGTGGGTCGCACAGCAGTACAGGTCATTGACACCTCTGCCCACCTCACGCAGAGGCCGGCACATTTCCGCCTCGGTTTTAGATAGCAGTCGAGGCGGAAATAAGTGTACCCTCCGAGGCGGAAAATCGGCGGACCACAACAGACCTCCAATTTGCCGGCCTCTGTCTAAAACCGCCGACTGAGCCGCCAAAAGGACGGGCAAATTGGCTGCTTGGTGCTCTGTCTAAAAACGGCTAGAGATGTTGATTTTTGAAAAAGAAAGTAATTTAAATAAATTCAATTCAGAACTAAATACAGTTTTTTTAACAGAAAAATCATGTCT
>CAEMYA010000161.1:1852870-1880617 GCA_903131615.1 Diplodus sargus
GAAAAACTCATGTCTATGAAGAAAAGTAGAAGCACATCAAACGTGTGACCGAGACACACGTTTTAATGTATAATTTGTTTGTGTGCGCTCAAAGGCGAAGTAGAAATTAAGTGCCAAAAGCTTTATTATGGAAGAATAGAAAGAGGCTACAGAGACAGACAGAGAGAGAGAAGAGAGAGCAGCCCCTCCCCTGTACCTGTGCACCTGTTCTTAACTGACAGTCACAGCTGCTCGGATGGTCTCGTTAATAACCGATTCGGGGACGTCAAACTACTGGTATTTATTCAAAAACCAAACATGATATCGGCAAGATTTTTTCACCATCAAGTGACAAGGCCTTAAAGAACACAGTGATCAATTTTTGTGGTCCTAGTTTTAAAAATGTGGTATTTGGAGCGAGTTAAAAAAAGGGTCAGTTTCTGCTTTTCTCCGAAAACCTCTTCCCGATTTACATTAAAGTGAATGGAGCAGTTGAGAGCTACTCTTGTTAGAGGCAGATAATTCAATACTGATAAAGTAGACGCATTGTGAGAAAGAAGACAAGTGTGGCTACAACTATGGACAATATCACTGCTGTAGAGTGAAATTTGTGGCTGGGAGCGTCATGTAAACAGAACATTTCGGAGAGTTTTTTTGAGTCTCCCCTGCTCTGACGATGACATCACCCACTGTGCTGGCTCGAACATTCCGCCACACACAATCATTGAAAACTCTGAATTTTTACAAAATCACTCACGATCATTAAAGGGTCACCATTCAAAAATTACACATCGTAGGAAAAAGTTGAAGGCACCTGAAATACACAGGACTTGTGCCTACATTTTAAATTATTTGAAGGGTGTTTCTAGGTGAATGTATGCCAGAGCAGGGGATGTCTGACAAACGTTGAAGATTTTCGACATAATTGACCCGGAGCACAGCCCACTATTGACCCATACAGCTTTGCTATAGAGGGGTCAATAGTGCACAGCACTACTAGGAGCACAGCACTACTAACTAGAAAATTCCCCTGAGGGAAATCGCGAGAGTGGTGCTGTGCGCTTTGCACCGTGATGAAAAACTATGAAAGCTACAAAAAAGTTGAATCTCATGCTAATAATTTGGACTTGTATCTACATTTTAAAGTTTGAATGGTGTGTCTAGGTCAAAGTATGCCAGAGATGTCTATTTTTGACAGAGACAATAGTGGGCGCACAGCACCACTAATAAAGTTACATAAACTGATTAATGGTAGATTACTTAGGAGCATTCATAGGCTGGCGGTTAGTTTTAGAGCTGAAGTTACAGAAAGATTATTTAGCAGAGAGCATTTATGTCCTAATCATTATTGTGCAAGTTATTAGTGTGAATGCTAATAACTTGCACAATTGTTCTTCTGGAATATATTCTTCTTCTTATAATGATTCGTTTTTCGGCACGCTTCTTCTCCTACAAATTTTGTGCTACAGAAACCATTCAACTATCAAAATGTCCTTTTAAGGACATGGCTGCAATTACTATCTTCAATACTTTTGGAAATATTCAACTTTTTCTGCAAAATGTTTCCCATTCATCCTTATGGGGAATTTTTCAAATTTCTTTCTGCTACAACTTCAGCATACCTTCAGCTATAGAAACCGTTCAACTATCACAATGTTCAGCTTTTTAACTTTTCAGCTTTTTCGAAAAATAAATAAATAATAACATTGAAGTAAATAGGAAAATCTTCAAATCCTCTTCAAAACTCATCAACTTTCAACCTCTTCTTGTCCCTCATACTTTGAGCTAGAAACACCATTCCAACTTTATAAGAGTCAGAAGACCTTGAACTATTGGGCAGGTATTCAGTTTATTTAAAAAATCTTTTACGGTTTTGAAATCATCACAGTTTAAGTTTTTTTTGGCCTTTTTATGGCTTTATTGATAGAACAGCTGCAGATATGACAGGAAACAGGGAGAGAGAGAGGGGGAGTGACACGCAGCAAAGGGACACAAGCCAGGAGTCGAACCTGGGTCCGCTGCAGAGGGACGCACGCCCTACCCACTGAACTAAATGGCGCCCCTACAGTTTTAGTTTTAAGGATTTTTAGCTCGTCTTCTGATTTTATAATGGGTGTGTATTGCGTCAGTTAGAGTGGGTCACATAACCGCTAGAGTGGAGAGCAGCTGGAAAAACGGGAGAATAAATGATCTTCAGCTTGATTTGGATCCCGTATCTTTTACTTCACATAGACAATATATATATAGAAGGAGGAACTCTTGTTGGCTTTCAGTTGGCTTTCAGTTGATGGTCTTTTTTCAGATGTAGGACTTTCACTTTTGGATGTGGAAGCCCCAGAGCGACGTGCACTCCAGCAACTTCCCCATAAGCCGCAATGTTAATTTTGAGCCTAAATTTCTGGAGCAGAGCAGACTGTACTTGTTCTGTCTCTCGCTCTGGTGTCCTCATTTTTCACTCTACAGAAATAAAAAAGACATCACAGCATTCAGCATTGTCTCCTGCTACTTAATATGTAAATATTAACTAACCCTAACTCTAACCCTTGGCGATAACCATTACATTTTTTTCAAAAATCGCAGGAGTTTGGGCGGTGTTTTCTCATTCATTCTTGTGGGGACATTTTCAACTTTGGCTCTGCTCTTGCTCCAGCATGTGTGCAGAAAGAGAAACTGTCCAACTTTTTAAGCTCTTTCACCTTTTCAGCCTTTTTCACCATCTTAAGCTCTTTCAGCCCTCTAACTTTACAGCTTTTCAGCTTTTTTTCACCTTTTAAAGCTATTTCAGCCCTCTTACTCTACAGCTTTTTAGCCTTTTCAGATATTCATCGTTCTGCCTTTTCAGCTCCTTCAAACATTCAACTTCATGTTCAACAATCAAAATGTTCAACTTTTTAAACTCTTTCAGCCCTCTTCAGCTTTTCTGCCTTTTCAGCTTTTTCAAATATTAATCTTTCCGCCTTTTCTTCTTTTTCATATATTCAGTTTCATATTCAGCAAGAGAAACTGTTCAGCTATCAAAATAGTCATCTTTTTAAGCTCTTTCAGCCTACGACAACAACCTTTGACTTCTAAGCTTTCAAGTGCTTTCAGCGTTTTCCAATATTCATCTTCCTGCCTTTTCAGCTTTTTCCATACATTCAGCTTTATGTTCAGCTAGAGAAACTGCTACAAAAATGTTCAACTTTGTTAGCCCATTCAACCTATTACTTCTTAGCCTTTCTGCCTTTTCAGCCTGTGAAAAATTCAGCTTTTTCTGCAAATTCCAGACCATTCAACCTTATAGTTGTATGCATTTTTCAGCAGTACATTCAGCAGATTTCCAAAATCAATTCAGCCTTTAGCATTCACATTGTATTTTCGCAGGAAATGCAATTTTTCTAGTATGTTAAAATAGTTCATATTACTATTGTTATACCTACATTTATACTGAGGGTTAAATCAATGAACTGGGGTTAATAAAATTAAGAAAAGAAAGGGACTATGCTGATTCAAAATGAAAGGGTAGAAAAAGAGAAAAGGACAGGTTTAAATTCCACATAGTGATCTGTAAGTGAGAGGCTTGTTTTTTTTAGATACATACCTTAAACCCAACTGTCAGGGTGGCAGCAACAACACACCAGACTTCATGTCTCATTCTCTTGTGTTGTTTAGTTTAAGAGGCTTAGTGCCATTATACATAAACATGATTGAGTTCAATCACCTCTCAAAGTTTTTGAAAAGTCTGGTGCTTCACAGTGATTTATCACAAATAGTATGCCATTTAGGTTCTAATCATACCCTGGTAAAGTTAAAGTAATTAAAAACTAATAAAAATCAAGAATTGTTGACATAGACCTAAATCTAGCGAGGACCTTACCCTGCCTTATTTTTTTTTTTATATCATCCCATATGCTATAGGTAAATTTCATTCTATAATGAGAACCAGCACACTGCTACTACAAATGTTGAACTGAGTAAGCATGAGATTATTAAATCCAATATTTCCCAGCAAGACACTCTCAGGGTGCTGTTTCCATGGCACATTGAATGTACAAATCCACAAGAGGTACAAGAGCTCGAATCATTTCATAATTGTAACTTTGAAAATCCTGTTTGGAGAGATGGTATGAATATCATCACTGTCAAAAGTATAAAAAAAACTTAAAATAAATGTATAAATATAAATATATTGAGGTATACAAATTTCACCAACTTCTGGTTTTCGGTGTTAAAATATACTTATACTCTAACTTTTCCAACTTTTAGCAATATACCATGTGTGGCTGCAGTCATATACAATGTCCACTAATGCTGTTTTTCCAGTAGCACTTTTGGTTGCACCGAGATAAACACAGCCGCACTGATTTGCGCTTCCATCACCACATTTACAGTGCTGAGCTGAGAAAGACGTTGTCAGTGTGTTCAGTTCTCAGCACTTTTGTTGCCCCCATCTGAATCTCTCTATTTTCTCTTATTCTGTTTGTACTTTCAAACATCTGCTGTGTTTCTCTTTTGTCCTGTTTAGTTACTGCCGGTGAAAACACAATGTTTCCTGCAATGCTGCTTCATAATAAAAGCTTTAAAATGACTGAATAATGGGGGGCTTTCATGTCGAAGAAGTCATAGTATATAGTAAATGAAACGTGTTTTCTAACTGAATTAACGGACCACTGTACCGTTGCGGTGATTCTTCGATAATCCTGTGGGAATAAAGACAAGTGTATCATTTGTTTAAGGTGCATGCCAGGCTGCCACACACAGTCAAACCAAATAGAGCCAACGACATAAACTCATAACTTAAAGGTCCCATTTTTCAGGACATACATGGGACAGTCTTCCTGTTTCTACAAACAGCCTTTTCTTTAACTCTGTGTAAAGTGTGCCCTAACCCTAACCTACTGACATTTACAAAATAAATAAAAACTTAGAAACTTGCAATTTATAACCTGACTAAAATCAAAAACATTTTATCTATATAGCCCAAAATCACAATCACATTGCCTCAGTGGGCATCCTGTACAGTGAAAGACATCCTCTGTCCTTAAACCCTCAATTCGAATGAGGAAAAACTTGCCAACCTGGTTACTGGTACCACTGTCATTTTTTTGTCATGTATTTTTCACATAAAATACCAACACATGCTCAGATACAGATATTTGGGCCTAAGCAAAATCAACAAAGTGATAAAACTAAAACAACAACATCCCTGTCACTGACAACACATAAAATTCTAATAACAGAACATGAAGCAGGAAAGATTTGGCATCGTCTGTGTTTACTAGTGAGCATTTCATTCCTTGGCAATGTCACATTTAGCACGGCATGCGATCTTGACTGCCGATTGAGCAGCAATCTGTCTCCTTCCAACATTGGGTACTAGACACACACATAGACCTTACTAATATGTCTGTCACAGACACCTCAAAAAAAAAAAGAAAAACAGCCACCAACAACTCAGTATCTTTATGAGAAGGTGGAATGAAAAGGCAATAACATGTTTAGTGTTTTCTCTTCTTTTGTGCTTGTCAATCATTCATGGACTCACTATATTCTGAATCAAATGCTCCCACTTCAAACATAAAGATAATTTATTACATTTCAGTTGCACTACACAAAAACAAGCAAGAGAAGTCGAAGTGTCCTTTCAATGTATTTTTTGTATACCTTTGCAAAAATGATCTGAAGATACTTTTCCCTTTCTTTTCAGGCATGTCCTCTGTTCCACAACCCTTATTATCACAGTTATTTTTTGTCTGGACATTTTCATTAACTTCCTTCCATATTTTTCTGTCTTTGATTTTATTCTCACATTTTAATCTCACAGTATCTTCGTCTTTAAATGAACTTGCCGTGTGTTATTCTTCAAATTAAAGACTACCTTGACTTTATATATAGCACAGCTATTTATAACTAAAGTATAAAATCTTATCAAACAAAAACCCCACAAAAAACGAACAGGGAGAACATTTGACATTTTTAAGATCACTTGGGATGATAAGACTCCTATTAGAAATCTGAAAACATGCATCCAGGTATTTTGTTTAGCCAAGAAATATTTAAATTATGATAATATTGTAATTAATCCTTATATACTTCATTAAGTAAAAAATATCATCCTTTTCTGATTTCATTTGACTAATGCTATCCTATATTTTTACAAGGGAGATTCTTACACAAAAGGACACTCCCCTCTGGCAGATTTCCATTAGAATTGTGCTGACAGGCAAATTGACCTGAGAGGAGCTGGCAGATAGTGACCATGTAGCATACAGCTCGGGGCATCCCAGATGCCTGTTTGCCCATGCTATAGTAACACACGAAAGAAGAATAGGCTGGGACCAAATAACAAGCCATCAAAGCAGTTTACAGATGCAATAGAGAATCTTTGTAAAGGTTTATGGACAGAGAATACAGAGGGATGTGAAGATACAGCCACAAGAATCATCAGCCACTTGAGCTATTTTTGCACAAGCAGTCAATATTTACTGTCATTATGTGAATTATTTTGTGAGTCTAAGAAGAATCCTTTCAAAAAGAAGCACAGAAACTATGTTCCAGTTATCTAAATGACAGTACGTCTTTTGAATGAGACTATAAATGGTCCTTTTGATCAATTCTTTCAGAGAGTTAAGTTATTGTTGGCCCTATGCTCTAAAAGCTCTAAAAGCAGTCCCAAACAGCAATTTTGCAACAGCTTAGCGCATGCTAGATATCCTTCAGAGAAGCCTGCAAAGAATGTTAGCATGACAATCATATTGTATGGGAGAATATTGTACCATTTATGATAAATTCTTTATTGTGTGGCCACAATTCAGTCGGACTGCATTTAAGCAGTAGAGACTACAAACAATACACACAGTGTAGGCATAGACTGAAGCACTTCATATGTAGGAAGTCTATGAAATGAGCCATAGTAATACAATAATGAGGTGTGTTTTGTGATATGCTTGTTACATAAATGTTGTTTCCTTTGGCAACAACTTGATGACTGACCCTTGGAATCAGGTTTAAATTAGTTCTAATTAATTAAAGTCTACATCAACAGATAATTGGTTTGCTGATATTATTTCTTTGTCCCTATCAGCATATGCCAACTGCCTGAACATTTTGTGCTTAAAACAACAATACTGCTGGAAAGAGGATGACCTTTTAACAAAGTATTTAAAAAAAAAAAAATTAGAATTTCTATCACTCACCTGCTATGTTTACTTAGTTTAGTTTAAAGGTCGCATTTGTTTGTTTGCGACCAGAAATGGTCATTTTATGAGCAGGATGGAAAACATTAAATGTCTGGGAAGGAAAAAACAATTCCATTAAGATTCCATCTAGATAATAAAACAAAACAAAGAAGCAACAGTGGTTACACTTGCAGGACATAGTGTAGCTATGCCTAAGTAAAAGCTTTGTCTAAAGCAGGAGAATGAGCTTCATGTGTGCTTGGTGTAGTAAGCCCCATCAGTTAGCTTTCAAAAGAGCCAGGTATATATATTCAGCTATATATATATATAACATATTTTTCTTTATGCATTCTGCTTCTATTTGTTGTTTTCCTAATGACTAGTGAATGACAACACAGGCCCACTGAATGAAGTAACTCCTTGGCCAGGATCAGGACAACTCCAGGAAGGTACCAGTCCTGGCCAAGTGATAGTCCAGCTCGTAATACCTCACCTTTTAAAGCTTTGGTTTTATACAGGCTAATAAAACAAAGCAAAACATGATAATAATTGAAATTCAAGGGTGATGTTTGATGGATTTTGTTACCTTTGGACAGAGCCAGTCTAGCAATTTCCCCCTGAACTCATTATTTGTTAATCTAAGCTAACTGGCTGCTGGCTCCAGTTACATATTTACCGTACAGAAATGAGAAAGTGTTGTAATCAGAATATTCTTTTTCTCTTTAGTCCTTTTTTATATGCTGTGAAGTTGTGACAAACTAGTCAAGTCACTAATTAATACTGATTAAATATAAAATTGTGTTAAGTTCAAGTATACACAGGTGGGTGCATGTTTTGTGGACAGTCTATTCTGTATCAACGTGTTTCTACCATTAATGCACACTTAGGTTTAAACACCTTACCTGCCACACTACTGGTTCCATGTGATCAGCTGTGGTGGACAGGCAGACACTCAACACAAGGGTATGAGAGGCGGAGGTCAGGACGCTGGCGATGATAGCGTCCCGCATAGAGAACGGCAGCATGGTGTAAACCACAAACACAATGAACAGGAAGAATGACACCTGTGGAGAAAGAGACACACTTATGAAACACCTGCAGGGGAATACAGCAGAGAGAGAACATAAAGAGAGCGAGAGCAATGGATGCACAAGAAAAGAAAATACAGACAGAAATAAAATATCAGTGTTGACAGTCCTGTGGGGAAAGAAAGAGCATGACCCACCGAGTCTGCACACCACCAACACTGCTCACTAAATTCAAGTTTATTTATGCACAGCTACATCAGTGGCATCATAAAAAAGAACATAAAAACCATGCCTGTTTTGGGAGGGATTCAATATGAAGCTAAAGACTAAGACACAAAAGGAAAGGAAAAAGGAAAGAATACACGTACATTTGTGGCGTTAAACATTTGTTGATCTATTCTTACATTCTAAGCATCTTTACATTACCTAAGCTCCCTTGATTGCAGGAAGCAGAAAAAAGGGACAATTAGCTCTGACACTTAAAACCTGATGCCTCTGCCTCTGATGTAGCATGTAGATTGCTACTCTTTCTCCCCAATCTTCACACACGCGCGGGCGCGCGCACACGCACACACACACACACACACACACACACACACACACACACACACACACACACACACACACACAGCTCTTAAATATGCCTTCTGCTGTGGGGTTAAAGCAGCTCATCCGCTGTTATGCATGGATAGAAAGAGGCCAGTGTTCTCACACGCTGCAGCCAGGTGCCAGTTAACCTTTCTTGGGTTATTTGCAGGGCTGGGGTGTAGGGGGAAGTGAGATGGAAAGAGGAAAGGAAAGCGCAAGAGAGAGGTAGTGAGTGAAAATGAGGCAAAACAATACCTCTTCTGTTCAAGCTTTGGAGACGAACATACTGGTCTATACTGCTACTCTTTATGGCTAACTGTGGCAGTGAATGTAAATTGTGTCAAATATCAAAGATGGTCTGTGACCTTTAAGATAATGTTTTATTCATATTTGAGGTAAAATTGTGTTTAAATTAGTAAATTGCTCCTGCATTTGCAAACCTCCTGCTGCTTCATTACAGATAAAAGTAGGATATGTTCACTAATTAGCCTAAGATCATCTGTTGTAGACTGCTAACACTTTTGTTCATTTGTTAAATGGTGAACATGTGAAAATAAAATTTTATGGGTTACTGAAAGACATAACAGACGATAAAGGGAGCTGTTATGAATGCAACTTCTGTTCAATTTGAAGATAAATTTCATAAACAGCTCTTAATTTAATTACTTGAATCTAAAAACACTAAATAAAAGGACATTTAATCAGTGTTTAATCAATGCAGCACTAATGACACTTCAGCAAGGTTTTTCTCGTGTTCTTTTTGTTGCTATATGATCATCAGCAGATGGTGACTACTGTTCTTTGAAGAAAAGAGGAGTAGAGGTAAAGTGAAACAAAAATGTGTAGGTCAGCTTGATGCAACAGGAATGTTAACGCTTCATAATGAAAGTTAAAACAGCATACTCTGAATCTCTGATTACTATTATTTTTACTCTAGCAAAAAGAATACTATTAAGCACTCTAGAGAACAGGTACTATTTGCCATTTATGTACCAAAACAAAAACAAAACGGTCAACTGACAGCATCCTCAAACCATACAAACAATTTCCCCCCAGGGATTAATAAAGTATTCTGATTGTGATTCTGATTGTGATTCTGATTAATTCAAGCAAACACTTCTAGCCAATTTATTAAATCTTTTTAAGATGTAAATTAATCAAACAGTAGTTTAATATTGTGCAACAAGACAAGGAGGACATGCTGCTGTACCTTTTTTAATCTTAATTCTTGCGTTTTACATTTCGCTGTAGCACAGTAACCTTGTACAACCTTGTGCACTCACAGGTGGGAACACATAGCCTGCACTCAGAAAATTGAATCATGGCATAGTTAATTATTAAGTGACTGATTTTATTTAAAAAACCACATTTTCAAAATGTATTCATTAAAATTCCTTAGAATCAGCATAAATCTGTAAATTGTGAAAACAATTAAATTCAATCAGTTTGAACGTATGAACAAGGTTTAAGTATGGCAAGCTGTGGAACAAGCAAGATTCGATTAGTTAGCATATTAGGCCTAAATATTTTTCTGATTGTGTGTGAGCAGCACGTGTGATTGGTGGAATGCCTTGCTTTTATTCGGGCACCCATGTAAACAGTGTAGAGCAGATGAACAACCGACATGAGCTGTGGGTCTCATTAAGAATCTTGCCTACTTCTTCCGCAACACACGTGTTGTTCTCGGACAAAATAAAACTGAAAACAATCCGTGGACACTCATATTGACATCGTACCAGCGTTTCACTACAATTTTAATGTATTTATGGCTGTTGAGTATGTCATATGCATGAAGAGAATACAGCCATTACGCACTTCACATGCGGGATATGCGTTCTACCCATTAGCCACTGACACAATATTACTCTTACAATAGCATGGTTGGCTGCACCAGAAGTTATTGGTTGTTGCCTCCAATGGGTTCAGAGATTGTAGTGAGTTTAAATGTTTAACCTTAGATATATAAAATAAACGTTGCTTAGTAGTCAAATGCTTAGTGAATGTAGCAACCTTTTACAGTTGGAGTCAAAGCTTAGTGCACTGAGACAGACAACAACACTACTAGTCTGTAAGCAGAAGCCTTCATTGCCTGTAGCCCCACCCAAAAGAATAATTCACTTAATTATACAACTCTGCAATACAACTGACCTTGTTTGAATATGAAATGATAGAATTTCCACAATATGATTACAAAACAAGAAAAAATTTGCAATTTCAATTTGGCTTTGAAAAAAGAGGGTACCATATCAAAGGAAAACGTGTTTATCATATAAAAATAACAAATCTCTGTAACTTCAAACAGTTAGATGAAGTAATACTAAAAATCTCCTCTGGCAATTATCATCATCACCATCGTTATCATCCTCATAATCACTGACATGTCTATATTCTTTGTTCAAGGTCACATACAGTTGATCTTCTACTGTTCGTAAGCCTACACAGTTTATAACCAGCATCATTTAGGCTGTATCACATCATCATACTGGAGGACTGGTGTCACTGGCCAGTGTAGTATGATCTTTTCTTATAATGGCAGTAGTACCTTGATATATTGACAACCTGATAAATCACTTTAACTGTAATTCCCTGCATGACTGCCACTGCAGAACAGGTGCAATCCTTTGCCAGTAATTTATCACACCATGGGGGCAAAGAAAGAATAAGGACAAAAGAGTCCCTTTCAGTAAAGTTTATGTGAGGCACCACCTCACATCTTCAGTTGGTTCCGTTCCATTCCGTTTTCTTTTCCGCTTTTTCCGTGAGGGTCGCGGAAATGTTTTATCCCCCCTTTTTCAGGGGGGGTTACTGGGGCCAAATCCAGTTCAGTTCCATCTTCAGTTGGTCCATCTTAAAATGTTTCGAACAAACCAGCTACAATAGAAAGTTACTAAAAATAAATAAATAATTTTAAGATTACTTGCAATATTATAGCGGTAGTTTGGCTGAAGTGAGAAAGACGGTACCATACATTTCTTTATAAATGGCACCATACCAATTTCCTTAAACATACAATCTTTATATTCATACTTGACCCTCAGTTGAGTAACGCACTCCATCTACAGTGGAGGATAAAAATTTGGTGACGTAATTTTTTCCTCATGTGAGCCAGTTTCATTGTAGCGCTTGATGGTTTTTGCGACTGCACTTGGGGACAATCCTGGCTTTTTTTTTCAATCGTATAACTTTTCCAAATAACTGTTAAAAACCTATTTCTGTATCTTCTTACATTTCTATACAAAATGGCAATTGCATTGGGTATCAATATACTGGATGATATTATTATGTATAATCCAGGTTTATCTAAAGTTAGTAAACCAGACCACATAAACATACCTTCTCTCTATGCCACCTGATGTACGCCTCTGCAGCATTGAGGTTTGAAGATGCAATAGCTTTAGTCTCAATGAGTCTCAAAGTCTCAGAGAGTTATCACTTATGACTCAAATCTTAGTCAATATAGAGCTGTGGAGACAGACGGAAGATCATACTGGAACCTGGACTTTTACACAGGGAGGCCTTTGGCTCACAGTAAATATCTTAAATGATGATGAATAAGATGTTTTAAAATAAAATAAAAAATTGACACAGGCATGTCACATATAAAACAACCAAAAAGGGGTTTGAAAGACTGCAGCATACATAATTTGTAACAATTAACATGTATTAATCAATGTCATGCCATGTACGGCCAGTAACATTGATTAATATAGTAAAGTGTATTAATCAATGTTACTGGCCGTACATGGCGTGAAAACATACATCGTCTCCATCTCTTTCAGTTGCCTATATAAACTTGCATATAATTTTTTAAAAGATGTTTAATGCTTCTAGACTGTGGATTTCTATGTGAAGGACTCGAGTCAGATTTTCTGTGGCAGTTTAAAGGATGCAACTTTATACACGTTCACCAATGCCTCGTTTCAGTGCCTCTGCTATCAGGGAGCAACAATAGCTAACATTAGTCTAGAAATTGGGTCCGCTAACGACTGGCCTCCAGCACAACTCAAAAGTTTTACAGAGCCTCTTTAATGGAAAAAGCATATGAACTAGCAGATAGTGAAACACAACGATTAAGTGACCCCCCTTATGTAATTTCACTCAATATGAAACTGTGAAGCCTCATAATAAAAACATTATTTGGCTGAAAAACCATGAAGGCTTTAAGAGTGTTTTCCTTTGTTTCAAAGCCATGAAGCAACCCATGAAGTGCACAATGTGTTTCTTACTCTCTAAAAGGGAATGGCTAGCTTACTGGACTACATGTAATTACTTTTTTTTACTGCAAGGCCTAACCAAGCCTAATGCACACAAAGATTACCATGTACACGGGACCCCACTTTTTGGTGTCAAATTGAATATCTGACCAATTTTTCCTCAAGTCTAATAATTAATCTGTCTGGGCTGGCAGGGGCCACTGCTGCTTTGGCATTGTGTCTCCAATTTCACTTACTGGTCACAACAAAACTCAACAAACTGTAGAGCCCCTCATCCCAACCTTCATAATAACTATCTCCTTTTCAAGGGAGCTTATCTTTAAAGATCTGCAGTCTGACATTTCCATTTCAACCTCTACTTAAGTTGTTAACATGACTACAGACACCAACAGCTTCCCATAATAATCCCTTGGAAATGGTAAGGCACTTGCATTTGCACCTCCTGCCAGCTTTGCATCTACAAGAATGACCAACATACTAAATCATTCAGAAGTGATATGTAGAACTGTCTGATCCAGCTTTATAACTGCAGAAAAGTTGACAGACCAGCTAAAAGAGATTTAGTCAACAAAAAGGGTTAGGGACAGCCTTGAAAACGAATAAATCTAAACTTTCATTTGTTTACACTCTTGCTGTTTGTGTTCTTGCATGTTGGTCTCTGAAGAATTGAAGTTGAATTACTGCAACCAGGGAAATACCTGTTTTCTAATCTTTCTGCACCACTACCTGACCTAGCTGTAATTAGGCACAATTTTATTTTATCATTACAAAGTCACAAATCAGCAATGCTGGCAACAGGATTTAGGAACCAATTGCAAACATTCAGGCAGAGCAGAGACATCTGTGAAGTAGTTTACTGAGAAGCAGTTGCTGGAAGAAATGGCAGGTACGCCATTGTCATTTACTAACATTCACAAAATGGCAAAAAAAAAGGGTGAGTAGTTATCTTAATATACAATAGGAAAATGACAAAACTAAAAACAGCTTGAGAGGTGTGTTAACTAGTATGGAAGAGGAAGCTAAAGAGGGGTGACCAGAGGCCAGGTAAGGACTCATGAGGGATAACACAATGGTGGTACAACCACCAGTTAAAAGAGCTGCTGTGGTGTTTAATAACAAATATTACTGAATAAAACATGATAATAAAAGGTAAATAGTTGTCTTCAGCTGGGTCCTTGTTCTTGCCTTGTACAAATCTTGAAATAAAAAGATGTACGAGTACAATCAGAGTCTTGGGTCAACAAGTACAAAAACCACCAATGTAAGTTTACATAAGTTGAAATGAAAGAATCGGGAGAAAACATAAGTGAAAGTAAACCTATAATTACTAGATCGTTTAGATTTTTCATTTCAGTGGAGGATTCAGAAAACGTCCATTCATTCACCATTTTAGAAGAAAAACACTTAAATATCAACTTGCTTCCTCCTAAGTAAGGGCTGACAAATGGTGTCTAGCACAGCAACATCATTTGCTTAACATGAAGAAAGTCTTTTTACCAAATGAATGCTCTGAAATCCATTGTGGTTAGTGAATCATGAAACTGTACCAAGGATAATGGAGCGGCTGCAGGGGGGTAAAGACACCTGCTGTGATCTCCTGCGTACTTGATACTTGATGTAGTAATAAAACAGTGAGGAGCTTCTTTCAGTTTGGTTAAGGCAGTCACATAAAGACCCTCTCTCTGACAATTAAGTGGCCAAAGCTTTTTTGTGGTCTATCATGTTACAGTCAACTCTGCTTCTGCCCATTAATCAATTCCTTGATAATGACACTGAGGAGAGCTCATAAAACAAATTATAGAGATGGAGTGTCAGATTACATCAGGCTTTTAGTCTACTGTCTGTGGCAGAGATTAGTTTACAGGCTAGATTTACAATGTGGAGTGTATGTGTGCATGTCTATGTGAGCATGTGCTGTGTGTGTCTGCTAAAACAGATATGCTCTTTTGGTTTCAAGCTTTACTCACTAAATCTGAATAAAAAGACGGTTTCATTGATTTGTAGCGATTTGTAGAAATAAATGCAGTAGATTAGGAACATTCAGCCAAAGTGCTTGATTTGTAATTTCTACAATCAGTCTAGACAGGTCGATCTTAATCTCTGAGATTAAGTGTTGTAAGTGTTTTGCAAAAAAAATGTATTCCTTTCTATTTTACTAGAATCAAAATTCCGATCTGACCTAAACAAATGTCTTCGTTACTCCTCTTAACAGGTTATTCTGCACTTCTCCATCTCTCTCTCTCTGCCCTGTATTCTCTATTTGTGTGCCTTAACTATCTGTAGGCCCTGTCCAATGTCGGAAACCTACCCTGATCTATACAGTTTTAACCTGGAAGGCCTCTTCTCCTCACCCAAACTGCCCTTTGCCCCATGTCTTTTGTCCTACACCCTAATGAGGCTGGCTGTATTCTTAAAAAGGAGTGTGTGAGTGCATCCACACACTGTATAAGACTGAGAGATGTGGAGGGATTGAGACAGCTGGAGAGAAGGAGAAGAAGAGATGAGGCAGGGTCCAGACATCTCTCAGTGAGGGAAGGAGGCTGGACCACACAGATAAGCCCATCTCCCCTCCGTCAGCAAACACAGAGGGCTTTGTGGGGAGAGGATAAGCATGCAATTGATTTCAGGTTTGAAAATGGAAAGTGTACTGTATACAAACTAACTCTGGGAGAGTGGGGATGTGAGCACAGCCCAGCTGGGGAATATGGGAGCTATTTCTTTCACCTGACAGGGTAAAGTACTGACATTCAGTTTGTAATGTATCCCTCCTACTAAGTGCTATATCATAGGCAACCAGACTTTTTCAGTTTCTTGAGGACATTTCACCTTTCATCCAAGAGGCTTCTTCCTGAATTTCCTCAGTGTTTTACTACAATAGTATCAAGAACGCAGGAGATCACAGAAGGTGTCTTTCTTATTACACATCACCATGACCTGGATGACTGAGAACCTTCTTTAACATGTAACTATCTCGTTTTCTTACTGTATCTCTATGAGGATTTCAAAATAGAAAAATCTCAAATGGTTTTGCCTAAACCAGAGCAGAAATGCAATTGAAAGACATTAAATTATTAGTGCCATCTGGACTTAAGTTATATTCTGCAGTGCATTGGAGAAGTCAAGTCAGTCTATTAGGGTGTCAGGGCTTGGAATTGCATCAATATAAAAAGAATAAAGTAGGGGGAGAGATACTTCCATTAGAATAATGCTGCATTAAAATTTGATTTTCGAAGAAGGTGAGAGCCAGAAGAACACAAGGCACACAAAAAGACATATTGCATATTAATGAGCTGTAATCCTTAACCCTGCCTTCAGTTTGTACTATAACTTGAATATGTTTTGATAAACAGCTAAAATAACAAAATGTTTGTGTTCAAATACACTGTCCTGAGCCTAGCTGTATGTTGAAATACTGTGGGAAAAGCACAAAGATCACATCGGGGGCGGTTTTTCATATAGGCAGTATGGGCAGCCATCCAGGGCAGCATTCATGGAGGGGCAGCATGAGCGCCCGCAAAAAAAGAATATACATACATTCTTATATATATATACATATATATATATGTACATAACTCTGTAAAGCCAAAAGGGAGCTGCAGACTAAGGTGATAATTCTCGGCAAGTGAGACACTTCTAAGAACATACTAATATTATAGCCACTTTGAAGATAACCAAAATGTTGTACTCTTCACAAAAGCACCATACAAATTCACTGATTCCTCTTGGTACAGAACACACTATACCTCAGATTAGTCCCAGTGTGGTTGATTAGTCCAGACCCATTATGTGTGCAAAATTTAAAAATGGTAAAAACCAAAAAGAAGCGGTACACAAAATGGTACAACTGAACCATAAACCCATCACTTCACACAGCATGGAAGCAATAAGAAAGGGATGCTCGGACGCAGAGGCATCTTTGGATTTAAAAATCATTAATGTATTCATCCTCTGTCTCCATGTCTGTACTATACATTATGTTTACTCTCTCCTCCTACACTTCAAATAACATTTTTCTGCTGCATTGTTAATTACTCAAACATTTCCTGCACACTGGTATCTTAGCAACTTCTCTACAAGTCTGTTAGTTATCACTATTTTCAGTTGTTTTTTTTGCTTATGATGGATTTTTAAGTTATAACTATAGGCAGCAACATTCTCATCCACTGACAACATTACATGAATGACATGCAACAAAAGGCATCATCCTTAATGAGCTTAGTTCTTTACATGACAGGTGAGGTGGTGGTGGTGGTGGTAATGGTGGCGCCCCATCATTAACACCGATCCCCCCTCCAATGATTGTTTCATTCCCCTACTTCTCATGGCTACCTCCTAGCTACAGCACAGAGAGCATTTAATTAACTACAATGTTTACTTTGCCTTTCTCCATTTCGTCTCTGGAGCAGACATCCACCTAGCAACTGCACAGTAATACCAGGGTAACCACAGATTCAAAGACTTGGTCATTTATATAATTGGTGGATGAGTAAATGCAGTGGAGTAACTAAAACAGCAGAGAAGGCAACATCTTCAAGTTTTACTCAAGGTTGAGATCCAAAATGTTCCAGAACTCAATATGTCAATAACTTAGATATTACATGCTTGGGAAGTAGTTTGTATTTTTTTAGAAAAATGGCAGAAACTATAAAAGATGTTTTTTGGTTAATTGAACAGAATGTACAATTTATTTAAAAAGCGGGTTCATTTTCAACAGGATGACTGGCAGTGTCGAAGTGATTTTTAGTTATAAAACATAATTTTGTTGCACCACTGACAGATGAAGAGTCACAGAAAAGACAACTAACACATCTATAAAAAGTGAAGCATTGCATTGGGGGTGCTAGCTTTCATATATTGCCATTGGCATATAATAATGACTCTAATGAGGGTTTAGGACAGGTGGGGAGACACTATACTCACCTCCAAAGTCTTTGAAGTCAACTTGATGAGCGAGCGAGTGTTGAGCACACTCCCTCACTGGTTTTTATGTGTGCAGGTTTATGTGTGCAGAAGACTAATTAAACACTATAAAGGAGCTCCATTTTCTCACTCTCTTTATCTTTTTGATGATGCCAGAGCAACATCTCCATCCTTCGATCAGTGAATTGGAAGTTCATTGCCATCGCTGCAGCAAAAGCTACACAAAGCTACAAGCTACATCCAGGCTACATGTAGTCAATTTGATAATTTTAAAGTGCCAAGACATGTTTAAAGTAAATGGCAAATGGCAACCCTTGTTTGGCTTTGATGGTTTACAGTACAGTAAACATATGTAGAATGGGTTTGTCAGCCTCATAGGTTGTTCCAGCTGTCAATAGACACTGGGGAAATGCCCGTATCCAAAAACAATGAACATAGGGAACTTAATGACCTGCACCCGGTTGCCCTTACATCTACAATAATGAAATGTTTAAAAAAATTATTCTGAAACAGCTTTTATGTGAGGTCTCACCACTTTTAGACTCAAACCAATTTGCATATCGTGCAGAGAGAGGGGTTGAAGATGCACTGCTGACCTTGACAAACAACATATATGAGCACCTTGAACAGGCAAAGAGTCTTGTCAAGATTGTGTTCATAGATTTCAGCAGTGCCTTAACACAATCCAACCGCACCTGATGGTAAAGAAATTGGTACACCTCGGGGTATATCCAAGAATAGTTTTGTGGATTTATGACTTTCTGACTAACCATTGTCAACAAGTCAAATTCAATTCATGTGTCTCATTCCTAAAAGCCATAAACACAGGGGCACCACAAGGATGCGTTCTGTCCCCTATTCTATATACCTTATACACCAATAACTGTCAAGCAACCTCCTCAGACCACACTTATTTTAAATATGCTGATGATACAGCATTAGTGGGTTTTTAAGGGTCTAATACTGCATCCCTAGAGGGTTTTGAAAGGGAGATGCAGGGTTTTATCAAATGGTGTACAAATAATTTTGTTGTGGTTAATGCGAAGAAAACAAAAGAGATGGTCTTAGATTTTAACAAAAAGCAATTATAATTCCGCCCTCAAATATTAATGATGAAGTGGTAGAGCGGGTCTCAACATATATTTGGGTGTTGAAACTGATAACAAACTGACATTCAAAGAATGTGCACAGAATAAGACCAAAAAATTGCAGAAGAGGATGTTGTTTCTTAGAATCATTTTAAGATAGATAGCTGCTTTCTTAAGATGATTTACAAAACTCTCGTGCAGTGTCTTATCCTTCGGCCTTATTTGTGCCTTTGGAAACATGTATATTTAAGATCAAAAGAAACTGCAACGAATAGTCAAAATAGCCAGTAGGATCATTGGAGTTGATCAGGTATCTGTAGCTCAATTGCACAATGACCTTAGTTTAAAAAAGATAGATGAAATCCGAAATAACTCAACCCACCCTCTTCGCCTGACATTTTTTAGAAGTAGCAGGTCAAGTGGCATAATCCTGCAGAGGAAAATTATTACCACATTACCTGTTTTGTCTGTCCTGTTATTGTCTCTTTTATTTTATCTTAAATGCTTTATGTTTTCCTTAATGCTGTATAGTATAGAGCAATGTAATGTGCAATGGTGACCACATGAATTTCATACATATGGGATAATAAACATATGTTGCAAGTAGGGCTGAAACGATTCATCGAGTTACTCGATTAACTCGATTATAAAAATTCCTCGAGGCAAAAACTCTGCCTCGAAGCCTCGTTAAATTCCTATGACGCGCACTATACGCGCAGGGATCTGATTGTTCCACACGGACCGTTGTTCAGGAAGCACACCAGCGCGTCATACATTTTGAATTTAGCTCTGTATTTGTAGTGATGTCGTGATGCGGTTTGACGAGATTTGATGTTTAGCTTTGATGTTTTTAACCACTTCAACCCGAGCTGCGCATGTTGCATTATACACCCTATAAGAGCATGCTAACCATGTAGCAACGTATTAATGCAGCACACCAACTTAACGGGAACAAGCTCGGGTAAACGCTCATGATAATCATTTCACCTAATCGAAACTCAATTCCGACACCAATCCACTAAAGGAGCACATAGAAAAAACACGCTAATGGCGCATGTCCGAAAAATCGGCGTTAGCGATTATGCTACTTCATGCTAATGCTACATACAGCATGTCATATGAAAGCTGGAACTCTACACATTTCAACGGTATATGTCTCATCACTTTGCGCCCAAAACTTACTGAAACAGCCGCCGAAGAAGAGCAAAAATAAACATCACTTTATACAGACATGACCATGAATTACGTGCAACATTGGCTGTTTTGTGATTATAAACTCTGTTTGAGTGCATTACAACGCCTCCACCGGCTGATCCAATGTGTCTGTGTCACTTTGAAATTATTCCTGACAGTTCAGGATAAGTTTCGGTTCCAGGAGGACACGTATAGTGTGGAGTAGGTAGGACCCTCGTCTTCCCACACAGTGTATTTGCCTCCTTGTGATTGGCGGATTAGTGTGGTTATCATGGATTTGGGGACTGAAGACTGAAAAAGTCTTATTTATAAATTTATTTATTTTATTTATTTATAATTGTTTTATTTACATTTATTTTTTATAAACTGTACACATTGTGTACCTGTTTGGCTTGATATTTTATATTCATTCTTTGTTCTCAGGTGGGTAATTTCGTCACAATCCTTTTTTGGTAAAGTTGTATGAAGAAAACAAAACAAAGGCCAAATGGCCTTTACTATTTAAGTTTGTATTCACAGTTTTACATGCTTTACAATACGTTGATTTAACTGTATTGTTGTTTAATTATTGGCACTGGCACTTAATAAATGGGCTTAGGTTTGGAGCCAAATGTTGGAGTTGGAATGAATACCTCTGTTTTTTTGAGAAATGCTTGATCATTTTACAGCCACATCATTTTTGTTATGCATTATTTGTTTTGGTTGTTTAAAAATGTAAAAAAAAAAATATATCCGATTACTCGATTAATCGATCGATAAAGTGCTAGATTAATCGATTACAAAAAGAATCGATAGCTGCAGCCCTAGTTGCAAGTTAGCCTATCTGCAAAATATGTCTAAAATGCAAGATGAATGTTAAAAGAGTTGGCTCAATGAAAGAAGAAAAGAAAATTTGAAGTAGTAATCATAAGATATTTTTCAGAGGCTGGGCCCTGTCCTCTCATCATTGTTTTTATTATGATGTCTAGTAAGTCTCAAAGGAGGCTGAAAAATCCCAATGCAGGCTAATAGAATGCTAATATTCTTTGTCATTTATCCTGGGTTACTGGGAAAAGACATGTATATATCATTCAAAGCTTTTTTCATTACTGAGTGCATGATAGAATGTGACTCACATTCTTTTCAGTGATAACAGGAGTAGGTTTTCTGTTCTCCCCAGCAAATCAAAATAATATAAAGCATACTAAATATACTGTATACCAAGGTGGAGCAATATGACTCATTTCATCAATAATATGTCATTGAGCTCCTAAAAACACATTCAGTGCAGTGGCAATACACAATAATGTCTCTTCAGGTAAGTATTAATTAACATGGTTAAGATGCAGCCTTCAGAGAGCATTAATGGCATAATGGCCTGACATTTTTAGAAAGCAAAAAACAGGAGAGAATGGAGTGGTGTGTGAATGAGTGTATCTTTAGCTACCTTTTTGTGATAGACAAGGCAACACTCGACATCTGTCTTGCCAAGTATTAAGTCAGCTTTCAAATGATGAAGACTTAATGTACTGTGGTGTCTTCAATGAGCCCTGACAACATTGCTTTTTGTTCGTCTTGCTACATTTAACTGCAGCTATAATGGTCCTAAACAATGTAATACACAGTACACAGCACATAGGTACATAGTACAGAGCTCCTGGAAAGAAGGGACAAGGAATATTCTGTATATTTTAACATTAAGAACTAGCTGGTATTAAAGTGAAACTCTCGCCAAAAAGCAACCTAGGCTTTATTTGTGATTGAATATGAATCAAACCTTGGTGTAAAAGCAGAATTACGACGAAAGAGGCACTTTTAAGATTTAGCGTAGTTTCGTTTTCAGACAATCTAATTTTCAATGGAGTGCATGGGGCGCTGGCACGCTAGCATCAAAATCGCTATTTTTAAAACACTAAGAGGGCTCGACACAACATGAAACTTTGCTTGTAGTATCACCAGGGTCTCTACACATGAACACGAGCATTGAGAACATTGTTTGTGTACACAGAGTTTACTAAAAAGAAGGTTTTTGAACTACGCACCGTAGGAGCTAAATCTCCGACGCGCCACCATCATGGCAGGCAAAAAAGTTTCGATCCCCGAGTGCGACCTAACAGAAAGGCTTGAGGAGCAGTCCACCATTACTCTCCTGCCTGTTAGGTCGCACTCGGGGACCGACACTTTTTGTCTGCCATGACGGAGGCAAATACCCATACCTCAAATGTTTGCTTGGCCATGTAGCTTTTATCGTCCCCTTTGTAATTCTGCACTACAAGTGCTATTCTACACCCTGCTAAAGAGATCTGATCTGATGTCAATAGCTTAATCAATAAACCAAACCACGTTTCTCTCATTTGTTTTACATATTGTGTTCGCGATTTAGTTATTGGATTTGATTTGTTTGTCAGTTAACTACATTGATAAGGTTGTGAAGAAAGTGCTTAATAAAACACAATAAATTGAAAGTAAACCATGGCTGGGAAGGATCTAATAGAGTGAAGTGCACTTAAACATGTCAATGAACAGTTAAGGTAGAAGGGAACCTTTAAATGACAGTAACAATCATTTACTCTTTTATTATCTTTCTGATATAGCCTAATCTCTACAGCTTTTCAGGACAATCAGCTTCTATATTAATTCGCAATCACTGAAAAGAAAAAGACAAAAACACGATGAAATGTCAGGAAGCACTTAAGCGTGTGCGTGATCAATCCAAAACTTAAAAGACTGCCTGATTTAGAATGTAGGTCAGATATCACAAGAGATTAAATAAAAGGATGGAGATTTCTTTTCCAGGCCATCTGAATCCCCAAGTCTCATTTTACCATTCAACACTCTTTCATCATAGACTTATAAAACTGGTCCGGAGAGCAGCTGCATATGTTTAGGTATTAAGTCAAGCAAAACAGAAAACGAGCAAAGAAAAGCCAAGTCAAATCTTAAGCTCCTCTTGATACCAGATTTCATTATGTTTTCTGGCAACCAGGGAAATGATATTGGAGGGCCATATTTTTTAACCTTAAATCAATAAATATGTCCTCTGACGAGTGGAAATTGACATGGCATGGTTTTCTGATTAAGTTTCACAAAATATGCACCACTAAAGCCAACATATTTACCACAGATGTTGTCAATCGCCACAGGAGATCTCAATTTAGTTTAACAGAAAAAAAAAAAAAAGGTAAGACAGAAAGAAACATGTATCAGCAACATCCAAAATCCACTAGCCTAGATTTCTTTAGTACCCCTTAGTGTTTATGTACACTACCTAAGGTTTGTTGATACTATAATTACTATGATACTATAAATCACTTATTTTTCAAGAGACAGTACTGAACCATGTACTGTACATTCACAATCTGTTGTAATGGCTGTTAACCTAAGCTAAAAACTTCTAAATTTATAATAAAACTACCCAATATAACAGAATGTACCACATGTTCCTTATCAACAAACAAATTCACTATATGTCTTACCTGATCCCATGGACAGACTATCCCACCAGTAAACATAAAGAGGTAACCCATGGCAACCAAGCAGGCCCAGATGACCAGGGAGAAAACACGTAGAAGCTTCTTGAAGATTGACTCGATGCAGACGAGAACAAACACAGCCAGGAAGATAGCCAGCGCTGTGGGCACAGTGATTACAAAGGCCACATGGTCCTCAACGTTCTGAAAAGGGACAGGATAAAACATTTTTTTTTAAAAATGGAAGTAAGACATGTGGACAGGCTATCAAGGAGAGAGAGGGAGAGATGTGTGATTTTTCAGAGAAGGAGGAATAATTCATTTGGGAGAAAACTTGGTTTGCCTGAGAGATTATTAAGCAAAAGAAGCACATTTAGAAGACATGGTTACAAAAAGCCACTCCTTTAGCGCCATCTTTCCTCTTTAGCGACCCAGCAGATATGACTCAGCAAAAGAGGCAGTACATAAGGAAGAAAACAGATCCTCAGATTTTTCCACTTTTTAAAACAAGGTGTCACCAAAACGCTTGCAAAGAAAAAGACAAATGCCCTTTTGCACTGAAAGTCCATCAGCAGCTATACCTCTCTGAGCAACAAGAAACTGTGAATAGACTCAAAACTGCAAATGAAGACTGTGAAATATCATATCACTAGAAAATATAAGAAGTCTTGCATAACAATATGCCTTCTAAATTATCGGGATTATATCTTTCAGGTTTATATGTAATAGAATAATGCTGCTTATAGACATTTTTAAAAAGCTGTGTAATTGTGAACTGCTTTGCCTTGTCTTCCTTGGAAAGATGAAATGCCACCCATCCTGTTACTGTACATTATCTCTCAGAAAATGGCATTCACTTGAGCCTACAGAGTACAATGTGACAGCTTTTAGATATCTGAATTAAACAGGTCAGGCTAAGATTAGTCTGAGAGTACAAATAACAATAGAAGAAAAACAAAATAAAAATTATTTAACTGAATCACTTATTTATGTATTCAATTATAGTAATATACTATTATACCCATAGATACTACTTATCGTTCCCTCTGTAGGACATTTTAAAAGGCATATCATAAATATGTGTACCAAGATATCTTATTCCATTTATCTTTTTAATAGGAACTAGAACAGAACACCACGATGTGTAAAATTGTTAGTATAAGCTCTATGACTGTAGGATCAACCATCATCCCAATCAAACTACATTTCAACATGGGTGAATTTGCAAGCCAAAGAAAACAAAAGTGATACAAAAAATGTTTACTGTGAGAACATTCTAGGGAGTGTGGAAAACCCTAAAAAGCCCCCAGTGTTAACCAGGAGCAAAGTTGAAGCCACATCCATAATGGATTTGCTGCAGCCTCTCTGAAATACACTTAGATCTGAAAGTTCTAATAAAAATTTCAGGAGTTTCTTCAAGGTGCATGTAGGACGATCGCACAGCGAAGTGAGTCGTTTGTATTGCCTGCCTGCCTTTTCCAGGCTTCTTCCCATCATTGCTTTTCCAGTTATATGATGGGGGATGGAAAATGTTCAGGATATGGATATGTAGTGAGATATGTCACATCCTCACAGGCACTTTTGGCTGTGTAGGCAAGGATGTCTGCGAAATATACGGTTTTCAATTGAACCCAGTTTTGTGTCATATTTGCTATTGGGTGGATTCTTATTCCAATTTATATTTAGTTTAACATCAGAGCTCTTAATGAGTTGACACTGCTGCTGATCGATCCACAAAGACAGAGCTTTGTTTGATCTCCCATTAATTTTGGACCTTTCTTAATTCCAAATATGAGCAGTGGAAATTACTCTGCATACTCCAAACTAATGAATAGATATCTTTATTGGGCTAAAGTTGTAAATATTAACAATCATGAATGCTATTCTAAAAAAGGAATAATGCATTGTTTTTACTTATCACTAAAACACATTTTTGTTCTTTCCATCATTGTTTTCACAAGGGACCCAGCTTTCAAAATGCCAGTCTAGCACACAATGCTTCTCTTTCTGCATTTGTTCTCCTTCTCTTCATTACTTGCTTTCTCCATCTTTAGCCCCCTGCCCCCACCGTCCCCCTGTCTCTTTTTCATGCACACAGTCAATGCACTGGGACAGAAGAGGATATGTGTGGCTGCAGAGAGCCACAGAGAGTTTGTCTCGCCCAGAGCAGAGCTCCAAAACAGCTCAGGATTTAGGTCAGCCAGCCAGCAGGATGGAGGGATGATAGGATACAAATAAAAGAGGGAGACAGAAATATGAGGAGGTGAGAGATGACTGAGGCATGAGATTGTAGAGAAATAGGGGATGATGGAAAGGAGAAAAAGGGAGCAGCAAAAGTAATGCTTATCCAGCAGAGGGATAAGAAAAGAGGATGTAGGAGAGATCAGGCAGTGCCCTAACAGAAAAAGACATTTACGGAGATGCTTGTTCATTATGATCGCACAAAAGCATGTTCAGAATTATATTCTTAGGTTCTGATTGAAAGGCCACTTTTTAGTTCTGGAGCACCCATGTTTCCAACTCAACATGGATACTTAATGTTTTTGCTGCTAGTTATCTTTAACACTCTTAGAAAAGCTTGAACACAAATACTGCCTGCTGGATCATATACTTAATCCAAAATTACATGATAAATGAGGTCATTCTTCGGTACAAAAAACAGTTGTTGATAATGCGATCAGTCAGAAAAATGATGAATGATGATTACCCACTTATAATCTCCCCCATGTGAAAGAACATAAGAACATTGCTATAATGATAATTACATCATTGTTCAGGAGGTTATTAAAATGCAATTAATGCAATCAGAAAAGTTGCCAGATTAAATATGATTAGTCAGAATATTGTTGTCTCTTCTAGTCTTTTAGATAAGGGGTTCAATTCTTTTGACTAATTAGGGATAAGTGACTCTGTTTTGTCTTGACTGAATAGAAATGTACTCCACTGGTGATAATAACAACAACATCTGCTGGTTGTTAGTTATAGTGCAGAAAAACAAGCTTTTTTCAATTGTATATGTTTAGAAACAGTACACAAGTGTTCCCATTGATTTTTTTTGTTCTGGTGATTTAGTAATTTTGCAGGTTTGCTCAGCTATCCTTGTTAGGACTTTACTTTGACTTTCATACTTTGTGTACAGCCCGACCCAAATCCAAACCCTAAACCGTAACAGGTTTATGCCTAACTCTAACCTCAACCTGACCTCAATTTACACCTGATCCCTAAACCTAATCAGGACCACATGAATCACATTTGGCTGCAATAGGACTAGTCTTTGGTCCCCATTAGTACTACTAATGTTTATGCCAGAAGAGGTCCCCAATAGGTAACAGAAACTCAAACACACGCACACCCAAACACACACACGTCACCCTCTGTTTTTGTCAGTGCTCTCTTTGTCTCACTGTCTCTTTCAGTGTGTTTTAGACTAATCCCTTCTTAATAGCAGACTCAGCAGTGACAGGGAATGGGAGATGCACTCTCCTAATAGAAAATGTGATAAGCTATAATAAGGTTATGTTAGTATATCTTCTAAACTCAATCATTAGATTCTGGTAATATTTCACTATGTTCTAAAAATGCTTTCTTTTTAAGGATGGATATGGCCAGGCAGGCTATTTAGATCATAACCAGTCAAATTGTGCACTGCAAGTAAGTTTGGGCTATTTTTCATTTCGCTCAGAATGTCTTTTTATTTTCAGGAGTGCCTTGCCCTCACTGCATTTATTTTTTCAGGTTTTTAGAAGAGATAACCCTCTCAAAATAGTGACAGAAGAAAACAGATCTCGTATCTGTAGTTCAGCCAACCATGAGGTCAGACAATAACTGAGCCCCTTATTCCCCCCTCACTTTTATCTCACCCTTCTCTTCGCATTAGTGCTGCAATGAGGGCGGCATGCTGTGAGAGTGTGCGTGTACATAGGTGTTGCACTGGCACGCTTGTCTGTGTGTGCACATTTGTATGTGAGTGAGTCAGAGGGGAGCTCATGTATTGTGTTTCACAAGCCAGCGGATTGTGCGTATGCGTGTGCCCAAATTTCCACGTTTGTGTGCGCATGATTGGAAAGGCTGCTTGTCTGATCCTTTCCGTATAGACAATGTGAGAGTTTTAAATCTGTGTGTGTACACCA
>CAEMYA010000161.1:1881042-1906386 GCA_903131615.1 Diplodus sargus
CGGGGACCTGTTCCTCTTCTCCTGACCTCCTCCTCCTTTATCCCCTTCACCAGACTCCCCTGACCGGTCCAGGAGATACCGCTTCCTCCTTATTGCCTCTTGCCACATGGATCTGGGAGCCAAGAAGGAGGTAGAGGAGGGAGAGAAACTAGAGGAGGCAGAGGAGGTGGTCACTGTTGAGGTATTAATAGTTTCCACCACAGATGAGGAGCAGTTGCTCTGTTCTGCTCTCCTGCTGTTGTTGTTCCTGTTGGGGACCCCGGTGTATGAGCTCCTGATCTCCAGTGTAGCCTTCGGTTCCTCCTCCACCTCCTCTCTTAAGTCCTTCAGGCGAAGACAACTGAAAGCTGATGCTGAGTCGGAGTCAGAAGCAGTGTGCGCTGGCCGGAGGGGTGGCAAGAACGCACCGAGGGTAGAGCGCAGCATCCTCCTCTCTCTCCTCCTGCCAACATGTTGAAGCGGGAAATGAAGGGGAGCGCAGAGACTGAGAGCTCTTTTGAGTGAGAGAGAGAGAAAAGTGGGAGGGAAGTGAAGGGAAAGGGGAGGGAGAAAGGGCTAAGGGGGAGGGGAGGAGGAAAAAGAAGGCACAGCAGCAAGAAGAAGACAGCAAGTGAGAGAGAGAAGAATAAAACAAGAGGAGAAATTATGACACTGACATTTATGTACTATGTAGTATAAATGTGATGTTATAATTTCAGCTGAGAAACTAGTAAACAAGAATTGAAAAGACAACAGTTTCAGCTCAATCCTGTAGATGATGATGATTTTCATAAGTGAGATAACCCACCAATTCACACCTTATGTTTTTCAGTCATCCACATTCCCCTCTCCTGCTCTGCCTCTGTGCTGTCAGACAGCAATTTTCTTAAATGCCAGACTTGTTCGAACAGCTCTTAGTAGTCGAAGGAGAACTGGTGACAGATTAGCAAAAATACACGGATGTATTCAACTGCTTTCAATGGTTAGTTTGAAAAATGGCTAAATTTTCGAATAAAGAAAAATCAAAATCAAACTTGTAGCTGATCCTATGCTGAAAAAGTCATCAAATACAATACAATCATCAAAATTAGAGCTGAGTGACTCGAATAATTCGATTACAAAAAATGGTTGAAGTAAAATATCTACATTCAGAACTGAGTTGGCGCGATGGCGGAGAGCCAAGATTATTTTTCATTAGGTTACTCGATTAATCAATGGGATAATCGGTATAATACTCGATTCTAAAAATATTCGTTAGCTGCAGCCCTAATAAAAATTACTTCATGTAATTTCTTTTTGCAGGATCTTTTATGTGTCTTAAGTGACTGGTTTCTAAATGATGGCTCTTCAATTTTTCTGTGCAAACAAACAGCTTTCAAAAAAATGTATGAAATATAAGTGGACAAACAAGAGCACATATGGCAGTTCTCAAATACTGTATGCGCACACATGCAAAGATGTACAAGTGCAGACACTTCTCTCTCTCTCTCTCTCTCTCTCTCTCGCACACACGCACACACACACACACACACACACACACACACACACACACACACACACACACACACACACACACACACACACAGGGCCAGCCAAATATGATGAAAGTGGTGCTGGCCCAAATACTGCTTTTAAAAAGATTAATAAATGATGACTTCCAGATTCCATTAATCCCCTCACAACATCAAGTGCCCCATTTCAGAGCGCTGAATTTAAATTACCAAACTATTACTGCACAAAGCAATAAATCATAATTATACATATTCATTAAGAAAATCTAAAAGCTTGCTCGGGTTGCGACTTGTGTGTGCAAGTTCATGCAGGGCCAGTACAATCAGGTTTAAGTGGGTGGACAGTCACTTACAAGTTGCCAACTACAGATCCACCTACAGTTTCTATATTGCAACATACACCACCAACAGTAGCCCCATACATACTGCTCTTTCAGTGTGGGAATCATGCGCCGATTCTCAGATCGCTGTCTATGTGAAAGTTTCAGATGTGGAAAGCGGGGACAATTTGGCTGCGGCTCTGATCTGCCTTCGGAGGTAGTATCTGTGTGAATGGAACAGCTGGAGGTGCAGATCAATGGTGTGTCGGTCTGATGGTGTTCACAGTCGGACAGCTAAACGGATCCTTCACTTATCAAATAAAAGAGAAATGAAACACTTCAACCCACCAAGCAACATTACAGGACCAAACAACAGTAACATGATCACTGGTCGTGTCTTTGGCAACTTACATGAGGAAAAGAATATGGCATCCATACATGGAATAGCCTCTCTTATCCTGTCTGTTCTATTGACTCCTCGTCACATTTCTGCCTGAAAAACAGCGTCTGTTCCCGACAGCAGAGCCAGGTTTTGGAGCAAAAAACTTTTTTGTTGTTGTAGTTACGGTCTCTGGCAACTTGTATTGCAAACTTGTTCAGCCCTCCCGACTGAGACTTTAGTGAACTTGCACCCAGAAATCAGCATCCCTCCCTGTGAGTGAGAGAGTCAGACAGCGTGTGCTGATTACGGATGCCGCTTATGTAATCATGTTATTCAAAGCTGAGAACTTTGACACTTTCCAGGATGCATGGTGCGTCAAGATCTCAATCGCAAGACATTTTAACAGCATAATAATTATAAACAGTGAGTGGGTACATTTTTAGATTAACAGGTGGACATCGGGGTGAAACACGTTGAAAAAAAACACACGTTAACATTGGCATGCTGTATGAACTGACACACTGGTGCAGCTTTACGCCAGAACTCGTTGGTTCAGTGTGAACATACAAAGGCAGAGAGATGGCGAGCCTTCGCTGCGGCGATAATGCACAGTCTCTGTGTGAACAGGGCTACTAACTAACAGCACTGGGCTGGACCTTCCCATTTAATATGACATAACTTCTCAAGGAACAAAAATCAAAAAGCTTTATCAGTTTTACAAATAGATTTCAAGACGGTGGATCTTTGTTGAATCCTTCAATACTTTATGTTATGTGTGAGAAACAATGATCTATCTCCCTATGATCATAAGACAATGTTCCCTATTTATACCTTGTGGTATATCATTACTTATGTATTTCTCCAAAGCTGTGAAAAATGAAATGAAATTCAAAAAAGTTGGGGTGCCATTTAGCTCACTGTCCCATGTACAGAGGCTTTGTCTTCGCTGCAGCGGACCTGGGTTCAAGTCCCGGGGGCCTTTTGTTGTGTTAACTTCCAGCAGGTCTGCTGAGCTGCTTATTTGCTCTGGCTCAGCTCCGGCAGTCCAGAGCCCTCCGGAGCAGATATGCAGGACTTTTTTGCCGAATGCTGGAGCATGACAGAGCAATTCAGCTGAATTTAGCACCGAGCAGACAGGAAGTCAAGCACCGAGACAACAATATCACATCCGGTTACTTTTTTAAAATTAAACACTCCGTGTTGACGCCAGCACACAAATCTCAAAAAAGAGAAAAATACAAGCTCTTCTACTAATCTTTCGGTAGGGAACACTTCTTATTGTTGTTTTTATAACACACACCTATAACTGCGGTACTGCAAAACCAGATCGGAGCCGTAAAGCATTGGACACGTATCTTGTGAATTATCTGGGTTATTTTCTCCCCTATAAGCCTAGTAGTGTGTCAAAGTCAAATCCTAACTCAGAGGATGAGTCTGAGTCTGAAGACACAAGTGTGGTGAAAAAGGGCAGAAATAATGTTTTCGCAAAGAATGGCTCCACGAATTTTACTGGTTAAGGTTTCTCAGAGAGATGATTTCCATTAATTGCAAATTTTGCAGTCGATACCCGCAACATGTGGGTCATGGTGGCACTACGCAGTTAAAACATAACACATTGGTCAAACACAGTGCTAGTCTAAGGCATAAAATATATATATATAGTCAATATAACTGATTTATGCTGTGCGCCCCTAATTTTTGTGATTGTGCTCCTAAAATTTTCAGTTAGGGGCCACTGTGCTCCTGGTAAAAAAAGTTGGTCTGGAGCCCTGGATATAGCAGAGTGATACAGTAGACATTAGGATCCCACCAGTCTGCAGGACTAATAAAAAGTGTTGGGGATGACACACTACAAATTAATCCTACCGAGTATTCGGATTACCTTTTTGTTCTAACGAGAAACATAACGCGTGTCTTTTCCTTTCCTTTTGTTGCCACAAATACAAAAGTTAATCCCTGAAGCATTTGGTCAGCTTCTGTTTCTCTCCTGCTGCCCAGCAGGTGGCAGCAGAAGGTAATCCTACAGTTGTGTCAGTGCGCATGCGTAGCTAGCTAATTCAATGTAGCAAGATGGCAGAAAGGACAACCTTGACTTTGAGGAAATATGTTCATTGTTTTTAAGGGGAAAAGACAAGAATGCAAGTAATGCAAGTTGTGCCTGGAGTGCACGCGGTGAGGGTTGTCTCGTTCTGGGTTTTTGTCTTGTGACTCCCTGTTTTATTTTGAAAAATAACTCTCCCCTCGTTTCAGGTCACTTGCCCTTCCTCATGTGTCACCGGTCTGATCGTCTCCCCTGATTCCTTATCGTGTCCACCTGTTCCCCATTACCCTCGTGTTTTATAGTGTGCGTCTCCCTTTGTCGTGTGCCAGAGTGTCTCGTTCAACCGTGCCTTTCGCCATAGTCCTTGTCTCGTCCAAGCCTTGATTCCCTTGTTGGTATTCTATATTCTTTTGCCTCTTAGCAAGTGATTTTTTGTTTGATAATCTTATAGCTCAGCTTTGCAACGCAGTTTAAGTTTATCAACGTTTTTTGCCTCTGTTGGATTGACCTTTTGTTTATAATTTTCACAGCTCAGCCTGGTAGTGAAGTTTTGTTTATAGCCGTTTTGTTTTCCTTCGTTGGAATGATTTTTGTTGTAAATTTTAACCGCTCAGTCTTGCAGTGTAGTTTCTGTTACTTTTTGCCCTCGTTTGAGGTCCCCGCCTTTCGGAGCGGTTTTGTTTTTTTAGGAGTTTTGTTTTCTTACCTCCACATTTGGAGTGTGTGTTTTTTGTTCTTTATTAGCCTGCCTTGTTTTTCTCGACTGGACAGGTAATTTTCTACAGCCTGTTACTTTGTCACTCTGTCTAAGAGCTCCAAGAATTTTCAGAATAAAAGCCTGCCTTAACTGTCCCAACTCTGCATCTGAGTCCTCTTTGTAGTCCATGCCTGACAGCATAGCGTACCGTACTTTCTGGTAATGCTAACGTACTCTAACGTGTTACTTTGCTCAGTAGATAACGCAGTAATAATAACATGTGACTTAATGGTAAAATACTTTACAATTAATCTTGTATAATAACGTGTTACTTTTAAAAGTTATGTTACCCAACACTGCTACCAGAGCCTGTATGACATCTTCTATTCGCTACAGATCTGAAAAAAAACTTGCTAGCCTGCAATAAACACACATTCAATTAATTTATGTTATCTCAATTCATTCTGCTGTAATTATTTTGTTATCTGTCATACTCTGCATTAGCACTGGTCTTATCTGTATCCTTTCTCTGCTGCTACAAAGACCCAATTTCCCCATGGGGATCATTACAGCTTCATCTAATCTGATTCAATTAGCATGGGCATCTATTTTGTGGACTTTATTACCAATTTTGAACTGAATGCACATGTAAAAGTATGACCCAAAAAAAAGATTTAAAAACATATATTTCTTCCAAGTGCAGTTAATGTTGGAGATGATCAGAGTGGTAGTGGTGGTTTTATTTATTAACATTGTTTTCTCTTTTTCCTCATCTTCATCTCCCCTGCATGTGCCCTTTCTTTCACCTCCTTTCTCTTATCTTTCTCCTCCCGCCTTCACCTCTTGTTTCATCCTTACACATTTTCCCTGCACTTTTCCACCAGTATGCTTCCTCTGCTCCAGTATTACAAACCTCATCCTTCCCCTCTGATCCTTACACCCTTCACTCTGTCTCCATCAAGCTTTCACTTTTTCTCCTTCAAAATCTTCTTCCCATTGCAACTCTCAGGCCCTCAACATCTGCTTCCACCTCCTGAATTTTAACTGCTGTACCCCTTACCTCATCCAATATTTTCCCCTTACGACATTTTCCAACTCAGACCCTCAGATTCCCTTTTCGCATGCATTCCCTTCCTGCCCCATCTGCTCATTCACTGTGAAGGCAAACTCATTGCATCCCGACCTACTTCATACTCCTTTACATTACCTACTACCTTTACTCCATTACAGAACCCTTCTCTTTTTTTCTCTCCATGCCATGTGTTCAAGAGGACAGCTTGAGTTGGAAAATTGTGACCCTTTCCAGAATCAAAGTCATGCAGACACATCTCTTAAAGTCGGTGCATAGACGCATATTTGTGAATATGAATTCTATAGCTCATTCCAGTTTAGTAATCTATCGTAATTCAGAGACAATTAGACAGCATCTAAACGGACTAAAACAGAGATTTATTGTTATCTGACATTACATTTTCTAATTATTTTCCTGCAATTATTCAATAATAACGAATGAGGAACGATTAAACTGGAACTGATTCCAATTGTGATATTGTGTGACTTTTGAAATACACAACTATTGTTTCATGGCAAACACTCAAATCAGTTTAATCTCTCCTCTCATTATGGTCATCAATAATCTCCCTGTTAGAGCGATTTAATGTGTTCACCAATAACATTAACTGAGAAATATTTATTTGCAAACTAATTTGGAAATTATATTCATGTAATAAACTTTACAAATACCTAGGGTTTTTTTTTTAACCCCGATACCGATCGGAGTCCTTTAATATTTAGTAAATGCCGATACCAAGTCCCAATCCGATACTTAGCCTTAAGTAATATTTTCCTGGATAATACAGCTGCATTAAGAAAAAAAAACACCTGTATCCAATCTGTTCCTTAATATTTTTTTAATTAATTTTTTATTTTGTTGAAACAATATACTTTCATATGGCTCTTTCTTATTCTGCATATGCTATTGCAACATTGGGCTACCACCATCCTTGCGTTAGCAGGCGAATCTGTGACGCTGCACTGTGACAGCAGACCCTCGAGTACAGCCAGCTGAAATGTGTGCGAGACGCAGCCCACGCTTGGTGCCTCCATATTATCCATTACTTTTTTCATATTCCTTACATTGTCATGTAAAATGATGTGGATGCGTTGCTTGTCTATTTCACACACGTTCAGCATTTCCTCAATTACCTGTTTTACACGCTCTGCTGTATGAGACCCACAAAACTAGTGCGCATACCAGCTTGTTGTAACTCGAAAATGGAATGAATGTGATGTAATGCAGAGATGGTAGGGCATACCGGGGATTCAAAAACTCCAGATGACAAAGAAAAAGCTTATCCTGTACCACGGAGATGAGCTGGTTATCCAGAGCGATTAATTTAATTACCCTCTCTGTAATATTTTATTGCACCAAATGTGTGGTATTAAATGCAGCTCCTTTGCTATCAGTTTGTGCAGCGGTTGTATTGCAGATGTTACATGTCGCCGTTGGACTGCTTTCGCTTTCTAATTCAAGTTATTTCCAAACTGCAGACATTTTATCGACAGGTTTGCCAGCAAGTTCTGTCACAAATTGTGCTCTTACGTAAAAATAAAAAAAAGTCCTTGGGACCACGTTCAAAATTGACGATCCCTGATGAGTGGAAAAATGCCCATATCGGACATCCCTAAATATACCTATAAACATGTTATTGCTTGTCTGCTCAGTCAAGCTTTTGTTTTTGACAGTAAGTGATGAATGCAAGTGACAGCATATTCACAATAAGAGACACAAAGTTGCAGGGAATTAGTTACTTTCAGAGCAGACATATTGCCAAGACAAGGGTAATCATCTAATCACAACAGCAGCAGTTTTAATTACAACTTAGACACTGATTGGCCTTTTTCACAGAAGCCATCTTGAAATGCCACAGCAGGAAAAGGAAAGGGGTTAAACAAAAAATTATCGATGGTTGAACTCCATTTAACTGTACAAAGTCTTGGTATCATGCAGGCTGACTCACTGTCCCAGCTGTCATTAATGTTATTAGTTACACCTGTGCTCCTTCTACTGCTACAAGTGAAGAGAGTAAATTAGCATCAGAATTACTCAGCTGTGGCCAATAGCCAATTACTCTGTAACCGACATTAATTATTGGTCAAATTTCATTAAACTCATGTAGTCAAGTCATGATTATATTTGAATGTTACTGAGCAATGTCAAGGATACTACTAATGAAATTAGAGCTCCTAAATATGAGCTTGATTTTTCCATTAAAAATCAACTAACTTCTGTTTACTTTTCTCAATAAAATAACTACTATAACATCAACCAACAACAATAACTACACCTTTTTCATTTTTTGATAAGAAAAACAGCAATTAGATGTTTTCCTGACAGTGTTCAGTCCAAGAGTCAGGTAAGCCAATGTCTGATAGATCGTCGCATGGATCATTGCAGACATTTTTAAAATGCAAGAATGATTGTTGCTTTGCATCTATGACTCACTCTATCCTTGTACTGAATCATTTTCTTAAAATTAGGATTTACTATGACAATCAACTTTAGTCTTGGTTGTTGTAATTCAATAACTCTAAATAAACACAAATTTGTATAGTGCTGGTAAAAAGGGACTATAGGGAAGTAGAGTTCTGGCCCCCATAAAAACCTGAGTCATGTGTGTTTCTGAAAATGATGACATCTCATTTGTCACTCACGGTTGCTCTATGCTTATTACTTTTATGGAGTGTAAAATTATTTAATAAAAATGTGTTCTTTGTTCGCTTCTGTGCTAATATGGCAAAAGGCAGTGTCCAAAAAAGTCTGCAGGGGAGGCAGACGGCAGTGAGATGAATTCAAACATATTCACTAGAGATAGTGAAGCAGCTGGCAGATATTGACCTATCAGGGTTAAGTGGAGGTCAAGAAAAACAGACACACTGTCTTCCTATAGAAAGACACCTCCCACACACACGCTCGCGCACACACACACACACACACACACACACACACACACACACACACACACACACACACACTCCAGTGACACTTGCAATGATTACTCCTGATTTATTGTCAAACTGCTTCCAGTTGTCAATACATTATCCAAAGCTGACAGCTATCCCTGGGCTGTATTCTAAAAAAACAAAGGTGAAGTGGGCTAACGAGAGCATGCAAAAATGCAGAAATATCACCATCACAAATACGGTTGAGTACCAGACTCTGTATTTCTAAGGGTAATGCGCAAATAACGTGGGCACTACCCAGGGGCGCCTCCAGGGATTTTGGGCCCCATGAAAATAAATCTAATTGGGCCCTTGTACAGGCCGGAGAAAAAATGCCGTTTTATATACAAATATGCATTTTAATGATATTTTTGACATGGTGACTATCTCTACCATATTTGTGAAAAGAACAACATGACAGTTACTTGGATACTGCTCACTGTCTCCCTCGTAGTCCTCTATTCAGGTCTAATTTATCTCCACAACTGAAGACTCACAGGTGGTCGCATTGGATTTGGGGTGAAAAAATACATATGAGGCTATATGGTTGTTGCGATTTAATCTTCTGATTAAATCGCAACGACCATATAATCTTCTGATTTCCACAAACTATAAACATTTCTCTGCTTGTATTGAGAGTTGTATTGAGTCACAACGTCTGCATGCAACAGAAATGCTCTCCTCTGTTCCTACTGCAAAGCAGAGGGGTGAGAGTCCCAGACTACTGACCAAACATTCTATTTTAGTGATAGCTGAATTTGAACTATATTATATATACACATACATATGCTCTTTTTTATTTCAGAACTGTTTTTAATACATGAAAATCATTCTGAAATAAATATGGAACATAGGCTATTTTTATTTCATAGGGGGCTGACAGACAGCTGCTGCTGCTGCTGATGCACTAGACGTATCTGTTCAAACAACATGTTTATTTCAATTATATATAATTATAGATATATATAGATATATTATATATCTCTGCCTCATTGATCATTATGTGAGAAAAAAAATTGTGTTTGAATTTCTGTCATTAATAAATATTTCATTTTCTTTTTTGTAATGGTACAAAGAGCACGAGCGACAGAGAAATCTCCACAGACTCCCTGCAGTGATGCTAATCTCATTGAACACAATGTTGCTCCCCTTGTTCACTGGGATAGGGAGGGGGACAGGTATGGGGAGACTGAGCTGCTGCTGACTCGTCTGTTGTTAAGTCTGCTAAAAGGGGCAGGGACAATGATTTAATATGAATATCTTGCCAAACGTTTCCCTGCACTGATTAAATGTTGATGAAATGTAGGCTAACACTAGTCTGTAGATAATTAGCTTATTTCACTATGGACATTAATCCAACAGGTTAATACCACTCACAGACAGCAGGCTACCCACCTTTCTTGGTGAAAAACTGGGTTACAGATTGACACCCTTCTCTTTGTCTTTCCTCTCTCTCTTTCCTCTCTTTCCTTTTTTGAAAACCAGCTTTTGATTTAGGCAACACTGTGATCACTGTAGTTCTGGCGCATCTACTGCCTGCAATTAAACACCGACACTGATATGAGCGCTAAGGCAGGACCAAACCATTTCATGCAGATACAGGGGGTGGTCGGTCAATATGGATCTTTACTTTTTGGTCAATAGGGATATTTAACTTTTACTGCCGAAAACAAGTAAAAACAAAGAGATCATTAATTGTATTATTATATTTGAAATATATACTCAATGATGATGGTTTAATAATTTTATATTAGTTTTTTTTTTTTTACCTCCTGGAATTGTCCTAACTTTCCCCCCTATATGATGCCCCTAGCACCACCCAGTGGTGAAACACATTAAAATCAATTGGTGCCATATTTCAGTACATGAGCGTGCATCTTTACAGTAACGTTATGATGAAAGAGACTGATTGAGTCGTCTCCCCAAAACTCAACCACTGACTGAGTCCCAAATTCATGCTGTATGCTGTTCAGCTTACTAAAACATGTTTCTTAGTATGTGTGATACCTTGGTATGAAACCCACTTTTTGTGCTGCAGACTGTCTATAGAAATATCACAGCATGCTTTCCTTGATTCCCTTTTTTATATATAACAGGCAGTCAGTCCACTGGCTTGATGCTAACAGACAATGGGATTTCACTTTAACGCACTAACGAGGTTAGCATCACTACTGCGATAAAAGTATATTTACGATGAACGATGCGTTTTAATTCGTATGCTTAACTTAAATGACATGTGTGCTCATATTTGCAGACATACACAGTATTTAATATGCTCTGGAAATGAAATTATTACTGATGACTTCACAAAGTTAGCTCAATCTGCTGCTGTAGCACTGTGACTGTTAAAATACAGCTACCACTAGTGGAGACGGTGCGTGCCAGGAGAGGGCAGCACATATACATCTTGATGTAGATTTATATGCAGTAAATCAAGATGCTACTGAATTAAAATATTACTGGAAGTATGACTGATGATATATTGTCTCTAAAAGTGAATGATTTAACTGGTTAGAACTGGAATGAGTTTTTGGTCATAACAGAGAGATTAACAAACCAAAAATGGTACCTTTGGGTGGCAGTTCCAAATTCCAGGTACTGATACTGGAACAGGTATCAGTTCAAATGTGAAAGGTACTCAGTCCTAATCACAAATGTGGCTATTACTTAAATTCCACATTGTCAAGTGTGTAGTTCTTGTTCACACATTTCCTCTTCTGTGTAGGGAAAATGTAGGGAAAAAAGACACTTTAGGGGTCTTTGCACTGCAGATAAAAATGGTGGTGGTAAGGCATTTCTCCCATGGTCACTATATTTTTCTCTTTAGCAGCTGTTTTCTTTACTTTCAGGACAGCTTGTGACAAGCTGCTTGTCTGCATTCTCTGCTGGGGAATTTCCACTTCAAGAAACCCCTTCAGCAACATTATTTGATACAGTTCTAATTGTTCTCTCATTATCAAGGAGCTAAGAGGGACAGCTCCCCTATAGAGAAAAACCTCCCAAGTCAGCAGTTTTTTACGGACAGTGGGTACAATCAAGATGACTGGGCAGTTTGCTACTGAATTAATTGCCCCTGTGGTAGATAAGTGCAAGGTACAATAACAGCTGGGAGGAGGTGGTTCTTAAGTTCTCCTTTACCAGGGACACACTGTGTCTTGCACATAAACATTTATCAGAAGATTCTTCACCAGGAAAAATAATTCTGGCATAGCAGGGGTTTTAATTGACTTGCAATTTAAATGTGAGTGTTGATCTATGTGATGCCGCCCGGAAACATCCATTGTTTAAACTAATGTTGGTGCCTAGGCGAACCTTTGCTTAAAGACGAAATGCACTTCACAAACAAAGTCTGTCAGTAAATTAGCAAGGGGAGACTGAATCTGTGGCAGTTTGCCTGGTGTTTTCTGTGCTTGCCAACTGAGCATGTTTTCTAGCTGCTTTACTCCCTTAGGATCTGCAATTCAATCAATAACTGAATTAACAGGTTGTTTTTCCCCCTTTTTGGTTATCTGTCAGTAAATCTCTCTTATGTGTTTGCTGTCTGAGAGCAAGACAGGTTTCCCAGAATTTTCAGAACTGCAATGCATGACTACATTTTAAGATTTTAACTGATGCCAGTGGATCCAGCACTGAGGCTCAAGCTGAATTAAAGTTTACAGAGCCAGCACACAAGTTCAGCCAAAGTGCCTTCCAGTCATATGACCATGACAGCGGGAATTGTCATAAATATACTACCAGTAATAGAGATTTAGAGTAGATCTCATTCAGTGTTTTCCGTGCTGCACCCCACAGGAAATGACATATGTCAGGCTATTTTCAATATAATCCAGAATGGAACATTAAAGCATGGATTTTATATAAAAAAAAGGCGATAAAATGTTGGAATCTACAAAGACTTGTAATAGTGCAGACTAATATGGTTTACCTGTTTTTAATGGAGTGCCCCTAAAGTGATATATAAAAAAAGTTGTTGCTTCTGGCCAACATTTCACAGCAACAGAGTTGTCAAAGTGATGAACAGCACTTGAAATTTAGCCTGTGGAAATAATTTAAAACAACTTTTATGTCAGTCTATTTGGCTGGATATCTTCTGAGGGCTGTGAGGTTTTTGAGGACCTAAAATTTAAGTAAATACCACATGTACCTGACCTTTTCTGTCTACCTTCAACTAAAGCTGTGGCACTGTGTTGTTACAACTCACATTGTAAACCAAGACAGTTAATTTATCGCATATTGTAGTGTAGTAATACAGGTGTGTATTCATAGCATATACTGTTTAACTTACGTATTTTATTCACGTCTGATTACTACCCAACACCTTGAGCTGTTCAGTTTTACGAGTCGCCTATTTCATGTAAAAAAATTTAAAAAAGAAAAGAAAAAAGAAAAAAAGAAAATACCTTACCTCCAAGAAAGGGAGACGCCAAGGTTGACCTCTGCATGGTGGGCTCCCTCCAGAGCCACGCGGCAACAGCAGCTAGAATTTGCGCAGCGTGCTAGCTAGCTAGCTAGCTAGCTAAAAGTAGAGGGGAAAAAAAGCTTTCTCTCTTCAGGCTCTCTAGCTACAAGTATCAATTTACTTTCTTTTCTTTATACTAGCGAATGCACATTAGGAGCCATTACCAAACTTTAAAAACAACCTTTCTCTTGCTTCTAGCAGATCTGACCACAGACATATACATTTGTTTGACATTAATTATGTCTATGGATCTAACCAACAGAGGGCGCGCATGCGCTCGATAGAAAGGCAGTGATTGGCTGACCAAGGCGTGCTGAGGACAGTCTGCCAACCCATACTTCTTCTAGGTTTCATTAAATAGGCTAAAACAAACCACTTAATATGCAGCACATAATTCATTTTAAATAAAGCCATTTTTGCTTTGTATAATGCACACATTGTCACAAAACACGAAAAGCAGAAACATAATAATTTGAGGAGATAAAAAGATTTTGAATCTTTCTCACCCTTTGGTCATTAGGCCTAATATGATTACATTTAAACAATGTCATATATTTTATAATTTTATACCTTTTGTATTCCACAACATACCATTGTCTACCGAGCCTTATCTAATTCTCTTTCTGGCTGTCTTCAGTTCTCACCTGACATAACCCAGATCTCAGGATAGACTTGGGTATTTTCAGTCATTACAGTATATCATTTTAACGCTTTATTGCCAGTGCCTAGCAGTGTGCCACGTTCACCTGTCTGCGTGTCGAAGAACTAACCGCACAGGTTTTCTGCCCTCAAACCTTCAAATTACATTTTCTATGCACAATGGATATTGCAATAATTCAGGTTGGCTATCTTTCATAAAAAATGTTGTTTATACACAGTTTGGATCTCAGTTGACTACATGCTCAAAACTAGCCACAAAGTTTAATTTTCCCACTACAGGAGAGGTTTTGCGCGATAGGCACAGAAGCAGCACTGCCTATGTTGCTCTGCACGTACACATATCTTGTGAGGATTCTCATGCATTCCCCAGGCACAAACCCTAACCACCACAACTTCATGCACTTCCCTTAACTTAACTGTAATCTAATCCTTAAACCAAGTCGTACCCTTTAAACAGCCCTTTGAAGAAGTGAAAACCTGACAAAGCGTCACTGGATTTGTGCAGCAGGAGCCATAAACCTAACAAAAGGCTCATTGATCTTGGTTTACCACAGACAACCAAGCCTGTGGTTTTCTGATAGAATAAAACCAATTAGGTTTCTTGTTTTGTCAAGTCAATGAAAGGTCTCTGAAAGAAAGAAAACCTCCAATTACTGTGTAACAGCTCAATTATATCATGTTTACTATGCTAAAGATATGCGAGGTGCAAGAATTTAGATTCAGAGCAGAAGGAAGAAAGTTTTTTTTTTTTTTTTTTTTTTNNNTTTTTTTAAAAGCCTCACATTAGGGGTGGAGATTTTTCTCTCTGCTGCAATAATTTTCATACTGCTTCTCTTTGAAAAAGGACTTCAATTATTCACAGCTTCTCCATGGCGTCAGAGGGAGAAAAAAAAGGCCATCCTTCACAGTTCAGAAAATGTGACACATTCTGCCTTTTTAACCTTGAGCCTGCTTTTATTCTCTAACTTACCCTTAACAACTAATCATGGGGCAATTTTCATCCAGTTCAACCCCCATTTGGCAATTGATCACACCACCCTGTGGCAAGTCAAACCGTCACATTGGCATTAATCATAAAACAAAAATATTAATGAATATGGGAAAAAAAATAATGGGCAAATGTGTGAAATTAAACGGGTGGGGGAAGGTGTGTCTTTCACTGTCTTTGTCACACTTTGAAATGAGAGGACGACGGCCTGAATTACCTCTACTGCGTGTGTGTCTTGACAGAATGAGAACAGCTGGAGAGTGGTCATGGGAGTTATCTTTCTCTTTCACTCCACCCATCCTCTTTTTACTGCATTGCATAGCACAAAGGCAAAGGCAATAAGCCGCTGCCCTCCACAGCATTTTCCATCTGAAAACCATATTTTGAACGATTCCCCCTTCTCTCTCTCTCTCTATCCTGCTAACTGTTCTTTAATTTCTAGTGTCTGTGCTCTTTGTCTTGACACCGCTCTCTCCTCTTTCTCTCACTGCCTCTCAGTTTCATCTCTCAGTGTCCTTCTCCCTTTCTAATTTTCACTTATGTAACCCCTGTTGGCCACAGGCTGCTGGGAATTCAGGTGGATTCACCCTGCTGCCTGAGAATGAGTTCCACAAAGGCTAGCTCCAGAGGCGGTGTTGGTCGGCAGCACTTCCTGTTTTTAATAGAGCCAGATCTGATAGAGTGAAACAAAAACATAATGTTTAGGTCACATTTTTGCCATGTTGTCTGTCGTCAGCATGCAAGAGCGCGCATAGCTGAATTGTGTCTGCCTGTGTTTGTGTACACGCGCACCAAAGCCCATAATGCCTCTGTAGACACACAGTGGGATTAAACGCTGTGTGTGTGTGTGTGTGTGTGTGTGTGTGTGTGTGTGTGTGTGTGTTTGTGCGTGTTCGTGCGTGTGTTTGTGTGTGTATGTGCTGTGAGAAGGTTGGCTCCTTTCTCTGAAGGCATTGCATAGGAGATACTTATCAGTGCGCACGTACAATATACCTCTCACCCCTGATATGCTTGTTACCTTGGTAACGTGTATTTATAGTTTTGTTTGTTGCTACATGACCGTCTTGGAGGGCAAGAAACGTGTGTGTGTGATGCCGCATGGGAAATCAAATCTATGGTCCTTTGTCTTATTCAAAGCCACATAAATCAATACAACTGAAGTTCTTAAATAAGTACCATTTGGATACTCAGATTTCTGATTGGCCTTTCTTTAAAGAAAAACGAAAGGACAACATTTCTTTAAAGAAAGGTCAATCACACTCACCAGGTCATGGATATTGTGTTAAGGGGCAAAAATGTGAAACTCATATGTTCTTTTTTGGAAGTTTCAAATAGTGATGATGGGAATGGTCAATACATGTCTTTGATATTAAGTTGGTTTGTCTATTTATGAACTTCAAACTCCCGTTTTGATCAAGTTACCAAAAATATCCAGCTTGAGCCATCTGACATAAAGGGAACACTCCTGGACAAAAAAATGTAAAAGTAAGGATAAAAGAGTGTCTGTTCTGTCGTATGAAAATTAAAACTATGATTACTTGAGTGAGCTAAATGCAGGAGATGTTTATGGAGCTTCCTGCAGATACAGTTGCATTTAATTACAGTAAGTGAATGATTATACAGAACATATCTGTCGTAATGGACATTGTCCTGACACCTGTAACGCTGTCTTCACTGTTTAATGTAATTTGCACCCTGGCCTTGAGAGAAAGGTCAATGTATGTTTTTCAACACCTGTAGGGATGAAACATGCTCTTTCAGTTTTTTTCTATCAAGTCTTTTTAAATGTGGTACCGTACTACAGAATATTCTGAAGGCATAATGTTCCTTTTCCAAGTTCCATTTGAATTGTAAATCCGTTTCAACGTCCAAACCATTACAGTGGATAATAGGGAAGTGAAAATCAAAATAGTCTTCCATTAGCAACATTTCTCACATTAAATCTGCTCCGGAGGTTGAAGAAAATGCGAACGTTTTAGCCGGCCCAGTTTGAAAGTCACGAAACGAACCGTGGGTTAATTTGCATTTTCATTTCTCCCTCAGAAAAAAAAATAAAAAATCAGTTCCCTTACCATTTATTTTTCTTAGATTTAATCCTGCCCTGATTGATTTCTTTATTACCTCCCAGTATTTGCAGATTCACCAGCTTCACCGTTTCATCAGCCCGCTGTATCCGTCTCAGAAGAGTCATCAGCCATCACCACCACTGAGTCTGGACTCTATGGGAGGAATCTTCCTGCTGCTGCTCAGGGCAGATCACAAAATCTCCCTGTAGAGTCCAAGTGCCAAAGAGCTTCTGCAGAGACTCATTATCACATACCATCTGCTGTAATAAACGATGTCTTTACTTCAATCACTAGTCTCTAATGATGCAAAGTCTATTTGGTGGAACTTGTTACCAAACATTCCAACAGGTAAGGAATAACTTTCGCATTCATTTATAAAACTGCATATCTGGCCAACTGAGGAAGTCAAGCTTTCAATCTCCTTTTGGCTCTGTTTTTCGTTCTCTACCAGCAAAATCTATGGCTCGTTAGCTGCAAAACGCTTCCACAATCTTCACCAGTCCACCACTCGCTGCTAAGATGAGCAAGAAGTTTAACACTCTTTGGAGTTGACAGCCCTGTCTGGTGCTCTTAGAGTAGGGCATCCTTGTACCAAGAGAAGCTTGAGAAATATAGTCCAATGATCTAATTTAGGTTTGTTTCGTAGCATTTGCAAGCAGGATATCTAACTTCTCTCTGTTGCCAACATAAACTCAAAGCACTTTTCTGGCAATGTTAGTTGTAAGTTGTATATTCGCTACACTGCACACAGTTGAACAAGGGACTTTATGAAACGTCTTTTTTGGCATTTTTGCACAAGTAAAGCAAAAAAAAGGAAAAGCACAGATGACCTCCAAAATGACGCATTAACCAGATTCAATTCAGAGAAGAGCAAACAATTGGTACAGTAATCTTGCTAAGCCCCTGAGCTTCAATGTCCAGATGCCCTCTGTATCCAGAGTAAACTTGGATGATAAATTAGCGGGTGAGCTCGGCTCCATTCAGTTTTATATAGGGCACACATCTCTTTGTGCCAGCCTTCATCCTTATCAGCCTTCTGTCGGAGGACGCCACTCAGACAGGCACTACGAAACAAAATAAACCATTACTCTGCCGGTCCAGGCTCATGAACACCAAGTACAAGAACTAGTGTCACGCTGTGAGCTCTCTCTCTCTCTCTCTCTTGCTTTTCATGGTCAGGTGATGCTGCGTTAACGTTTCTAACATTTCCAGAAAAGGGAATAGCATACATTCAAACAGAGGAATGTTTCATCAAAATAGAAGTTGGGGCTCTGTGAGTGCGTTATCTGATGCAAGCTGATTGAAAACACAATATATGTGCAAAATAACACATAGGATAGTAAAATACAGTAGGACACAAAGGCTTTACTGCCATATACATGGAGATAAAAGAGGTATCATTGCATGCCGTGTAGTTAGCAACATGTATGCCATTGTGATTTAGAAGTAAAGGCTATCATCTTTCCCATAATACAAATCAGGTTACCAGCAAACAGTTAACCCTAATCTATGGATATTAAACCTGACGTCATGAGGACTGTGGAAGCCTTTTGGAAAACAGGAAACAGTTTTTTTCCTTCTCAATCAACATGTAGTCTAATGTTGTCAAGCTGACTCTTGATACAGTCTTTGTATCTCATGATTGTTTGGAGGTGGAGGCCTAGCAGCAAATCATTGAAAATGCGCAAAGCTCATTCATGTGGCCCCTTGCGCAACTTTATAAAGAAATGAAAACGAACTGAAGAAAAACTGAAGCAGTGTGCAAAGGCTTAAATGTTTTAGTATAGCTCCAGTGCATTCACAGTGCAGCAAAACCCTGGTAAAGGAAATAATAGTGCATTAGAAAAATTTAGGACAGCACGTGTCTACTTGAGTGAATATGAGATTCAGCGGCAAACATCATACCTGCTCACGCCATGCGGATAACAGTAATCAAGAGGGAGTGACAGAGCGCTGACAAAATACAGCACACGGCTGACTCACTGGCTTGTGAGGCAGAATGTGTTAATGAACAAGGCCTATAATTGAAGCCTCGTCACATTAAGGCGCTTGGGTTAAGGTGATTGACACGACAAACAGACTGAGATGTTAAGCGGCATTCAGAAAAAGCCTCCCGCCTTCTTGGCGGCCTTAAACGTGAAGCCTGAGCTGAGACCAGAGTGACTGGTTTGTCTCACATTTCATGCATCCATCCACCCATCTTATCTCGCACAAAATGTTGTGTAACCTTTTGTTTTTTCTTTGGTGAAGTGTATTTTTTTTTTAAAACTCCAGATATTGATAGAAACTGAAAGTATATTGAATATATATGTATATATATATCACATAAATTGTAATCTTTATCTGTGTCTGATTTGTTTAGAGGCAGAATATTATGACAAGTAATAAAAAAAATACACATAATCTGTCATTTATCTTACTGTGTTATCTTACTCGATACTACTATACATGACACACTCAAGCCCTCTCCAAAATTGCGGCCATCGGATCATAATATTGTTGGATAAATGCAAAGCTTTGTGAGAACACACATACCAAGTCCTAATGACTTTTTCCTTGACGTCCTCCAGACATTAAAAGCCGCCCCTCTTCATCATGCACAGACGGTAGCTTGATGAGCGTGTCCACATATTTATTTTATCTCTTGATCTGGTGCCTTGTAGTGAGCAGGCGGAGATGAAAATTAAGCAATTAAAAGTCATCCACTGCTGTCAAAAAAACCTCCATTTTCCAGTGACACTTGGGAAGATATGGATCTTTGCCACGGAAAATTAATCATCCAACAGTCAATTTACCTGTCACTCTCCTCCGGCGTCCCCTCACTGCGGGCTACGTTCAACCCAGTTGTCAAACTGAAATATCGCCTCAGAACCGCTTCCATTTCACACTATGATGCCTTTAATCTCATGCAAGAACGTGCGTTCAGATGAGGTCAGAGCTAGTTGCAATAAACAAATCGGAGTCTACTGTTCATATAGTTTTACTGCTGATGTGAACAACACTAGTATATGCTGGCAATAGACCATCAAACTTCTAATAAATCCTGTTGTGATGGTAAACACTGTGTATGCAGTCTCTGTCCTCCCCTCAGTGTAAGAATCCTGCTGAGTTCAGTGTCATGAGATAATGAGCCAGCACCACTTTGATGGCAGCACGTGGAACATAATGGAGTGCCACCATGTAAGCATAAATCCCATGTTTACTATTAAATAATTTAAATCTGTTTTTATCGATGTTTTGGGCTTTTTCTGAATGTGTTAGCGAACAGTGACACCTGTACACATACAGCAGATACATTAGCATTAGCATACATATGGAGTCCAATGTTCACTTTCACTATAGTTTTGTTTTCCTTTTACTTATGTGTCTCTTGAGCTGCTAAATGCTCCACTGTGATTACCAGCTAGTTGTTATATTTGTGAGCCATTTGATGCCGCACAGGTAGTGTGCAGTTTTAAAAGCTTATTTGCTGTAGACAGCTGCTGCTGCTGCTGCTGCTGCTGCTGCTGGAAATAATGTGGATTAACATGGTAAGAGTGACTCACAAACAGTAACAAAAAAAACAAACAACAAAGGCCGAGCTTTAAGTGCGTAAGTTGAAGTCCCAAAATAATCAAAGGCAGGCAGCACAACTGACAGCAACAGACTGGGGCAAATCCAAAACAGTAAAGAGAAATACAAAACTAATGAAGTACAGAGCCAGGATTAAGCTTGGGGAACACAGACAGGATAGAAAAAAAGAATATATAAACGCAAGGGCAGAAAACAGGAGGAGCAAACACAGTAACACCAGGAACAAACAGACAGAGAGGGAAAAAGACAGATTTAAATACACAACTGAGGGAAGACTAATTAGGAACACTTCAAATTGACTGCAATCATAAACATAGGGAAAAAACAAAAAGACAGGAAATGTAAAGCACATTTGAGGCTAATTCTACAAAATAAAACAGGAAACCAAATCCATGACAGTTGAGGGGTATTTATCACTTTACCATGACCGACCCCTTTCAGAAACACATGGTCAATTAATCAATTTTTGATTCATTTAACAGTGAGTAGAGCAACTTTAATAGTCCAAATATAAATTCATAGACACAATTTATTTACGTTTGACAATAATGTAGTCTTTCACACAAAGAAACCAGTATATTTAGTTTTACATCATTTTTGTGTTGTTCATGCTGCTTTGTTCGACTGCGAGTGGACATTGACATGTGGAGTGTCAGTGGAAGTCTCTCCCAGAGTAACACTTGCAGCTTGTTACAGTGTAAATATTGACAACTCCGTGCAGTACCTCTTGTGGCCAACTTGACACGCTTGACTGATGCCAAATATCTATGGCGTAGCTGTGTTAATCATGAATAATGAGCAGCATTTTAATCCACTCGAGTCAAGATTGTCAGTCATTTGTTGTCGGTGTGAGTCGTCACACGACAGATGCCAGCTAATGTTAGCATCTGCCAATTTTTAAAAAAAAAGTTGGCTTAGTCTGTGGGTTTGTGCTTGTCCCTATGCTACAATCACAGCTTTCTGAATATAGGAGGTTTTTTTTCTCACTCCTGGTTTGTGAATGGTTTGTTTTGATAACACATTTCATTAAAAAAAAAACAACAAAACAAAACAAAAAAACAGAGAGAAATAGAAGCACATGCAATACATGCATCAAGGCTCATAATGGAGGTCTGTACGCTGTCGACTTTTTGTGAGTGATACCTCTATGTTTTGAGAGTGTGTTGAGAGCTACTAGGGACAGAGATTTGGGTGACAGGGACAGCAGAGTTTTAGCCAAGGGAAATTGTGAGCTTAAAACACTTTGATCCTTAATTTGATCCCTGATATTAAAAGGTCATGGGAAAGGCGAGCAATTGTTTATAGAGGACTAAGCATTAGAAAACTGTGCAAACCTAGAATTCAAAAGATAATTTCTACGCTTGCAAACAAGAGTGTTGAAAAGCTGTGCCAATTTCATTTCGTATCATTTCATTCAGGCTTTGTTCTGATTAGATAATGATTTTTAAACTAAACAATACTAGTCCAGCTGGGTGCAATGAAATAACAGTGGGTGTGTTGTTTATGTACAGCCTGGAAAGGAGGAAAAGTGAGTACACCAAGGATGCACTCACTCACTCACTCACTCGCTCTCCAAATGTATTTTCCAATGTAAACTCTCAAAACAAAACACATTTTCCTTCTGTGCGTGAATAAAAGAATCAATATATTCAAAAGTTTACTCATACAAACTGAGCCCCCTGCAGTTTATTTGTTCTGTCTGGCACTGGGGACGGAGACATGAATTGTGTGTGTACAAAGACTCTCTGACATGCCTGGCTCACGCACAATATACTACATATGCATACCTGCAAGTATGGTCTCGGCATTATCGGTAGCCAACATCATGCATATTGATGATAGAAACATCAAATGCAGGGAGGAAATACAGCTTCTGAAGAGATCCACAACAAAACAAACAGCACGAGGACGGCTGGAATGAAACTACGGAAAATATTTATTGAAGCGTTTGATGTTTCGCAAACCAACAACAGCACACACAGTGCACAAAACTAACATGTCTGTAAAGTAACAAGCATCAGAAGCTTCAATATATATTTCATTATTTGACATCAAGAGTCTTCCAGCTATATTATTCAAAGATAAATAATAGATCAAATGTGAAATGTGAATGGGGTCGCCCATGGTGACAAAACCCACAAAGAGTAATCAGCCTCTTCCAGAGTTCCCATCAGCTCCACAGAGCATTTTAGCACTCATCTTTATGGTTTTCCGGCCAGAGATGGTTTTGGCTCAGTCTCATCCACCCCATTTGCGGCGACGACACTCTGATAAACCTGCCTGCTCAATACCAAGTGACAAATAGACAAAGTTAGAGACTAGCTAGTGAATCCACTGGAGCATTTAGCAAGTAAACAACAGAATACTTTTCGCAGGTGACCAAAAGAAAGCTAAAAGGAGAGTAAATGTCGGATTTTTTAAAATACATTTGTTGGCCTTTTTGGCTTTATTGATAGAACAGCTTGAAGACGTGACAGGAAACAGGTTGAGAGAGAGGGGGAGCGACACGCAGCAAAGGGCCCCAGGCCAGGACTCAAACCCAGGGCCCCTGTACATGGGACGCCCGCTCAACCAACTCAGCTAAACAGTGCCCCGTAAATGTCGGATTTAAGATCACTAATGTTGCTCCAAGGAGGCTAGAAAGTGCCAACATGAAAAATAATAATATATAAATAAATAATAAATAATTCATTTATAAATGTGACATCAATTGATATTTGTATTTGCATTAATTTAACTTTGTATAGATTTATCATTGTATCCACTTTCCGATTAAATTTTCCATTTTATAATTTTATTGATTTTTAAGTGTATTAATGTATATCTGTATCCTCCTTTTTTTTGCATTTCCACAACTCATTTCTATATTTTCCTTTATACTGTTAGCTAATAGGTTTGCAATATAGCTGATAACATGTTTTGCAGTTGGTTCCACTGCTCCCAGGTGGCCAAAACATCTTTTGATGCATACAACAACAGTCATGACACATATTTAAATGCCCCAGTGTGCATATCTAAATAATGTGCAAGAACATATGATAACAATAGCTGATTTATGCTGTCCGTCATAAGGAAGATACGTCTTTCATTCATTATCATTTCAGTGGAGCCGCCACAGATATTTTTCTAATATACATACAATCCTACCAGATCTGTGCCTGCCAAATGATCTAAAATAGAAAATGAGGCTCGAGTTGTGAGTCGAATGAATGGAGCCTATTTCTGTTGCCAACACCCCCAGAAGATGTTGACCAGCATCCATCACCAGGCAGGCTTGTCTTCCAGCAGGTCGATGAAAGCCGCGCCTCCATAGTGTTGGTGTTCACGCAATGTTTGATGACACGCATGACATTCACGTTTTCCCTTTGAAAACCCAAACAATGAACACTGCCCGGGTTACTGTAAGAAATGTAAAGCGTGGATGTAATGAACTGCAAACACAGATGTGACTGATCTGCTCCTCTCGGCTGTTTAGAGGCAAAGTATGTTTCTTAAAGCTGCAGAGAGCAAAAAATAAAAAAAGAGGCTCCATTATTCACAGAAAAATGAGGTTTTGTTTGAAGCACCTGAATACTGGTGTCTGTAGGTCATTTGTGATCTTTTTACCGGAGAGAGGGCTGAATGGAGCTATTTTACCCGGCAGAATACAGAATACAGGATTCATCAGGGCCTCTTTGAGCCGGAGAAGAAAAGGTATCTCAAGTGAACGCACTACGGATCGAACTGTGAATGAGCGTGAAATCAAGGTAAGTGAAGACATCTAGGTTACGGATTTTAGCGAACCGGTGACGCAATATTTGCCTCCAGGAACAAATAAGGGAGAGAGATCTTTAATAATGAATGCAACGTGAATGGGACACGGACGGTTCCATGAGGACATGGCACTCCGATGATGATGTTTATGTTTATATGCTTGATTTTGGAGGAAGAAAAGGTTGCTTGGCATATCCAGGAGGCTTGTGATCAGATGTGAAAGTGTATTTAACTGGAGCAAAATTAACATCCTCCACCTCTAATGACATGTATATGTCACAAATTGTACCGGTCAAAACACCAATTAATGAATCCTGCACGCCGGTATCGAAATGTCCTATTCATCTGTGTCAGAAATGTGGGAGGAATGCTGCATAATGTGTTGACATGCCCTCTGAAGTGCGGACCCCTGTAGGTGTTATTCACCCCGGATATTGATGGCGATATACATCAGAAATAATGTTGATATCTCAGTTTGGGTTTTTGTATTTACGTACTCAGCATGATGTAAAATTGGAGAGATGTGTTTTGATCGTGTATAAAAAAGGGGATGTGTGATATGTGACAAGTAAAATACATCATTAGTATGACAAGCATGTTTTCATGAGGCGCCGAAGAACGACAGACTGAATAATAAGTGTGAGAGGAGTTGCAGATTCTTTCATTATTTGACAGGACTAGAAATCACAAGCGCTATATCCATATCAGAGAACTGCGGAGGCACGCGTCAGCGGTCTATGTTGTATAAATGTAGGTGTAGGATAACGAACGTGTTCCGCACCATATATGATAATGTAGCCGATGAAAAATAAATGGACTCCTCTCATGGACTGGTATGAAACACCATGAGGCCAGAATCACAGCGTGGGGAAAAAGACCTTTCATTCCCTTTGCTTCCATTTCTTTTACCCCA
>CAEMYA010000161.1:1906469-1938237 GCA_903131615.1 Diplodus sargus
CTCCATCCTGCCTACTTTGTGATCTCATCATCTGTCTGTAGGAGGGTCCATAATAGCGGGAATATGTCTTCCATACGTCCTGAGAGCACAACAAGCGGAAGCTGTCAGTAGTTACAGGAGAGCCTTTGATGACAGAGCAGAAGAGACAAGGCAGACCTGAAGAGTAATTGGCAGAAAGAAAAACATCTTTATCTTTTCTTTTTTTTTTTGTTAAGCCTGGCCCACGCTGTCTAATGGTGACACTAAAGGGGGAACAAAAACTGCTGGGTTCGAAAGTGGATATAAGGTGAGCCTAATGTTTCAAGACATCAAAACATGTATGTATACATATTTTCTCAGAGAATGGACGGTGCTCTTGAGAAGCACACTCGAGGAGCACTTGGCATGCACATAAACAGACTTAGGCTCGACCTTTAACCCGTTACACTTGACTTGGAAACATCCATAATAACTTACGGTCAATAGACTTTCAAAAACCCGACGCATCACCCTCTAGCTGCGCGCCTCCTACATGTTTGTCCACAGCAGAACCATGTCTTGTCCTCCTTTAACCATGAAGTAGGGGGGAGTTTGGACACTGAGCCAATCAACATTTCATGACAATCATAATAAAATGAAGCCTGTGTGAAAGTCGTGTCCAAGCCGGGACAATAACCAATGTAGGAAACAGCACAATGACGGCTTTAATTTCAGTACCAACAAGGAGGATCAGATGGTTTCCTGTTAATAAAGACAGAGGTAGAAAAAACAGTTAGAAATTACATTGACAGGAACTCAGATTTTGTGGGCGGCTGAAGCTCATCAGCGCGTAGCCTGCGGGTGGCTAGTGATCGGAAGGTCGCTGGATCAAATCCAAGCTCCGGGCTGAGCTGAGCTGCATGTCGAAGTGTCCTTGAGCAAGATACTGAACCCCAAATTGCTCCTGATGTGCAGTTGGCACCTTGCATGGCTGCCTCTGCCATCAGTGAGGGCCCTGCGATGAGCTGGAGACTCGTCCAGGGAGTACCCTGTCCTCGCCCAGAGAAAACCCCTGCGACCCCATAAAAAGGGATAAAGCGGTTACAGACAATGGATGGATGGATCTCAGATTTTTCTCTATCAACAAACTGTTATGATTAGAAATGTTCCACAAACACATTGTAAAGTTTGCATGCAATGTTTTCGTTAAATTCCTCTTTAATAAAACCAGCCCTGTTAACAAGAATACTCCCGAGCATGTGACCCCTCCTTACAGCCAGGCTAGCTCGCACAATGATCTATCATTCCCACATATCAGTATGACAGGTAGTAAAAACAGAGCTAAAATGAAAAATGACCATCTGTTCCAGAAGCCCCGAAACACATCCAATCAACAGCACTGATGTTGCTCCACGTCCGCTGGATTTAAACATAAGCTATTTGGCGACAAGTTTTGACTACATGGTGATAATAAGACAATGTTGTGTCTGCGGGTTGATCAACCCTTAAGTTACTAGAAGAAAGAAGTCAAAAGGGGACAGTTCACCGCAAAACAAAAGTACATATTTGACCTCTTACCTGTGGTGGTGTTCATGCTATCCATTTCGATCGTTTTAGTCTGAGCCATAGAGTTTCGGAGATATGGGCCATAGGGATGTCTGCTTTCTCTTGAGTATAACGGAATTTACTTGGTACTCTGCTTGTGATGCTCTAAGAACCGAAGTAATCCTTTTGAAAAGCTCAACAGCAATGTGTCTTTCCGGAAATCATGACACAGTTACTCAACATAAGACTTAAAACAGTTTCATGTAGGCACTATTTTCTTTCAACAGTGTCACCTTACAGAAGAGATTATTTCAGTCGGTCACTGTTGAAAGGATAAAATACACTTTTAGACATATTTAATACCTAATTTAGTGTGAGTACTAAACGTTTTGAAGACTTAAATCCTGTCATGGCCTGGGGAAGAAACTTAGGACACTGAGAAATGACATTTATTAACAACAGTGTCTGTCAGTCTGAATACATTAACACAGTCTGTTGACAGTATAACACTTCAGACTTAACTGACATTTCCTTTCTCCTGGAATCCACTGACTGTCGTTTCGAACAATGTTGTTTGCAAACACTAATTACGTCCACATACCGACTCGCATCGCACAGTGGAGGGCCGGTGCGTGGGACTTGAATACACAGAGATGCAAATTTTCCACTGTCAAGACACTGACAGCCGCAAACAGCCTGAAGGCAGAACTGCTGACCTTTTCTGAGGGGAACTTTATTTTTTTTATACCAGTGGGATTCAGAGGGAAGGTCTTTTGAAGAACTTTCTCTGTTTATTTCAGTACGTCCGGTTTTCTCACACTTGTCGGCCTATTGATTCGCCCGGAAAAAGTTATATTTGTTCCATCTGCAGCCGGGTTAAGGAGAAGTGTTGACAGCAGAGATCCTGTTCTCCTCTTGTTTGGAAGGGAGATACTTTACAACACAATAAAAGTTCTTGTTAAAAAAAAAAGCCGTCGACCTTTTTATTTGCTTTAACTGCAAATGTTTTTGATTGTGATCTTGTGTTCCTGTGTATTAAGTCATAGGAGTGCCTCAAAAAAGAGAAAATCTTAAAAGGGATGCTTAAAGAAATAATGTGTAAATAAAAATGTGGACATGTAAGGATGGTTAAAACATTTTTTTTATTGTTAATGTTTTATACGTATCTGTACATTTTTTTGAAAATGTCTTTTTTTACATTTTTTACACATTTTTCTAAATGATTTTTTCACCTTATTTTTTATTCTTATTCCTTTACATTCCCTTCTTGATTTTCCTGTCGCTATTCTTTTAAAGGACCCAAATTGAACACCAATAGTGGTCAGCATTTCAGTTCAGCATGTCAGACCAAAAGAAACCTGCGTGTCGGCTCCACCACCCCTCTCCCCTTCGCCCCTGGCGGCGATTGATTTTCCAATCAACAGGCTTTGGGGCGGGCCGTCATGCACAGTCTGATGCTGCACTCACGTGCTCCTCATTCTTCATTCAGCTGTGGTGTGTTCACGACGCGTCACGTCGGAATGTGGGAGCAATGCAATGCAACGTTTTCGATTTTATGGCTCAGAAAGTTCAGTGACACACTGACAGCTGTTTCTGGTATCAGAAAACATGGAATCGTGGTATCAGTAAATGTCTGCTACTACCAACCCAACATTTACTTTTGTGCGCCGTGTTTCAACATCACATCACATCAGCTCGGCGGCTCGAACTTCTTGCTCAGACTTTGCGCTCACGTGACAGCTCTCATTTGGAAACGTGTTCATACAGTTCCAGCACACATGAATAAGTCAACAGTGTTACTATGTGTCTCACACGGAACACAAACCCCAGTGTCTTGGGTGCACATGTGTCTTTTCTATGGCACTCCTATGACTCCATACCTCTGTAGAGCAAAACATGCCCTCATGTGAAGTATCCCGTTTCCCAACTGTATATTTCACAAAGAGGCTGCTGGCTGGAGGCCGCTTCTTCTCTCCCTATAGGCCCCGTGCATGATTCATCCAGTGCAGATGAAAATACATTTAAATATATATTGGGGAGTTTTTCCTTACTGGAATCGAGGATCTCAGGACATATGGTGTCGTAGAATGTACAGACTTAAAGCCCGGTGTGATTTTTGATTTTGGGTCATATACATGAAATGACTTGACACACTCTGTGTTGCGACACTAAAGACTGTACAGACAACCGCTGTGTGTAGTGGCAACTGGATTATTTTTTTTTTTATCTGAACATGGACAAGACTGTGTGTGTGTGTGTATGCATGTCACATGTGTATTTGTGTCTGCAGAATTTCATTACGGGATCAGTGCGGCCGCGCCCGACTAATCTGGTTAATATGTGCCTCAGGAACAAAGAGCCAGCTTTTAACAATATTATGAACTATAGCCTGTGCCAAAGTATCGCTTCTATTTAATCATCAATGAAGACAGCTTCAAGAAAGTGGATGACGACAAGGAGGCAGGATCTAATTTGGTCAGGCTTTAGTCAGCTAGTTTGAGTCAAGAAAGGGTAAAAGGGGTCTCGGTGAGGACACTTTTTTCCCTCGGTTTTAATTGGAATTAAATGACAGTGGTTCCACCCATCAATGGATTAAACACAGCTAGGAAAAACAATGATCCACCAGTGCCACCATCAGATACCACGAGGAATTACATAAAGAGACTACTCAAGGACTCTTATGGAGTGAACCAGACAGCAGAAGACAACCAACTGGAGACAAAACCACGAGTTTGAAACGCATTATTCACGCTTTGCATCTGCATTTCTCTTTTGCACCTGATTATATGAGATAACATTTAATAAATATTAATTATTAAAGATGTGTTCCGTAATCAGAAACACCAGTTTTACTCATGAAGAAGTCTCGCTCTCAAAGAGGTGAGTTGTTGCAGGAAGACAATGGTGGAAAGAGTTAAGAGTTTACTTTAAGGAACTGCCAACAGGAATTAATTCCCAAAGTCATGACTACTATTTAACAGATTTTGAAGAGCTAGATGAGACAACGGAAACAACTTAGCAGGATTTAAGAGCGAGACCTCTCATTTAACATAAAGGTCCATTTTTACAGGAATCCTTTCTGTAATGCTGTTAGACGCTTAGAATAACCTCAGCCCGTCAAAACAAGCACTTTTAATGGACGTAACTTTACAGAGTAGCCCCAAATGATAATGTAGCAGCTATTGCTGAATTCCCAAATGAATCATTCAGATATCAAAAACCATGCAAATATCTGGTTAACCCCAGGTTAAAAAAATAAAAAAATAAATAAAAATAAAACTAATTCCCCTCGAAGCCACAATGTACTGGCCAACATAACACATTCTTAAAACAAAATTCACACACCAACACTGGAAATGGAGTTTTAAAATGTTTATTTAAAAAAATAGAAAACTTACATAAAAAAAAACAAGGTATACATCTATATGTCAGTCATTTACACACAACCCATCCTTAATTACATACACGAGCTGGGGATTTGGTTCGTGGCAATATCAGCTGACAACCCATAAATTATCCTCTAGCTGGCCTAATAAAAGCCGTAGTGACAACAAGGGGATAATGCCGACACACCACGTTGAGTAACTGATGATCAGTTGGGTATGCAGGGTGGTCCGATAATCACAGACTTTAGAAACGTAGGACTTCACAACATTCTGGTTTGGTTGATGGCTCTACCCAAACTCCTGTAATGGGGAATCTGTGACATCCCGAGCTCAAGTCCTTTCATGGATTGTTGTGTAAATTATGTAGCTTTGAAACCTTGTCTTAGAAATATTGACTTTAAATATGAAGAGGTCAATCTCATATACAACCGGTTTGAAATGATCACATTTAAATAAAAAAAAAAAAATAAATAAAAGAAAAGAAAAAGCTGTGAAATGATGCTAATGCTAACAATCATTGACTGCAGTAGGACTCTACTCCTGGAGCAAACACCTACAGGCTGCATGTACAAATAAAAGCCAAGTATACCTGACAGTGCTTATAGAAACCAATAGCTAATACAGAAAGCTGGCTACATACAGGGAAAAAGGGCAAATTTGGTCATTTAAGAAGGCAGTTAAACTGTTGCTTTAACAGAATCAAAGGAGATATAAGGCAAAACACAAGCATTTTGCTGGTAATAAATAGCACCAACTTTTTTTGAAATGATGAAGGAACATTGTAAAGGTGCATTTCCCAGATACAGCCTGCAGTCCATCAAGAGGAAACACACCAAAATAAAAGTCGAACTACTGAATAGTGATATGTTTAAAATGAGAACTAGCGGTGGGAAACATTTGGACAGGCAGTTTGCAAAATTTTCAAGTGATCATAATGCAATGGTAAATTAAAGATGAGTAAAAATGTTGGCATCATGGGATTTTTGGCACATTTCTCATGTTGCAATACCATAGCTCCCCCTTCTGCTGGGAAGCAGTACATACACACAAACACATTCCTTCAAGGCCCTTAAATCAATCTATTGCACGGATCAATGTAGTCTAGAAATAAAAATGCAAACGTACAGTGGGGAGAGCCCCTTAAAAACTAAAATGTGAAATAAATTAAATAAAAGCAAGTCATTATTGCACATACGCAACAAACATAAAAATAAGGTGGTAATGTTTACAAAAACAAAACAGAATAGTGCCAATGTGAACAAAAAAAATCCCTCTGTGACAAAAACAAGAGAACAAAAGAGAATGACCAACACAGAGAAAAAGGACAACACTTGGTACATTCAAACAAGTCATCACAGTTTAAGCACTTGAGACAAGGTCCGTTTTGTGCCGTCACACCAAAAAACATCAAGTCAGCGTTGCGCTGCATAGGTAGAAAGGTAGTGCTTTGCTTCAGTCCAGAGTACAATTTGTAGATGATAGTCCAAGCTGTAAGAGCTCTGAATCAAGAGCATAGCCAATAGGGATTTGCATTCAGACGACCAAATGAGTCCAAAACTTGATCAAAAGGCCCAATAAGAGTCAAAACTTCAAGACAGACCAGGTTTGACAGACCAGTTCAATACTATGGCACATGATGTTGCTTTCGTAAGATGTTCAAGTTGCATGGACACACAATACTCGACTGAACTCTTCACCCAACCAGCCAGATGCTTTTAGAGTTTTTAGCAGCTGGAGTGTGACACAGGTGAGAAGGCCCAGTCTGGGAATCAGTAATTCTTCCATCGACTCCAAGTCTGTGCTGGTGTGCATCAATTTCAGAGTAAGGGCTTGTGTCTAGCATCAGGCCGATAACAGAAGGAGAACAGATACAGCTGTAGGTCTTCTACATACTTCTTTCACCTTTGTAGCATCACTGAGTGTTTGCACAATGCAAGCGATTGATCATTTGACACCTTGGGAGACTCCTTCAATTGACTTGTGAATTCCCGGATGAAGCAGGTGCGTTTTTGAGAGCCTCCAACAAAAAACAAACAAACAAAAAAACAGGTGTATCATGAATCATTCACAGCTTCTCACCACCAACACTCATGATACTCTAAGTGAGGCCTTCAAAAAAAACAATGCCAGTCAAGTCGAGTCATGCAGCTCCAGCCTTTCATCTGCTCTGGTTAAGAGCAGGAAGATTTTCCCTCTTTCTGCGCCGCCAGGTGTTACGGTTGTACTGCTGCTGGTTCCTGAAACCTGGTGCCGCGCTGTGAGCCTGGGGAACGAACCGCCGCTGGGGACTGAAGTTACCTTGCGAGTGGTTTTGACCTCGGAGGCCGCCACCTTGGTTGTGCTTGAAGCCACCTTTGTGTGGCTCAAGTGAGCCGTGGGAGTTGGATCTCATGGTGTAGGCGTGGCTCTGCTGCGCTCCTACCTGGGGGTGGTGGAGCTGGTGTAGGGGGCTGGGGAGAGGGCTTGTGGAGTTGGTGTGCTGGGAGACTTGTGCGGCTTGTGCCATATGACGGTGCACAACACTTATTGAAGGCTGATTCTCGTGGTAGAACTGGCAATTAGAGAGAGAGGGGATGGTTAGGTTTTCTGGGAAGGACATCTGGATCTAGAAGAAAGAAGTCTGGCATTAGAATTCTACCATGAGTGGGTTTTTGCATTGTTGAAAGACAGAGGGGAATGTTTAACTTTTGATTCATGTTCGACTGACAATTTTCATTAAAAAACAAAACAAAAAAAAACACAAGAAAAAAGGGTTTTTGTATTGTCTGCAACTTGTAAAAAGACACATTACCGTACCTGAGGCGTGGTGTGAATAAAGCCCGCTGGATGTGCTGCCCTCAGTTCAGTAGCCATCTGGATAACCGAGTGGACTGATGCCAGGGTGAGAGGGTGGAGCTGGATAGCAGTGTTACTGCATGGTGGAGAATCGGACTCCTGGAAAAGATAATAAGATAGGGAAAATTATAATTCATGGGTAACAGTTTAACACTAAATGCTGCAAACATTGTTGTTAACAAGTGAGAACTAACGATTCACTCATATAGCAAATGTTCAAATAGATAAAATATCCTTTGGCCTCACTATGTCACTTCCAGATGAGGACAGCGAGCATGCAGATGATGACGACGAATGGTGTTGAGGACTGGGAAGGAAGACTGGAGATGGTGAGGGGGAGTCAGCACTGAGAGGGGAGGAAGAGTCTCTCTGATCCTCCACTGAAACCAGCATCAGCTTGCCAAAGTCCTGCTCACAGGTCTCCACATCTAAGACCAAAGAGAATAAGACTGAGGGTTAAATTCACTTCAAAATTAACTCTTAAGATGGTTGAACATTCGTCCCCTTTCTGAGAACAGTAGATGCAAACCTGAGCTTGCCACAAAGTTACCCTGATTCTCCAGCTTAGCATACTGCTTGGCCCCCCACTTCTTGATCGTCCAGTCCCTGTAGGCCAACACCTCTGGGCTGACTTTAATGATCCGCCCTAAAGTGCTGTAACACAAACAAATACACTCCATAATCAGGACAAACTCCCAACTAGAGCTGGGAACATTTAAAAAAAAAAAAGTTAAGAAATGATTTAATTAATGAAGGCAACCTGTCATACTCTTTGTTGGGGTAAGCACGTGCGAGAGGAGACACGCCATGACTCAGCACCATGTAAGCAAAGTCAAACACCTGCTTGACTTGCAAAATGCCATATGAACTCCTGCCCACGTCGTTCCCTGTGAAGATCACAAAATGGAAAATAGACGGAGATTACAAACTCAAAACGGCTTTATACAGTAGGATGGATACTACAACCTGGGAATGAAATGAAAGAAATGCATTGCAGTACCTAAAGAGCCTGATCTGATCCTAGTGTCAGTCACATGAAGGAATACTATACAGTGAAACAAACAATCAATATCCCAATCTGACCTGGCTGTATTGGATCTTCTATACAGAGCATGGATGGCCTGTTTCCACTCCCCATGGCCTTGAGCATTTCCTCCTTGGACAGGTACGCCCCTCCGTTCTTCACCCTGATGCCGGTCTTCATGTAGTTGAAATCACGGCCATACAACTCAAAGAACTCGATCAGCAGGAAGCCCAGGTTGATGTTGGTACGCCGCGTGTCAATCCGAGGGTGTAACTTTGATTAGAGGGATAGGGAGAATATTTTACCTACACTTTGTAACCAAATCCAGCCAGCCTGACTCAGTTTCCTGGTGGGCCAAACAGCAAGAAAGCGTTTGGCTTGTGTAGTATTTCAATATTTTTGTCAAGTAGCACTGAACATTACTTTTCTACAAAGTTAAGACAGTGCCCCTGAACTCACTGAGCTCTTAAACTTTGGTGCATCCACCAGTGGGGTATAACATTCACTGTAATTCACATACTGTGCAACAATTTAAAAAAAGGCCCCAGTATGTAAGATTTAGAGCTTTGGAGAATTGATATCAGATTAAATAAATCAGAAATAAAATTAACTTCCCACTGTTTCAATAATAATATAAAAAGAATATGTTTATATAATAATATAAACCATTTCCTGGTTCCAGTTTCTTTAATGTAAGAATTTGCTGATTGTCTTTATCATATATGAAGAGTCTTTGATGGCTGGTTGGACAAAGGAAGCAATTTCAAAATGTAATGAACAATTCTGCTGATTAATTGATTATGAAAATAACTAATTAGTTGCAGCTCTAATCACAATGCCAAAATGGAGATCATTTCTGTTAATTTGACAAAAAAATGTTACAATTACAAAACTTGCAGTTTTTTTTTTTTTACTTGGACAGGCAACCATTTTTTGTAGATGTAGCTTGTATCCATGCATGTACCTGCAGAAAGCTGATGGCCATTAGTATGAGGCTATACGAGCTGATTCCTCCAGTGAAGACTTCATTCAGATCCCTCTGCAGTAGGAACTGCTTCAGGACAAAGATCAGGGGTGGGAGGACAGTGTACTTCTACAAGACAGGAAGACAAACATTAGAGATAACCAAAAAGAAGGACACGTGTTGAAAATGTCAAGTATTCAACGGCTTACCTTAAGATAGCTTTTGATGAACTGTGCTGCTTTAACAGCAGTTTCTACATTGAAGCTGATGTCCACTTTCACCTCAGTTTCATGGTCGGTAAGCTTGATGATTGGCACCTGAGGACAGGTCAAACGAAAGTTCACATTTCATATATAATAAGTTCTAAATATACCCCTATGGGTCCCTAAGGTGAAAACAGAAAGTCAGCTCCTGGTGACTTACTGTGGCTTTGTCGAGGACCTTGATGGGATATGAGCCTGCCACATTGTGTTTCTTCAGGGCTTGTTCCAGTTCCTGCAGTGGGGGATGGTCCCACTCTCCAAACACCACCAGGTCAATGTCACTACGAACAAAAACACAAAGTACTTTGTCACCTACAATGTTCATTCCAAGTATTCTGTCCGCACCAAAAATACACCATAATCGCCTGGTTTTATGTTGTCAAGCTAAATTAGAATTTAGAAAAATATACGTGTATGCTTGAAAGCTTAAATGTCTGTGATTTTTTTTTTTACAGTTTGACAGATTAAGATTCTTTTTTATATTGGACAGATAAAAAAAAAGATAGAAAAAAAAAGAAGGTGGACTAAAACTGGAGGCTGCAGTGAAGCAATATCTACATGCCTCTTCAACATGACAAAAAGTCTCCCACCTCTCAATGGAACCATTGCATAATTGTGCATTACATAATTTCATTTAAAAAGCATTTCAGGAAATTAGTTCATTATGTTGCAAACTTTAAGACCTGGCCCCAAGTCATAGTCCACATGTTGGTGATCATTAAATCTAGTCACAAAAGTGGTGTGACATTAAGCCAATTATTACGTGGAGCAGATGCCTTAATTCTCCCACTCCAAAAATCATTCATTAGTGCCAGACTGATAAATTATTTCCATATCAAGCTGTTGAGATGAATTATGTCTCTGTTCACTTGCACAACAGATGTGTTGGAAATTATTGCCCAACTCTAATGCAATCATCCGTATGACAGCAGGGCCTTGTGAAACATACTGTATACACAAACAGCATGACCTATATGACAGGAAGTTCAAAGTAAAAGGCATTGTTACACTATTAAACCCCGTGGGTATCATTTTTGGCTGAAGCTCTGACAGAGATACTCCCACTTCCTAAAATCTAGCATGTTAATGAGACATTAAAAAAAAAAAAAGGTCCTTCTAAAAAAGGTCAGACTAAACAAGAAAGATAGACAAACATGCATTACCTTGTTGGGAGATAAAGTCCTGTGCTGAAGCTGCCGAATATCTCCACCTGCAGAGCACAGGACAAATGAAAACAAGGCTGATCCAAGTCCGAACACATCACTGGAACCATTGATAACTTATGCCTTAGCTTGTTTGACCTTTATGAGTGTCAGTAGTTGAGACATTAAAAATCTTAGCTGAACTACTCCACTCTGGAGTTTGCTTCATCCCCTATACACGTTCTGGCTCGAAAAACAAAATGATAGTGACTTCAAGCTTAATAAGATGTTGAAGCAAGCTTCCTGCCTGGTGTGTGTTTGTGCTTTCTTGTAACAAGGCAACAGGTCAGGAGGGAATAAGTCTTCAGTCATTCCTAACTATGCCCTGGACCAGATAAACTCTAATAATAGGATTAATATTCCTTCTATGCAAATGTGTGTGTTACAATTAGCCCAATAAAGGAAGCAGGACTTCCTTGCATTCTTGCTAGCAATATGCAAATGACTCAAACGGGCTAGTGATGCATTGCCTGCTCTCAAAATAACACAAGACAACAGATTAAATACTGCAGATGGCAGAGGAGGCGTACGATGGGAAACATGAATTCAACATTTTTATGTTATACTGTTACACTTCATTTTGTCAAGGTCACTCAGTTTGGCTCGGTGTGTACGTCTTTCTGTCAAGTTCCATTCTGTACACGTTAGGATAGGAATACTAGCAAAAGCTTTCTGTTAGGTCAAATGTGACACAGCCAGTATCATCTTCTGATATCTGAAGATATTATTAACAGTGATCTTATGTCTTTTTATGTTAGAAAAAACCCCCCCAAAAAACGTTATTTCTGGTCTGGAACCATTTGTATAGCCGCAGCTTGGAATAGTAACACCAAATGAGCGTTAGAGAAAAAACAAGCAAACGAAAAGAAAAAAAACCCAACTCAAACCCAGTGGGACTTCTGAGCCATGATTAGCTCAAAAATGTGTATAATGTGAACCAAGAAAAATGCCATTTGTTAGAAAGTAGCATTCTTTTGGCAACGTACAATGGAAAAATAATTCAGCGATGTTACTTCGGGAATGCGAGTGACATGAATAACGATTACATCTGGCCAACTCTTGTTTGGAAGAACAGTATAAACTAGGCTGTTGACTACATACAGTGTGGCCAAACAGGATACATTGAGTGCAGTAAACTTCTATACACACTGCCTGCCGACTTTAAAAGACAGCAACACTGATTTACACAGTGCAAGACAGTGTTGCAGAGTAATGAAAAAAGGTTGGTACACAAAATAGATGTCATATAAAAAGTTTTGTATAACAAAAGCGCCAAACAAAAATGCCAATCGTAAAAACAACTTCAAATTCTGACGTAGAAATGAAGTATAACATTTGTTTTATAGTGTGTAAATGTGAGTCCTGGCTCGTTGTCTTGATACACTTCGGCTCATAAAAAGGTTAAATCATCTGCTTTCAGCACAGGGGATGGTGGCTGGCACAGGCAAAACCCAGAGATGATCAGTAAAGCTGCAAAAAAGTAAACCTGTGTGGATTGTTAAAAAAATAATCCATCTGAAATGGGTTTGTACACCATGTTCCTTTTGAGAGTCGTGGCTCCGTGTGCAGTCAGGTGGCAGAACAATATACTATCAAAAAAAAGTTAACAATTCATCAGGTACACCTGTACACTCTAAAGAACTCCATTACAATGGCCGTGCAATGACTCTCATTCTTTCAAAACCACTGTGTGGACAATGTGTGCACCAAGGAGTGGTGATTCATCTCAGTGGTGACATTACGTCCCCCTTGTGTGTTTAAATGGGAGTAAACACCACCTGCACATAAAGCGGCCCACTGCACCACCACTTACCTTCATCTTGGAAGTGACCGGAGTTGAATCCCTCCTTCCTCTGACCCGGTTTCAACAGAGATATATTTAAACCGATTCATTTCTGACACCGCTGGCTTCCAAGTGTCTGAATCACCCGTCTCTTTCCACATGTTAATACGTGGTGCGGGCCAGAGTGGAGTGGTGCTCGCACAGACACATGTACATGCATGTCCTACGGACACTCACCCGTGCTGTGGGCCACAAGTCCTTGATGACACTTTCTATCCTGTTCACCACATCCCTCCTCATGGCCTCCTCCTCCGGTCGCGGTGACATGAAGTTGAAAAAGTCCATGATTTCTTCATGAAGACTGGAAAGAAATCAAGGGGAAACAGGACACCTGGGATCATGCACTGAAGCACTCAAAAAAAGACTGACTAAGACTGGCCACAGACACTGAGGTTAGCTGGAATATTTTGCTAAATGTTAGGGTTAATCTGAGTGACATGCACATTAAATAAACCCAAGTACATCCATTCTCATCAACTGTTGGATTTAACCATTTTGTGGGGCTTGAGAGCTAGATGGCACACTGATGTTGAAACATGGACAGAGAAAACGTGTCACTGTGCCACATTTTCACTGCACACTGCACATAATGCCCTTGCAAACCCCTTTAAGTAAGCAGCACCTCTCGTCTCTCCACATCTTCTTACCCATTAATGCCCGGGCTGTACCGCCTGGTTTTCCACAGGCTACAGGGAGAGTCCACATAGTGTCCATTGCAGCCGTAGGACAGCAGCGGGTTGAGGCCGTGGAAAGTGTTGGCCCTGTTCAGATGCCTCCTGCGGCCGGATGAGTTTGACTGATGGTGTTGGTGCTGGATGTGGTGTTGGTGTTGGTGGTGCTTGTTCCCATGCTGATTTTTCATCCCGGTGGGGGTGTGGCCGAAGGATTGTTGCATGCTGCGACAGTGTTGCTGAACAGTGTGGAGAGGCGGAGGTGGATGTTGCCGTCGGAGGTTGTTCTCGTTCAACTCGTGCTCGCCGTAGTGTAGAAACCGGCTGGCCTCCTCTGCGACGTTCAAATTGTCGATTTGCAGCGAGGAGCCGGAGGGCGACGAGCTCTCGGCCTCCGAGTCCAGCGAGGAGGAGGACGGCGACAGCGAGCCCTTCCTCCGGACACCTACCCTCGCTGCTCCGCCGCCGTCTCGCACGGCCAGTTTTCCAAACACACCCCCCGGCGGCGGCAGCGGCGGCGGTGCTACATTTTTGCAGTACTCGCCGTGTGAGTCCGTGGAGTTCGCGTTCAGCGCCGCGAAGTTGCGCTGGTGGTGGAGGTGGTTGTCGAGGCCGGAGTTCGTTCCGAATCCCTGAGAGGTTTCCCAAATGTGCATCCACAGGGAATTGGCAGGTCCCTTCTGTTCCGGCTGGATCCAAGCGGTCCTGGGATCCATTGGGAGTCGAGTTCACCGAGAGCCTCTTCAGCGGAGAGGGGGAAAATGGCGAGCGGGGCTCGGCAAATAAAACACGTTGCACTCAAGGGAACAGAGAAATGCTACCGCGTTGGTTCACTTGGTATCCTCGAAGCGCTTCATGTCTGGAAACTGGTTCGGTTTTTTCAAGCGGTTTGCCTAACTCCACTCCCCATGTAAGCCAGCCAATATGGCGCACCCAGCAGCACGGATCAGTATGTACGCATGTCCGAGGGATTTAAATCTTTGAACACACCCCTCGGGACCGACAGACGCGTCAAGCCCACAACACGCAGGCCGGACACACAGGAAGTTCAACTGTTTCTCTTTTATCTCGGTGAAAAATCAGATCAACCAGGGCAGCCACGGCAAAGTTACAGATGGTTGCAATATAATATGTGCAAATATGCTTAAATTATTCGCATAACGTCAATATTTTTAATTTATTTCCACATCTTTCACATTTACCTCAACATGTGTCTCAATATCAATTTTTTTTTCCAAAGCCGTTGCTACGAAGAGGTTTATGGCATCAACATCTTTACTATCTAAGTCATTAAGGCAAATATAATTTCAACTGGATTTTCTAATGGGATATTCTTTTATGCAGTACATGTATCCATCAAAAAAAAATCTCTTGCATAATCCCAATTGAATAGAAAATAAATTTCTGAAAGAATACCTTCCACCTGCATATCTAACTCATGCTACATAACAACCGAAAAGACAGTAATTTACTGATTATATGTTGATGATATGAGTCTTTAAACAACTCCTAAAACCTTAAGGTGTTTTCTTATTAGGAATTTTTTATTATGTATTTATCTATTACAGAGAATACTTCAGTATAATTTCTCAATTGTGGGCCGAGCTTTTGTTTTGAAGGTCACTCCCGGAAGCTCTTACGTGCTCCACCACCTGACACAGATCTGACCGGGCAGGACAAAACGTGATAGTTGTAGTAATTTGACTGGATCATTGGTCGCCGCCTCTCATCACCAATTTGGATGATTTTGATGATGTTTTGGTAAATGAGTGTGAGGCATAAGACACAAACAGCTTTAAATATGAATATTAGGTCTGTGACAATTCATTGACAACATCATGTCTAAATACATTTTCTTTTTAACATTGAAGCAAGTAAGGAGAAAATCCACCGACAGACATTGGTTCAATATGTATACATTTTAATTTGAAAAAATTAAATATCCTCTGAAACATTATACTGTACAACACATTTGTCTGTGGCATTCTCAGTTTTCATGAATACAAATGCTGAAACCTCATATTTACAAACACTTGAATGGAAAAAAAACAAAAACATTTACAGCAGTGCCACAGTTAAGCCCGAACACACATGTACATGTTATACAGTATTTTTAGAGCATTACCTGAGTACAACAGTCAGGGAGTCATTACAGGGTAAAGTCAGTATGTCTAACATAAAAACAAGGGAACAGTTGCTACAAAATCAGACATGTGGGTTTCAAAGTAGAAGTGCACATATAAGAAAAGAAAAAAAACACATAAAAGACATCTGACACTCTTTCAGTGAACCTTCACACACACTCAAGTACTAGTAACAACAAAACCCAGTTGTGACCAATCAGGTGCCCAAATTGTAAAAAAGCTTAATCATAGCCAGTCAGCAAGTTAAAATGAACTTTGAAGTGTGTGTGGTGTGATTTTCAGCGTGTGTCCGTGTGCATCTGTACGGCACGAGTGTCTCTTTCAGCTCCGGACCTGCCTGTAGACCGAGGCTAACTGGTTAATGCAGCTGGTAACAGCAGGAGGGACGCGCTGAGATGTATCCCCTCTCCACCCTGCGAGGGCGTCCATGGCTTGTTTGGGGTTGCAGGGAGACAGTTCGTAGATGCAGTAGATGGCTGCCAGCTGGACCTCCCATGGCACACCTCGGGAGAGAAGACGGGACAGGATTAAACACTCGTAATGCAAATACACCTGCTGGAAGACCTTTTCCATTTCCCATCAGAGCGTCGTATTTGTATGGCACACTTACGACAAACGAATGAACAGACGCAGGTACGCATTTGTGTGTCGCGCATAAACAAGATAAACATCTGATTTGAGTTTCCAAAATCACGATCAGTGAAAGGCAGGTGTGGGGGAAACTGGCAGCACCCTCAGCACACAATAGATTCCATGTATTAGTTGCAGCTAAACCGAAGCCTTCTGTATTTTACCAAGGTCTCTCAGATTTCGTACCTTCAGCTTGTGCGTGCCTGCCAAACGTGTTGATGACATCGGCGACGGTTACCACGGAGGAAACACACCTCTCCTTGATTCCCAACTGACCGAGGCGTCCTATTTAAAAACAGGTGCACAATGAGATTCTCGACTGTCCTTCCAGTGGTTATTATATTACACATTAGTTCAGGTTATGCAAGAGGATTTACAAAACAACTGACCTATGAGTCGCAGCACAGTGGCGACGGTTACATCAGAGACGGGCGCTTGTTGATCTCTGGGCTGTGTCACCCACGTGTTCATCAAAGGCCACAACTCCTTGCTGTTAAAGCAAAAGGTGACACATTAGCATAGGATTACTCAGGGTACTTGCTTAAAAATGTGTCGTTTCCTTACACGATTATTTGCATTTCGTTTCGGAAGACAACTGTGAATTGAGTTTCATCGTTAAATACTGCCGGTTCATGAACAACAAACACACCCCAAAACATTCGTATAGGTCCACTTCCACTTCTTGTGCGTACAAAGGAGGTGCAGGGTGAAGACGTGTTCCCAAGCCTCGGTGCCCAGGTCGTCTCCGTGCCGGCCGTGTTTAGAGAAAGACAGGCTTGGCCCTGATCGGACATCAGACAGCGTTCTGGAGATCAGCTCGTCAATGTCGCAGGGAGGACTCTGCAGCGAGACGGGGAGATTAGGTCTTGTGATGCACACTATACTTGACTTGGAAAGACACCGATTTGAAAGCTGGTAGAGACGAGATGTGATAAAAACTCTAAACTAGAGTCACGCATGTTAGAAATCAGCGTATGAAACAAAAATACCATTAAAATGTCTTAAATTAAAAGAAAATGGCACTTAAAAAGGTCAAGACTTGAAAGAAATAAGATAGCAACATGACAAATGTAGATAAACCCGAGCTCTTTATATATATATATATATATATATATATATATATATATATATATATATATATTTCACCTTCTCCCAACCAAGGAATGCTGAAAGGCAGCGGCGGACGTCTTCTGTCGCTTTCAGTTTGGTGACAGCATGTATTGCCTGGCACAGAGAGCTACTGTGTGAGAGAACACTGGGCCATGTTGTCACCATGAACAAAATCAGCTTCGCACAGTCTGGGAAATCTGCAGGAGGGGAGGCACAAAAAGAAAGGAAAACCGTTAATCAAATCAAAGCCGTAAAAACGACAGCACTTGACCCGCAATTAGTGCAATGGCTTTGAATGAACATCCGCGTGCATGTGGCCGCAATGAGGACAGGCTCAGATAACCACAATACGTTAAAAAGAAGGGGTATGGGGCACCGCTTGGCTCAGTCGGTAGAGCGGGCGCCCCATGTTTAGAGGCTCTGTCCTCGCTGCAGCGGACCCGGGTTCAAATCCCGGCCCGGGTCCCTTTACTGCCTGTCACTCCCCGTCTCTCTCACCCTGTTTCCTGTCACCCTCTTCATCTGTACTTATCAATAAAGGCCAAAAAAAAAAGGAAGGGGTATGAGGACTTTGAGAAGTGACACAAAATGCAAACCTTCTGCGAGAACGCTGTAGGCGAGGATGTGAGCCTTCTCCCAGTCTCTCCTCTGTCTACAAATAGCTGTGTAGACTCTGCAGAGGGCCTGTGTGTAGTTTGGGTTGAGGTCTCTGTTCTCTGCTTTCAGTTTGTTCAGGATGGCGAAAATCATATCATCCTCCTTGAGCTGGAGAAAACAAGCACACACGTTCACCGGACGTGGACACAAACACTGACCAGCCAAAACATCAAAACCACAGACAAGCTGGAGCGAATAACATCGATCATCTCCTTACAATGCAAACATTAAACATTGCCGTGGCTAATTGTTGCCAATGGTCTTCATGTGGCCAATTCGAGTCATATGGGTTGAGAGGTGGAGCTTCCAGTTTCCAGGTTTGTACTTGGTGTGGTACATGTCAAAGAACATCCACCTGAATGCCAGGACCCCAGGTTTCTCAGCAGAACATCGCATTGTAAAGAGATGATCAATGTTAAATCACATGGATGTCATTCGCTGGGTCAGAATAAAGCATCCCGAATGGCAAAAGCGATTTAAAGTTCAACACGTGAGCCCGATAAACCAGCATACTCACCACGCTGCTCTGCAAAATCTCGTCGATAGCCTCCTTCTCCTCGCCTCTCAAGACGGGCTTTTTGGGCAGGTTGCCGACATACATGTGGCTCTGGATCACAGGCAAAAGATCAAAGTGCTGGCTTTCGATTTTCTTTAAAATGCCCATTATTACATTTTTGTCTGCAGGTTCTCTGACTTCCATGGATGGAGAGGGTGCCTCAGTGGTTTGCGGCCCGAGCCCCGGAGCCTGCGGTGTGGCAGTCTCCTCTCCACTGTGCGATGAGGAGGAGGGCACGTTCTCACGAGTGAAGGCAGGAGAGCAGTCATCTAACCGGAGACATTTGCTGCTTTTAGGCTGTGGCAGGCTGATGGACTGTCTTTTTCCTCCCCTCGTCTCAGTCTTGGTGAAGGCCGTCGAAGAGGAGTTTATAGATTTAAAGCCTGACACCTGACTGACTACCGTCGAGGGTAATGTTCTGCTCTCAGGTGAACAGATGCTGAGGCCGACGTTCCCTCTGAGAATGTTCAGAGTTCGGGCGTGAGCAGAGAGCTCTGGGTACATGGTATCGAGGATCCTCATGGAGTTTTCCTGAGATGGACTGGAGGATGACGACGGGGAGGAATTCATCGCCGTCACGGGCAGGCGACCCGGGACTGGCACGGCATGCTTTGGAGTGGCAGAGCCAAACTGAAGTGGCGACGAGGGAGGGAGCGGACTGTTTAGAGATGACGACCTCAGATGTCGACTGTTTGGTGTCAAGTGGGCCTGGACCGGAGTGGTGGGCGACGCCAGTCTCTCCATGGGCGAGGGAAACGAGAGTTTCCCAATAGCCTGCCTTGGATTGATTGATTTGCCGACCTTCGGCGGTGTGCTCAGAGGGGTAAGGAGACGAGGAAGCGGCGGGCCCATTTCGGAAAAAACGTGGCCAATGCCATGCGGGGGTTGAGCTGTCGTTGAATCTGCTGTTGGGCTCGGCTCTTCCTCCCTGAGCTTACGCGGACTCGAACCGGATGTTTCCAAACATTTATTTTGTCCATTTGTGGTAACATCACTCTGCTGTGCTGATGCACTGGGACTAACAGTGCCCCGTTTACATTTGCTCACTTTATGGTCGTTTGCATCGAAGCTGTTCTGAGGCAAGTCTTTTACTGTAGTGTTGTCTATGACGCCTCCTTCCTCCAAATTCAGCGCAGGCTGTAGAGTTCTTTCATTTGGTGAGACAAACCCAGAGTTGCCATTGATGTTCAGTTTTACTGGGCTTGGGTGAGTTTCCACGGTGTGCAATTTTACACTGGGGAGCATACATGTAGGACTCAACTGCCCGCAGAGAGAATTTGTATTGTTGTTCAAAGATTCACAGTTATCAGTCGTTGTCTCTTTGTCTTTGACAGAAAGGGAAGGCACATGGCGCGCTACAATTTCACTGTTCAGTGTCTCTACATCAACTTCCTGTTTTGAAGGGGTTTCGACGATTGCTTGATCAAATTCCTGGTCAGCGTGGGACTCGCCATCTTCCATCTTTGGTGGTGAAGACTTGCATGGAGACAGAGGTCTGTTATCACCATCTAACCCAGAGGGAGAATCCTTTACATCAGCTCCTTCAGTCCCCCGTACTTGATCCCCATCTTCCTCCCCAAGAGGCTTTATGGATGAATCATTGTCGAGCCTCTCCTCAATATTTTCATTTGAGACCCTACCGATGCCGTCACTGCTGCCTGATGAATGAGGGTTATCCTCAGGCAGGTCTGTGTCCTCGCTGATGCACTCTTTATTCTGCAGATGCTTTGAGACTGTTGCATCTCCACTGTCGTGTCCCAAACCACAAAAGTCTTGGAGGCTTTTTCCCATTTCAAAACCATTTTCTGCGTTTGGATTCGGCGCATCACCGTCTCTCACAGAGTCAGTGAATGTTGGGGAGGTAGAGGAGGTTGTCATTTGCTGTACACCCCCTGCTTCCTCGGAGGCTGCTGTCACATCGCTTCCTCTGTGCAACTCTCCATCATCAGAAGTGACTGTTTCGGCACCAGTAACATCATCGGGGCTCGTGTCTACATCCATCTCTGTAATGGTCTCTGACAGACCTTCCTTTGCCTTTTCTAAAGCATGTTCAGTGTCACAGACGCTGGTCGGATTTCCATTGCAGGACGGCTTTTCACTTTCGGGGTTCAATGACACAGCCTCTATCGAAACTGTTGCATCCGGCTTGGGCGAAGAAGATGAAGATGATGATGCTGAGACTAAACGCACAGCTGCTGGCTCCTGCTCAGTCTGCAAGTCTTTTTCCAGATGCGTTTCTCCAGCATCTGTATTGCTTTTGTCCTTTGCTTGATTAACGTCACTCAACTGTTTCTGTCCGAAGTCTTTGGAGCCTTTTTCACTGGAATTGTTTTCCACTTCCCGTGTTGTGACCGCTGGCGACTCCTCATTCTTCTCCGCTGACACGGCAGAAGATTTTGGGGAGTGGCTCGACACCGAAGTTGTGATGAGTGAAGGGTCGTCTTGTTGAGGAAGAACGGAGTCACCAGAGGGCGTGGGATGGTTTTGCTCTTCTCCAGCATCTGTCTCCATCGATTCCATCTTTGTTTCCATCTTTAAGAGAGACGACAACAAGGATGTGAAGATAGCTTTTTGTGTAACAAACTTTTCACACCAAACAAAAATGTTATCAAAATGCATGTTAAATAGTATTTAGAAACAGAATTAGCATTAAACATAACTGAATTCTTACCATATCTGGTAGTGGTGATATGCAGGGGAGCATTGGTGTGAACAACGCCAGTACCTTCTCAAGAGATACTGCAGAGCTACCCAAGTCCATACACGCCTCCTCAGCTTCGTGCTTCTTGGACAATCGCTTGCTCTTTTTGGGAGAGCACCTCGGCTTCTTGGCGATCGCTGGGTGCGGACATGCTTGCTGCTTGATGGCTTTCAGGGGGGAGGACTTTAACTGTGTATATGTGGCTTTTGTCTGTACTGGGTGACTGTGGGATTCGCTGATCTCCTGAGGGGCAGACTGCGAGGTGTTACCCGGATGAGAGTGCAGTCTGTTTCGCGGCGAGGCGGGTAGAACTCGCTTGGAAGCAGACTCTGAAATTAGAAGACAGAAGGAGATGATTGCACACGCGTAGGAGGGTAAAACGATAATAGAAAGAAGTCGCTCGTGTTATTCAGAAGTCAGGATAGTTGTTATGAAAGTGACAGCACAAATATACAATCCTGATGCCTCACCAGGTAGATGAAACAGGTTTGCAGAGCGGTGCTGCTGAGGTTCTACACATGCCCACAGATTTTCCAGCAGCATTCGGACCTTTTCTGAAATGCAGACCAAAAAAACATGCTGCTAAAGTAAAAATGACAACCATCCTGCTTTTAGGGTTAAAGTATGCACTAACCTTACAAATAATAAGCGAAGCCAGCTATGTACATACCTTTATCAACTTTGGGCTCCTCAGGTACACTTGCTTGAGTTGTTGTGCTCCTGTACTCTGTTGAGAAATAATTCACAATAATGAATAATGAAATAATTTAAGTGAGAGAAAGATGCCGCTGTTATCTGGAGCTTATGTCTTGAAAATCTAACTACAGAAAAAACAGAATTCAATTTTTTTTTCGAAGGTAGAAAGGTAGTTAATCACCTCTGTTTCTTTCCCGTTCCAGCCTCATCAGTCTCACCTGAAAATGACGCACAAAAAAAAAAGTTCAGCCATATTGTATTCAACATATTTCCACCAGTGTGCTGTTCAAAGATCATTACTGCACCTGGAGGTCATCAATGTGTCTCTCTAGTAAGGCCTTCTCTTTGGTCAGTTGGGATATTTGATGATTCTGCGTGCAAACCGAGTCTGAAATAAACCACCAAGCAGAGGTTGTCGTGTAAACACAGATTCAAGACATATTTATGAAAACAAAATCAGTATTTCATTTGTGAGAAAAACAATTTGATACCAACCTTTGAGCAGTCCGACTTTATTTTCAAGCTTTTCCTTACTGTTGATGAAAAAAACAATAAAACATCATGGAACCTTTAAGCATAATGTGTTTTAAATTGTTTTCTCACTAACAAGTGAAGATACACTATGAACCACGAATAATCACAATGTAGCACAAAATCCCATGACAGATACCACGACACCCCCACACAGAGGAAGACACAACACTGATTAATACACAACCTAAGAAACCCCAGCACTAAAGGAGTAAGGTCTTACATGCTTGTTGTGGTTGCGTTCTCCTCTATCAGCTTTTCAACTCGATCTGCTTGTGCCTGAGATTTCTTCAAAGATGCCTGTAGAAGTCAAAATGTTGAAAGATTGTTACATTTCCTTAGCTACATTTGATCAAATACGCACGAAGCTCCTAAAATACATGAATTGAGAACGAGATTATGGCAAACGTCACAAGTGAATTTGGAGAGCACCTCGTTGACCTACCTGTGTTTCGAGCAAATCGTTTTCCACCGCAGCCTTTTCCCTCTTCAGCTGTGCATTGTCAAGTGACTGTGTTTCCGTCAGTTCTAAGAGTAGACCAGAAAGTCAGAGAAGCATTTAACAAAAGAAATGAGACTCTAAACTGTAACAACGTGTGAATGCAAACTACCTTTAACATCCTTCAGCTGGTCTTCAAGCTTATTTTTCCTGAGGGATATGAAAAATACAAGTTAACATTTTATGTCAAACATAAATGACACATGACAAAAAACTTCTTGACATAATTATCTCTTACTCTGCCGCTGTCCTGCTGTTTTCCTCCTTCAGTTTTGCCATCTCTTCAGACATCTGGCCATAGGCTTTAAGAGCATCCTATATATATATAAAAAAAGATATTGAAAAACAGATAGTGAAACTTATTCAGAGATGGTCAGATTTTGTGTTGTGGCACTAATTTCACACAGACAGACACATTACTACCATCATAAGGAGTATCCTTTTAAAGAGCGTACCTTCTTTTCTTCCAGCTCTGCTTGAACACATTCATAATCTGCTGTCTTTTTCTCCAGTGCAGCCAATTTGATCTGCAGCTCCTCCAGCTGCTGCTGAAGCCGGATTGAGTCACTGCGATAAACACGTTAAGGACACACATGTGTTAAAACCAGTTACATGTAACATCAATGGAAGAACACATACTCTGTGAGCATTTACAGCCCAAAGACAACTATGTTTTGACAGGTAGGTGTCTTTGCACAAGTATTATTGGTTAAGACAAACATGTATCAGTCTGCAACTTTTTTCAGAAGCCAGATTCAATTTCCTTAATTGGACTTTCATACATTACACACACATAACAATTTTGTTTTCACTGATGTCAATATGAATTTGCAGACTAACTGAGAGTAAAACACCTGATTAAATCTGTTGATGTTATTTAGCCGTGAGTGTAAACAACAACAGACAAGCTGCATGCTACAACAGATGTAATGTATTGCTAGCCATTTAGAAAAGGGTTAGGCAATAGTAGTTACAAGTGCTAGGTGGACAACATTTTAATTGCAATAAGCACACAATGGTCTTGCTACCGATGGGTGACTGTAAGTACGTACATATTATTGGAGAACGTTAGGGGATAAAACAATAAGTAGTACGAATAATTATTAGTATTAACATTTGCTAACGTTAGCTTACACCTGATAGCTTCCCCGGGTTCCCTATAAATGTCAGTACAAATTCAGTTTCAATATTGCAAGTCTCCATTTAACCTGTAACGCGGGAGTTAACTGTAATGTTTCTACGGTGAGATATGTCAACAGGAAAGCAACACTCACTCTGAAACCGTTATCTTCTGCTTCAGAGCTAGAAATGACGACACATATTCGTTCAGGCTCTGTAACACGAGACGGGAAAAACAAAACAAAAACAAACAGTGAAATTCATAAATCATCAACACCTTCACCTTAGCTGGCGAGTTGTAAACACAGGAAACGGTAACACAAGATTTGGAAACGGCTTATGTTCAGTCAACAGAGACGAAAATACAACTTTTAAAAAGACTTTCTGTGACAGACAGATAATCTGACCTGGTGCAAAACAGAGCAGTTTTGACAGTTTCCAACCGTCGCGTCCGCGCCGATCGCTACCGTTTTGGACTGACTGTCCCCTGGCATCATGGTAAGACAGATTCCGAAACCCGTCAGCCACTATTTTATGTAAGATAAATGAACGATCTTGTCCCGGCGACATACATTCCAGACAAGTTCAAAACAACTTCACATTTTCGTGTCTCCCACGTTGATCAAGGACCCAATTCAGGACCCCACAGGGAAGCTTCGTGAAATGCCGGTAAATCTAAAATGTTATACTTCTCGGTACTCCAAAGGCAAGTTGGACTTGTGGTGTGTATTTGGTTTAAATGTGAGAAACGCGGGTGATAATTTGTATACTTTGTTGTTTGGATGAGAAAATACAATATTTGTGCTCATTCAACTTTTTCTTCAGGCAGTTCATTGTGACCAATGAGGGCGTACCTGATACAAATGCGCTGCTGTAGCGACTCTTTATGTCTATGGCGACGACAGCGTGTAGCTGCCAGCAGGGGGCAGTTTACCCGTCTGCTTTACGCTCACTGTATGGTATAGTATACTGTATTTACAATTAGCCTACGTTTTGATATCAAACCTTTACGCATCTGACAACAGCAAGTTGGCATAGCATTGTGCACGTCATTGAATGAAGACATTTCACAAAAGATCAAACTAACCATTCTGCTATGTATTGGCTACTTAATCCCAAAATTTTTGACATTGTTATCAGTCCCTGGTGGTCTAGTGGTTAGGATTCGGCGCTCTCACCGCCGCGGCCCGGGTTCGATTCCCGGTCAGGGAACTTTCTTTTATGTCTCAAGACAACCCATTGTGCTTCTTGTATAGCACAGTTTCTCTCTCTCTCTCACTCTCTATCGCTCTCTCTCTTTATGTGTGTGCATTTAAAAAAAAAAAAAGTTCCATGTGATTGCTATACACACATATGTAGATTCTCTGTTTTTGAAGCATTTAAAAACACTTTAAAATCCTCAATTTAGTATAACAGTCGTAGTACAACTACTTGAATCTACTCAACTACTCATCGCTTTCATCGCTATGAAGGCGCATACAGAGACGCCTTCACAAGCTTCCACTGGAGAGCGCCCTCTGCCGGCCGTGGTGTGCTGAGACGATTGCAACAAATGGCAGTATAAAACTGTATAAAAAAATATAAACAGAGAATGGGAGGGAAAATGAAATGATGGCTCTACTGGCATCAGAAGAGTTGCTGCAAGTGGTTCACATTCTTTTGCTTTAGTGTATGCATTTTGAGTTCCCTCCATATGTAATTACTCTATACAGTCAATAGAGGGTGCTGTCATACAGTTAACAGTGTTCCTACTTTATCACCTACCTCCTGTGCCAGACAGACAGACAGACAGACAGGCAGACACACACACACACACACACACACACACACACACACACACACACACAGAAAGAGAGAGAGAGAGAGAGAGAGAGAGAGAGAGGAAGCACAACAACTACTACTAGAGAAATCATTATTTCTCTAAAATAAAATAATTCAAAATGTAAATAATGTATAAATAAATACATCGATGGAGATATTTGCCTCAAAATGCTCCTAATTACTTTGGCAGCAGGCCGTCTCCAACGTGGTGATTCCAATGGCTGAGCGGAACAGCGAAATGTGCTGGGATATTGCTGTCAGTGCATCCTGATGGAAAGATAATATCCCTGTAACTTCAGATGAACCTTCTCAGTGTAGCCTCGAGGCTGAAGGGCCAACTCTCTCCAAACAGATGCAGTCAGAGATAGCATAGTTGTCTTTAAAGTGGAAAGGGCATGCTTTCTCTCTTCCTGCCCCTCTCTGACAGATTATCTCTTCTGTTACCTGACATGGGTTAGGTAACACTTCGGATGCTGCCAGATTTATCTCGATCACCTTTGTCAGCTACAGGAAGCCTTTGTCTGATGCCTATCTTTGTATAAACAAAAAGTGCTTCATCCTCTCCATCCTTTTCTTCTTGTGTGGCTGGATTCTCTCCTCTCCTCTTTTTCTTTGTCACGCTCCTGTGGCAAAGTACACAGAGTGAGATGGCAATTATGCTCTCTAATGCCAAAGTATGAGTGGCTAAAGCCATAAACTGTTTGTTTTTGCCTGATTACTGAAATGAGGTATTAATCTTGAGAGAGACTGCTCATCAGTCTGTCGCAGGGCTTACTACAGATGAACATTTGCATTCACAGCTACAGCTGTTAAGAGCCTTTAATGCACCTGGACTATGTATCTTTAAACAGTGGGAAGAAACCCAAACAGACACATACTGTGTAACATATACTGATCAAAAACCAATTTTACACATCGTTTTCATGTATCAGTAATGACAATAAGACTAGATTACTCTACTACGGTGGCCCTGAAGGTCAAAACACCACACCATTTCAGGGAAGACAACAACATTTCACATTATGGAAAAGGAGGAGCAGTGTTCTTGTTTGCGATTGAACTGTAATTTTGTTGTGTTTTCTGAATGGGTTTTTGAAATGCTCTTACGCTATCCCTAGCTTTGTTGTGTTTTGACCTTCAGGGCCACCGTACAGCAAATACTTCCTTATTTCATCACTGTACATAGAAATATTAGTGTTAAACAAGTGGTTTCCTGCCTGAATCAATTGCCGCAACACTGATCACCATCCGGGTTCAGTTACTAGATTCAAAGAGATTTGAAGTGGCTGATGACATCACATTCCAAAAACTTGCGTGTGGTTAGGGTTATCTGTCTCGCTGTGTGCTTGCTCGCGTGCATGTGTGTGGTTGCTTTTGTCAGCAAAACTGGCATTATTTAATGACACAGATTTACATCTCTTCACTTCTTGCAGACCTTAAAAAAAAACAACCAAAAAAACAAAAAAACGATCCAAGCAATAAACAATGGCCTTTATTCGGTGATACAGTGCCAACACACAGAAAAGCGCACAGACAGAGCGTCACAGTGCCCACAGCTGACCGACTATAAATCAACTTCACAGAGGTGGTTGACGCGGAGGAAAACCCCTTTTTTCTCTCCGTACCCACCTCTCCCTCTGGCTCACTCCCGCTCTCTCGCACAGCATTTTTCTATGACAGCACCAAATACATGCATGCCCTCCCTCCTCCTGTTTTTTTCTTCTCTATTTCCCTCTGTCTCCTCACACTCTTCTTCTCTCCTCCCTCATTCCCATTGGATGCCTCTGGGCTGTGCCCTGGGGGATTATGACAATGGGGATTTTGTTTTGGGCATCTGTGTCTCCTTGACTTGTTGAGAAATGACTAAAGAGTAAAGCCCAGACACAATATGTCATAGGTGTTGAAACGGCTAATACCATGCTGGCATTACTGTTAGTCGGCGCGCTGGCTTACGCGCCGCACTCCATTGCAGACCGAGGACTAGAGCTTTTGAGTTAAGCCACGGGGTCGTTTCTTAAAGACCAAATCATTTTTCTTTTTGTTTCATCATGTTGAGATGTGACATATAGGCTTAATGCTAATCTGCAGTGTGGTGGTGTTGCACCAACCACTCAATTAAATAGTTTCAAAAGAATTACCGGAGATAGAGCTCAGTCCAGGGAACTCAGCATAAAGGGCCAATATGTAAGAATTAGTGGAAAACATTTAAGTTAACCTAAAACATCAACAGAATGCAATGAAATAGTTCTGAGTTCTGAAGTTACCTCATAGATGGCTTTATATATATTTTTTTGCATACGTAGCTCCTGAAGTTAGCACGCTAACTCGTTAACTGGGCATGAAAAACTTTCTCCCAGCGTTCCAAACTCCTGTGCTGGCTGGTGTAAACACCAGCACGTCCCAAACAGTCCAGCTAGCTGCATGGCTAACTGAGCTAACAAGCCAACAATAGCTACTGTCATGGATGTAAATCAGTAAATATTTAGCAGCAGTTGGCAGTTACTCTGGTGATATGAAGCAGTTATTTGTTGGGAGAATTAATGACACAGGTGGCCAGTTCTTACATATTGCACCTTTAATAGAAAACTTAGTTTACAAAACTATATATCTGATAACCCGTGAGCTTAGACAACAGTTAATGCTAGCATCCAACCACTTTTCTAGCAAACATTACTGTTTGATAGCGTTACATGATACAATAGGAAAGGCATAAATTATTTCTGATATATCAATGCGCATCTTGGAGATGTTCATTTAAGCCTGCAGGAAAAAAACCGCACTCGATGTAACCAAACAGTACCATTAGCTTGGAGGTGGTTCAATGGTGAAGTTATCAAATATGTTGTTTTACCTTGAAATATGGCCTGATGTCCCTCCAGATTTTCAATATACACAATCTTTTAATGCATTTCCATTTCCATCACTTCATCTGAGTTTGAGAAAAGAAACTGATACCATTGTTCTCAGATGAATTGTTAATTTTTAAGAGGGTAGATGACACGCCTATGTACACCTCCCAAAGGACCTTAACCTTAACTGTGACATTTCTAATTCTACAATTCCATTGTATCCAGTTATCTTCCTTCTCTATCTACTACAACTGTCTTTTTATAACTGTTTTAAAGTAATGAGTAAATACACCTTTAAATTGTATGCAATGGACTGAGTTTATTCAGGCAGGGTTTTCTCATGTTTCTCACAATACATTACAAACAGGATCAATATAAGTTACATGACTCATTGGAATTTTTTACCATCTAAATTCCTTGAAGGACACAATGAATGTTGCGCAGAATAGTAGAGCCCGACTTATTTGTAGGCTGATTTTATCGGCTATTATTAGCCAATCACAGATATATTGGTATCAATGTATTTACTGTCCGATATGAAAACCTTTTTAAAAACTATAAAGAATGGAGAAAGTCATTCCAGCAGGGTGCGTTTCAACGTGGGGTAAAACAGCTGGAGTCAGGAAATGTAACAGCTACCTCACTAATGGTTAAACTACAAACCAGCACAAAAATGACAATTACCAACATAACATAAGCCACCATGTTGTGAACAGACAACACAAAAAAGTCGTTTCGTTTTAGAACATAAATAGCAAACTTACCATTAATATTAAACTTACAGAAAAAACTAATTTCTGAAAAAACTTGAACATTACTGAAAATAAACATTTGCGCTGCTACAGGTTTTATTCCGCCCTACGTACAGCATCATACCATGAATGTATAAAGAACCCCAGCGGGAACGTTTCAGAAGCGGAGCCTTTTGCCTGGCTGACATTGTTGATCTGGTAATTTTTTGTTTTTATACAGTTGGGAGTCTGCACAGGGTGTTCTGTTTTGAAAATTGACCGGATGCCCTATGCCCTTCCTGTGTCTCTGACTTCCTGCTGGCGCGATCTGCTCTGTGCAGCTTGTTGCGGCTTTCGTCAAAAATAGACCAGGCAACCAGAACACAAAGCAGCCGAGCCCGGCTTGACTTCACCGTGCGTCCGAGCTGATCGCAGCCGCCTGTGATTTGTAACACACTATCGCCTACTAGGGGATGGAGACTGATGGCAGGTTAACAAGGGGGATGCATTTTGATAATTTTACTAACAAGGGGGACAGCATCCCCCCTCATATCGCCTACTGATTGTACTGGTTCACCCATGAAACTATTGTCCCCAAATGGTAAAAAATGACTGCTTTCTGTATTAGGTATTTATACATGTGATTTCCCTTAGTCACAGTTTGTTGTTTGCAGTTTGTTAAGTACAATATGTAAGAATTGGCCACCAATCAAATTCATACTCAAAACACATAGGGGGAAGTATACTGTGTAATCAGAGTAACTGCTAACTGCTGCTAACTGCAGTTTAGACTGGGAGCTCGGGGATCAGGGGACTATTGGTGTTTATACCGCTAGCACAAAAGCTTTGGACCATGACGGGCCAGGGCTAGCTGGTTAGCATGCTAACTGCAGTACACTGACATACGATACTTACATATTTCCCCTTTTAAAGACAGATCCTTGTTCAGGGTAAGATGACAACATCGTGCCCAGCTGAAGACTTCCTCCAAGAAAGAATTACTGATGGAGTTGAGTTCCCTTCCTGAGATTTTTTTTCTCCTTCACAAGAATACATTTAGACATCTGAAGTTTTACACCACCTCGGTGAGCTCAGATTCACTCAAACTGACATCTAAAAAAAAAAAATAAGTAAGAACTCACGCAACAGCTGAGATGCTGACATGACACACGTTTGTTTATTGTTTTTTCATTTACAATGTAAAAATCAGGTTGAAAAAGCATTAGCCATCATCTGTCATTGCTTTTAAACCATAACCAATATGGAACACATTATTGTTTTATGCCATATCTATGCATGCAGTTACATGACTTGTGTAATCGTGTTGGACAATGTCATGGAAAAAAATGGAGTAGCGTTTCTTCAAACCTTTTGTTTCAGTCACGGTTGACATCGCTGAATCTGGCTTTTGACATCACAGATCTTTTTTTCGTCTTCAAAAATAAAATAAAATAAATGTTCAGAATAAAAAAAGGTGCATTCTGTCAGCGTGAAATCTTATGAAACATAATACAAAATATAAGGGTAATGGGCTTCGGGTAGAGTAATAAAAGAACACATTTATGCTGCTCATAATACAGTCTTCCAGCAACGCTGTATTGTAAAGCCAATAAATAAAACAAAACAAATACTGTACATGGGTCACACAATTCACTTGTTCCTTCCTGAAACTTGAGGATTTCACATTGATTTGGTGACAGAAGACAACGTTGTAGCACCACTGAGTATGAAGGTCAGTTTACACGGCCTCAGAAGAGTTCTTTCATATATGATGGTTTTCGCTCTCCTTTTTTCTCACACATGACAGCGCAAAGCTTCCTGCTATTGTCCAGCTATCGAGGAAGCCCTCTTTGATTATTCCCAGCCTGTTTCTTATCAAGCCTTAGAGCATAATTATGTGTTTCTTTGAAACATCCCTTTTCATAATCAGATCCCAGATTTCCAATTGATCAAGAATTGCAGTGCAGACCAGGGCGTAGCACATGTTGTTGCGTGGCAGTGCCTGAAACCTCGTCAACCGTTTTTTTTTTTTT
>CAEMYA010000161.1:1945330-1987825 GCA_903131615.1 Diplodus sargus
CTGAGATCTTTACACATAACATACAGTGCTGCAAATAACTGCAAAAGCATGAAATTCAGCCTGGAGGCTTCCAATGCAACCAATACGGAAAAGATAGCTGACTTAATATTATTATTACTGCATCAATTTTACGCTGTTAAATGAGAACTCTTGCTTTTTTTTGTTTGTTTGTATTTCAAGTATACCTTGTTAAAAAGCTTGATACCCACTATGACTTTACAAAGTGATGATGACTGTCATAAAAAGTATATATATATGTATATACGTACGTAACATTTAACAGTAGCAATGAATCACTTCCTCGCTTACATTACTATTTGATAGTGTAACACACAACAGAAAAGGGGTACATTAATTCTAAAATGTCTGCACGTTTATTTAGGCCAGTAAGTAAAACACACTGGATGTAATTGAACAAAAATGTTAGCCAGGGCATGGTTTAATGCTAACGTTTAGCTTACGGGCTATCAAATCTGCTGTTTTACCTTGAAATGTGAGTAGTTTTTCACCCTCTTTCCTGTTTTCAGTGGTTGATCAATGATAACAATATGTAAGTTGCCCTACATTTATACTAACCCGCAACCTGAAACACAGCGGCATAACACTGTTGTTGCAGTGGAGCTTCCCACCTTGAGTGTGACATTAGGGGAAAACTGCTGCCGTGCGAATATGAATATGTCTTATAGAAAACACTAAAAAATGTCATGTATTACTGAATACAGAACATGACAAACACCAAAGGAGCCTTTCAAACACCTGGTTCCACCCATTCTTACACCCACGCACACACACACACACACACACACACACACACACACACGCACACACACAAACAAACGCAGGTACACTTAGGCAGCCCAAGCTGTAGATAATGAAGGAGATAGGCCCAAGAGATGAGGGTAAACAGCTCAGAGATTACTTTACAGCCACTGTTATCACTGCTTTCCTCAACTCAGAGTAAACACACAAATCCATTAGTGACTAAATGCCGATAGGGGTGGTGTGTGTGTGTAACTTTGCAAGTGGTGGAACGTGAGAAATAGGAAGCAGTAGAAAGAGAAAAGAATAAAGCAAAGTGGAAATAAATATCAGAGAGGAGCATCAACGCTTGCGATAACCACAAGGGAGCAGGGGAGTATCTGTGAAAGAGAATAATGGTATTTGGACATATTTAGAAATGACTTTTAAAAGATACAGACAGTGAGACGGACAAACAAGCAGACGGTGAGTGTTTGTCAGAAAGCCACAGCCCGACAAATCCCTGCTGATAGACTGGAGCTGAGCACAACAACGTTTGAATGACAGCTATCCTTGGCTGGCTCTGTTTGGTGGTCAGTGTGTGTGTGTGTGTGTGCGTGTGTGTGTATATGTGTGGTAGGACAGGGTTGGACAGGTCAGAGAGAAAAAAGACGTCACATCAAAGTGTCCAGGGCCATTAGGGTTATGTTTACAGCTGAGCCTGAAGCCACCCAGGTAATGGACACTGCAGTGGAGGTCTCACAACGAAGCCTGCTGCTGCTCTGTTCAGTGTGTGTGTGTGTGTGTGTGTGTGTGTGTGGACGGGTGAGAGGTGGGACATGAAGGTCTAACAACTGACCTCAAAGGCTTCACCTATGAGAGAGAGACAGAGGGAAACAGAGGCAGACAGTGCAGACAGACTGTGTGTGTGTGTGTGTGAGTGAGTGTGTGTGTGCGTGTGTGTGTGTGTGTGAGTGTAAGGGGGAGGCTGAGGGGAAAACTAAGCATCTGTTGTACCTACAGTATCCTCAGGGATGAGTAAGCAGTTAAGTACTGACTGAAAGCTGGAATTGAGACAGTCACTGTCTCTGGCGACCACATAATGCTAGTGCGATCCTACAACGTATATGAGCGCACAAAGCCTGAATTGTTTGGTAAACCCACAAACTGTGTGAGCAAGAGTTTCCTCACGTCCTCCTTCATGTAGGCTGTCTTCTCTCCTGAAATGTTTGGTTTCCTCATCCATTCACAAATAGGAGCACAATCAAATTTTCCATCGTTTGCACAGCATCGAAACATAATATACTGCATAAATTTGGTCCATGTACTGTGTGTGTACATAGTGATATGTATTCCCACACAGGCTAATATGTGCCGTAATTGACTGCATATTTATCAACCCGTGACAATATTATAGCCAAGTTAGATTTTTAATAAAATATCATTATTAAGGACATGCATGTTTCTTTTCACTCATGTTTCTCATTGGTTTATGTTGAGTGCAGTAGGTGAAAAATGCAAGTTAACCTCTCCTTGGGTTCACAAGGCTATCCTGCTATTGAGTGCTGCAGGAATAAACTCTTAAATCTGTTCAAATCAACTTCTAATCCTTTTGTCTGGAAGTCAATGGGCTTTGTGAGTGGGTCTTTGGTAAATGTCTGAAATAACGCCTGTGGTTAACACAAGCTTAAGAGATTTTCACATTTTGTTCTTTGACATAAAATAAGCTGATCAAAAATACCCCATGTTTAAATTATAAAGCGTTTACGTGTCTTTCAAAGGGTCATTGCCAACAAGTTGCTAAATGAGACTACAGAAGTCGTCAGGGACAGTAAACATTGTCAGGCTGAACATGGAGACTCATTTACTCACTAGTCTGTCATTGCAGACAGACTTTACCTGCAAACAACTTTACAATCGATATATTCGTGAATTTATAGCAAACTGTGTACAGTAGTAGTATTATAGTACGACACTTAGTGGTGGTGATGTTGAAGCCAGGTGACTGCAGTGTAGTTTGTTTATAGCTTAACGTTAGCCTTTTACTGGCAAATTCATTTACGCGTCAAATATCATAAAAGTTATGTTCTTGCTGAAGAAGATTATCTAGCTGAACAAGACGTGTAAGTACAACAAACTTTTGTTCCCCACAGATCTAATTTTCCACAATAATCCAAAATTACCAGGGCGAAGCTAGCTTCCCGGTTAGCCAACAAAAAATACGTCATCCCTGCCGGGTATCTAATTCAGGATATTCTTCTAGTCTTCTGAGACGAGTCTTGCTCTCGTTTCTTTACTGTCCCTAAAAGAATCCGATTCAAAGACCTTTTTCACAGAAAGCAAATTGGCTTTGTCATTACAGGAGCAGCGCAGGTGACACTAATATTATTAACTACGTCTCTGTTGGCAATCAATGCAATGCAGCAATTAAAAGCATTATAAATCACACCTGTGTTTGACAGGCCAAACGTTTTCATTGAAAGTGTATCATATTAATTTTGTTTACCCCTCTGCTTGTGTAACAGATTGCATTTTTTAATTTCGACCATATGAATTTACATGAAGCAACATCTTGGCACTCTTCAGTTGACAGCGGTGAAACTTTCTGTTCCACAATTACCACAATTTATCCCTAAAGTTATGGTTGTAGGCGGAGTACAGTGGTAGCCGTCCTAACATAACACTCACAACTCTGAGCGCAGACGTTTTTTAGCCAGGGTGGGATTAATCTGTAAAGCTGGCGGTGGTGCACTGTGAGTCCCTGATTGTCCTGAATGCGAGAGTGAAAAACAAAGCAGGGAGGACCACATGTTACACTGTGCAGCACATTACTGCACACGATGACACAATGAACCACAAACATGCCATTATTACTTTAAATGTCTGAGCTAACAAAGCTCTGGAGGACGAGGCTTCCTTTTCCTGGGGCCTTTATTTAAATATTTTCTGTCAACATGATCAGTAGTTTATGTCAGTGAATATGAGACAGCTCTGTGGTCATCATGCAGGATTTTCCTAGGATACCTGTTCCAAAACGGAGACAAACTGAGCGAGAAGGAAATATCAAGGCACTGACACTGTGGAGGAAAAATCCCCTTCAGAACAGCTGTTGGTTACTATAAAACATGAGATAAATGGTAACTTAACCGGGATTCCATGATTTCAGTGCTGATTATGTAATATTGGTGCCCAAGCATAATACTGTATCCCTGAGAAAATCTCTCCCTGAAACAGCAGACAAATAACAGTTTTCAGCAGGTGTCGGGACACAGATTAAGAATGAGATGACATCATGAGCAAGACTTCAAAGACACCCAGAACAAAAGAGAGGGAGGAAGATTGATTATGGATGTGCTTCTGGAAATGTGTGCATCAGTGTTACTGTAGCAGATTTGGTTGCGGTGCTTGACATTGGGCTGCAGTGTCCATTGGGTGGGGTGTAGTAGGGGACACTTCAAATTGTTCCTTGGAAGTCTTGATGAGAGGGTGAGAGAGTTTGGGTGGGAGTGAGGCTAATAGTAACTGGACACCACCACTGTTCCTCTCATCTGTGTGTTTGTGTGTGTGTGTGTGTGTGTGTGTGTGTGTGTGTGTGTGTGTGTGTGTGTGTGTGTGTGTGTTAGGCGGCCAGTCCCTCTGCTCTTGGCAACGTGATGGCAGCTACAGCATCATGAAAAAAAAAAATCACCATACAATCCCGAGCACCGCACTTCACACTCACCATTACATTTCATGCACTGAGAAAACACACGAAGTGACTCATAGAATTAGAAGCACTGATGTCCAGGAACAGGGATGCAAAAAGGCCCGTCTCTGGCAAGACCGCCTAATGTCGAACTTTAAACACATTTTAAAAGGCTTGCCTTAACAAACACACGCAGGGGACAAAAGTCACATCAACAAATGGGATTTCTCTGGACATCCACTTGCAACACTGACCAAGATGAGGTCAGTGTCTCAGCTAAAAAACCCTCTCCGCTCGTAAATCAAGGCACAACTTGTCCGCAGTATCCACTTCATATGCGGGAATCTGGCTGATATTTCTGACCATTGCTAGGAGTGAACTTGGGAATCCTCAGAATTGAGGCGCAGAGGAATTGACGACTCAACAGCAGCTGTCAGATAAACGCTCTTGTTATTCCCTGGGAGACAGGCATCTACTGTACTATTACCGACCTGATAAACTGTCCAGCGTGTAGATCGTGTAGAGTTCGACACGTCCTCCTCAGCAGAGAGGTGATTGAGTGGTATGTCATTGTTGCATTTAATGGCGTATTTAAGAAGTTCCGCCGTGTTCGTTGCAGTTATTGTCCATAATCTCGATGAAAAACGTGACAGCGAACTACACGAGCGAGGAGGATGCTACTGCATCATAAATGACCAGAGGTTATATATTGAATTTTTTTGAACAAAGTGTGGAATGAACCCTTCCCCTTGAACAATGATTGTCCAGTTACAGGTACACAACTCTGATTAGACATGGCTAGTCACTATCAGTCTTTGGCTTTAACCACGTGTTGAAGAGGCTTGCGCGAGGCTCTAGTAGGATAGATGCTCAGTATATGAAAAGTTTGGAGGGTGGTATGTTTTCCGCTGCAAACATTAGCACATCTTGCTAAATAACTTACTAGTTATGATAGTAACTTTACACAGCGTTTCTTCAAAGGCCAAGGGGCTTTTGTAGGGTGACAGGTTATGTTAAAAAGCCCCACTGATGAAAGCATGATAGAGCGCCTGTTTTGCTCTTTATTACATTTGGAGATAAACTCCAGCAATCCCGGCCAAACTCATTATCCCCGATAGAATTTTGTCTGCCAAACACATTGGGTGGACCTCATCCTAAATGCACAATACAAACAATAAAGCATTATTTCTGTCTTGCTTGCTCAAGCATATAAGCTAAGCAGCCAGAAAGGGTTGTGTTAGAATGAAATTATAGTCCGATACTTTTTTCCTTATCACACCTAGGAATATGTGTGAATCCAAGAACTTTAACGGGCACTTTCTGGTCATTTGTAGCAGCAACAATGAACATCTACAACGTTATCCAGTAATGCCACATTTATCCAAAAGGTTTCCCAATCTGCAACTAAACTCAAGCGAATTAGCTAAATATGACGGCTTGTCTACTGGAAAGTTAGCTAAATAACCTTAACATCTCATCACATCACATCAACAATGACCAGTCCCTCAAAGCTAACTTTACAAAAACTAAACTTACCTGTTTGGTTTGTATCCACGGATCTGTGTGGCATTATTTTGGCACCCAACAGTCCACAGTCCACAGTTCCAGTTGTTAAGGAACACTGACTGCTGACACTGTCTGTGACTGTGACGCTCTGAATAACTGAATTGTATGTTCCAACACCACCCTGAATGTATGAACAATCCAATTTGTGCCATTATAAAGCCAGAACTAAGTAGCTCTACACTGCAATGCAAGGACAGCACTGTTTCTTACCATATCTTTTACACGGATGATCAATTGGTGAGGATGATGACTTCTTGTCCTGCTAACATGCTTCTCACGCTACCTCCCATGTAGACAGTGTTAAGCACGACCATTGGGATTCATGAGAGAAGTACAACATTATGTGTCTTTTCTGTATCTTGTACTGTTAACCCTCTCTTACAGGACTTACGTAGGCCCAAGAGATCAGGTCTGCGTGCTTTCGAAGAAATAACTCCAACCACACATGCTGGAAATGCACTCAGGGGAAGTAATACCTCAGCAACAGCTGCTGTAGGAATGACACATTGCATTTTTGTTGGTCACTGCACAGATTTGATTGGTATTTAGAGTTTCTGTGGCCAGTAACCTGATGTAAATGCTATAGTGTGTATGTGTAAACATCCCCCAACCAAAAATGCATCGCTTTCATTCTGATGCTTACACTGTGGCTTTATCGAAAGAAATCACATTTTAATCAGCGGAATCTCGAGTTTCCCCCTCATTAAAACCAGCGATATCCCAGGAGTGTCTTTCGCTGATTTGTTCTCCGGCCAGTGGTTTTACCCTTCATGACACTGTCCAGAGCAGCGCAGACGAGGGAGGGACATTTCCCATGTGTGTGTGTCTTTATGTGTGTGTGTGTGTTTGTACAAGTACTGCCTGTCAGCGGGCGCACCACTCCCTATGATGTCCGCAGCGCTGCAACACGTTGACTGATCTTTGATCCTCTGCCTTCGCCCTGTGTCAGGGGTATAAGACAGTGACCGAACCGATCGAGCTGAGCCAAGATCCCACAGAACCGCACCCCGAAACCACAGAATTACTCGTGGTTCTTGCTTTTTCTGTCTGGTATCGTCATACATCACACAACATGTGTTAGTGCCCCTCTTAGTGACAGCAGCGACATTACACAACATCGAGAAAAGCCCTCTTGGCAACAGCAACCTGGAAGCTAACCTCAGTCTATGATAACATTTCCTACTTTGGTTCCCAAATGCAAATGAATCTGGAGCTTGTTTCTGGTGCACACTTGTGGGAAAAACTTTCTTAGGATCAGCAGGGGTTTAGACGAACTCCAACGCAACACCAATTACGCTGGCGGTGCATTTTACATAGAGCAGTGTTTCTTTAAGCACACATTAAAGAGCAATGTCTCTGGTGGGCCTTGATAGGGAGAGCTGGAGAACTGGCGTTTTTCTCTGAGCTTGCGCTTGGGTCCTACAGTGATGCTACATGCGAAAAGCTTTATAAGTCCTTGGCCTGCTGTTTTAAGCAAACACAGAAGCTAACTGTTCCTGACAGTTGGTGAGGTATCACACCGAACTGGATGATGACACAAACACAATATCCAGGGGGACTTCCCTGTGTCTCGCACACATGTTTTGGCTAGAATGTAAGTTATTTTTTTTCATTACATGAGAGGAAAATGTCATCATTATAGAACAGGTGCCTTTCTGGGCTGGGAAAGGGTGGAGAATACAATCGGAGCGGCCTGACACCCTTTATTCACTTTATTATGAGGAGATAGTGTGGGAAGTTCGGAAGACTTGACTCAACCAATAAACAGCTCTCTCTGACATTGCATGTCAAGAAATTACAGAACAGATGTGTAGGTGTTGTAGACCAGTAACACATGGCAGTCGGAGGGGGGGAGGTGAAAAGGACAGAAAGACAAAAGACTGATGGAATTGGTCAAAAGACTCAGAAAGAAATTACAGAAAAAAGGATATTAAGACAAAGTGGAGAGGATGCCTAACATGCCGTGCACTAGCATGGTAAGCTCAAATAACTACGTCAACCTATTTAGTTGGTGGCCCCGAAAACAGCCTGCTGAAGTTCCAACCGCGAACGTGCATGAACAGAATATCTTATCTATATCAACAGTGCCCTCTCAGTGTACTCCAACTGAAAGATTAAATAATTGACATGTCCTGAAATCTGTCTAGAGGTCGATAAGGGCCAAATTATTCAGTCTTTTTCCGTCCGAAAACAAGTATCAGGAAAATATGAGGAACCGTCTTCTCCGCTGACATACCATTTTTAATGATGTCCAGACTGAGAGCCAGTTGAAAACAGAGTGCGGATATGTCGATGAGGTCATTCATAAATGTTTGAAGCCACAGATTAACATTGTCATTACTTTGAGTTGAGTTTAATGAGTTTTTTTTTACAGCCACGCTAGCGGCACTGTGAGGCAGTTCTCTGGCCCAGTGCTCCTTGAGCTAAACGCTAATGTCACAATGATACCGTACTAAAGTTAAGCAGGTATAATATATATAGCCCATACTAGTTTAGTGTTCTTGCATTTGCATTTGCTGGTTAATTGCACCAAACACAGAGTGCAGCTAAGGCTGCTGGAAATGTTGGCAAAGATAAGTCAGTTTTAGACCATCACTGAAAGTTTGTCCTGCTTGTTGTCAGTAGTCAGTAGACGTTAACCTTCTCGGGACAATGCATGTCAAATACTGTGCCAATCCATTCAAAAGTTGTTGAACCAGTTCAGTAAAATAGCATGGCTAAAGGCGGAACCTGTCACAATGGAGAAACTGTTAATTCCATGACAAAACTAGACTGAGTAGATGCATTCACATGACTAAAACAACACTAAAAGGCGATTGAATGAACGAAGACATTTGAACATGAATCTAAACGTTGCGAACTCCTGTGAAAGTCAACTATTCGAGTCGAAGCATCTGAACAGACCTGGGGAATACGGATGATGATCCCAATATGAATGATATCACAAGAAATCATTAACAGAGCTCAAGGCGATGAGTCAGCGACTAAAAACTTCCTCCACCCAAATCATACTCAGCCCGTTTTGTAAAGATCCGGTTATCTTCATTTCCAAACAACAAGTAGACACACTTGTACTCCTAGACTACACCGCTGAAGTGAAAGTAAACAAGTTGATTTTTTTGGACTGTGAACCTAGTTCAGAATTTAAAATTGTGAAATATGAACGTGAACTAGGTCATCTTAATTCGTGTGAACAGACACTGGCAAATAGAAGAGCAGAGGGCCTCACCTGGCAGGACATGGTTGGGTGTTGCAGGGCATCACTCCAGTAGCTGGTCTCGATCTGGGGTTACAGTAGGATGTATTCACCTGCACCCTCAAGTCTTTGTAGCATGCTGACTTGGTGTTCATCTGGCCTGTATGGGTAATATTTCAATAAGTTTAGGCACACCATCATGAAAGGATAACATCTTTTTTTGTTTAGAGTTACACTGTCAGCCTGATTAAAACCAATCTGCGAGCTTAAATACAAATCTACAGTGATAGATAAACTAGATATAGAGAGGGGTATATTGGAACACTACCTTTTAAAAAACAGTTCAAACAAAACAACACCGTTGTGTACGTCATAGTGTGTGGAGCTGCTTCTGTTGGTGGCTTCTAGCACACAAATGCAGAGCTGACAGTGTTGTTTAATTCATGTGAAACTCAAATCCCAGCCTCACAGATCGGCCTGGTTGGTATTCAGCCTCAGGCGGGGTCAATCTGCACATCTCAACTCACGCAGGTCAGTTAGTCAGTCACACTCTTTAATAAAGCAAATGACCCCCAACCCATCATGGCCTACAATCATGACACAAAGAGGTGGAGGTGGTTAGGGTGGATCGCAACAGACCCAAGGTGGGGAACTTTAACCTGCAGTGTCAATCAGTAGAAACTCTACACTGGGGGCTTTGTTCACACCCATGCAACTATACGCAATTGCAAAAAAGGGGGGGAAAAAAAAGACACCACTCACACACTCATGCACACATACACCTTTGTCCACTGACCTCCAGCCTCAAATCACCATGCCGGGGTCTGCCCAGGAAATGTGTGTGTGTGTGTGTGTGTGTGCGTGTGTTAGTTTAATACTAGGTCTGGTGGGACAAAGGCCACTGGTCCAAGCCATGCGCGTGTGTGCATGTAATAGCAGGCCTTCAGCAGAACAGGAGGAGGTCCCACCAGTCCCAAACAAGAGCTACTAATGTCCCCTCAGTAATGATGGGAAACACTTCCCTCTCCATTTAACCTGCAGCTAAAAGCCTTATTACAGATGAGAGAGGTCAGACTGAGCTTTAGATCGTGACCCATATTGAAGATCTAAAGGTGATCCGTCTCTTTTCATCGACACAATAGACTTTGAGATAATCTTAGACTTAAATATACGTAAAAAAAAAAACACACCAAAAGGTATGAAAAGTTATTGTTATTCATGTCTACACTCACCTCCGGCACAAGTTGCTGAGCACTGGGAGCGTATGATTGCCCATGTGTAGTTGTGTTTGATGTGATTCCTCTTCTCATCAGATTTCCTCAGAGTGTATTCCCAGCGTACACCTGGGTTCCAGCCCTGCAACAATATCTGCGGAGAGAGAATGTAGTAAGAAAAATGAGATGAAGAAAGATAAGAAGTAGCATAAAATACTGTCTATAGAGATAAGTAATTCAGTAAGTCACAGAGGAATGAAGACAGGACTGAGTGGTGTTCACTAATCCCTCACCTCTATGATGAGTGTTTCATTGGTTGGGCCAGTTGATATGAGGCTTTCTGGCCTGTTGTATGGCCTCTTGTACTCAAAAATGGCTCCAGCGATAGGATGCCTGCCTGGCCAGTCCACCGTCCAGTGTCCGTTCAGGTAGTAGCGTCTCTGGGTGTCCCTGATAGCGAGGTAGGAGCTGGATGTATTCAGCTCCACCACGCGGATACTCCGAGCCCCTGCTGGGATGGTTACCACCCCGTAGTACTCTGAGAAAGAGCAGAAAACTTTAAACAAGCACCAAAACCCGCAAGAAAATAACAGTCATGACTTGACAAAGACAAACTCTGAATAATACAATCTATGACACCAAGCCAAACACACATTTTGGTTAATTATGGTAAAAATGCGGTCTCTGTCAAAAGATTAAAGAGAATCAAGGGAGATGAAGGGGATTATACAAATGTAAGCTGTCCAGTCATCTGGTGGTACAGCAAAGGATACTTCTGCCATCTTTTGCCAGATGGTGGAAGGGTAATCAAACTGTGGCTATGGTGGGTGATGTCTTTTAGAATCCTTTTGGCTCTGTGCAGGTGCCTCAAAAGACACCAAAAACACAACACCCACCAAGTCAAAGTCTGTTAACGCTTTTGCAAACGCAAACGCCTCCTGGCAAAAGATACTAAAGTAACCACTGTCATACCACGAGACTGTGGAGCAACTTAAGGAATAAATTAGAAAAATCGTTTAAAATGTCTCAAATGAATCCACCAAAACCAATGAACTGAACAATTCCACTACTCTGACTCACGGTTAGTATAATGCTGCTTGGTGTACTGTCCTTTGTAGATCTTGCAGGTGGAGTTGTCTCCTTTACACACCCCGCATGCATCAGGCACAGCTTTGGAGCCCAAAACACGGTCACAGCCCACTCTCTGTGGGAGAAAAACACACGTCACTTGTTTTTTTGACAGAAAAGTAGCTCATATACTCAAAATGCAACAATTCATCATACCATGAAATAAATTACAGCAGCTGAAAACTACCATCATTTATCCCTTATGTGCTGACAAGACGATTTTTCCTCAAGTATTACCTCACACAGTCCGTCAATACAGACATTAGAACTGTCCTGTGAGCAGAGCGTCCCATCCTTAACTTTGCTGGCCAGGGCGAAGAAGAAATCATAGCCCTCAGCAAAGCAGTACAGCTTACAGACATCTTGATCTGGAAGGAAAGAAAATACCCGTAGTGGCAAAAATGTTTACTGCCATGGCGTGACTAACAGCTTAAAACCTCTCCCCACTGTTCCTTTAATGGAACAAGTCTCACCATCCACTCGGGTGTACGGCCTCCAGGTGTAGTACCATCCTCTGAACTGTTTGCTGTTGAACTCTGCGCACTGCTGCGCTCTGTAGTCAACGGTGTTCAGGGGACAGTCCTCAGTGTTGCAAAGTTTGTATGACCTCGATGAGCCCTCGCAGAACTTCCCTCCGTATGAAGGTCTGCAGAGAAAGATTGAAAGATATGTCATCAAAACAAAACTCAATGAGTGTTTCACTGGGATGATTTCCTTCGTAATGTCCTGACTTGTGCGTACTTGTAAACTGTGCGAGTCCCACTGGAATGCTGGTGTCCCGCTCACGGTTTAAATAAGGCTTGCACATTAACCAATTGGTATATTTCAATGCCAATCAACATATCAATGGTCATGGTCCTTCTGAGGAAAAATGATCTGTCACACTTTGCGCTCTTACGGCAAAGCTGATATGGGAAAAAACTGAAAGTAGGGAAAAAAAGGTTTTGGCCTGGGTCTTAAAGGTTGTACGTAAGCGATTAGTGTAACACTTGGGCTGCAGTTAATACCGGATATCAGTGTATGAACATGAAATCCTGACGGAGAACAACACGTCAGTTGTATTTGATCTGAGTGAGCAACAGCGTCTGAAATTACAAATAACATCGCATTTCACTGGAAGTCTTTGTATCGGCACGACTAATATGCGAGCAAACCTGCCTAAATATGTGGCAGAGCCTTTCTGAAGGCTTCTCCAATCACAGGTGTATAACCCCAGGCTGTGTTCCTCATCCCTTCCACGGGACAATTACACCTTCTGTAAGCCCTCCAATCACATTGTCACTTATCTCTTTCACGCTCTCAGATTCTCTCCCTTTATATCTCTGCATTTCATCCTTTTTTCCTTTCTAAATCCCTTCTCTGTCATCTTGCCTTTCCCTCCCCCCTTCCTCTCTCTCTCTCTCCCCCCTCGCCTGTCTTTGTCTTCCTTACCCGCCACCACTGTCTTTCCTCCCTCCTCTCTCCCTTCTTCTCCTCATCACTCTCTGTCCAATTTAGCCCACAACATGTCAGGATCTTGGCATGGTATGATAAAGGGGAGGCCCCAGCATTTGGGATAAGGCCCCCTTACTGACTGGCAGTGCAAATAATCTTGAGTGACTGATGAGAAGGGGACTAAGTGAACAGATAAGTGATGAAGCGACAGACCCAAGTGAGTGATCTTCACTATTTTAATCACACGTCTTTATGTACTCTTGGCCTTCAGTCAAGCGAACACAAACAGTGCAGACCATCTCTGTACCAAAGTGTCACTTGCTAAATCTTCTGTAAATCTTCAGAATAAAATTAGTATTTTTCATGTGATTCGAATTCTTTTGCTCAAATAGGCAACAACAACATAGTAAACAGTTGTCAGTTTTTAGTTCATCGAATACAAACCAAAAATGTTTTTGGATTGTTTAAATGTTGACATCTTATCCTCTCAAATATGGTTAGAGTTAACAGATTTTCATTAAAGAAATATTTACAGAAAATACGGCTTCAATCCATTCACTTTTTGGATTGTATTGCACTGCATCTCCCGTTTGTTAAATAAGGAGCTACAGCTAGGACATGGTTAGCTTAGCTTTTCACAAAGACTGAAAGCAGGCGTAAACTAGCCTGACTCGCTCCAAAGCTCAAACCTTTTCCCTTCAAGCACCCATAAACTTACCAATGAACACAAACAAAAAATGTAACAACAGGAGTTTCATGATTTTAGTGGGAGTAGCATGCCAAGTTACGCTTTTTGCTAGCCAGAAGGCACAAAGACTCCCGGAAGGTTAGCCTAGCTTGTCCGGGATGTTGCTCATTAAGAAATAGTTACAGTACTGTAACTCCTTACAAAACAAATAGTCACGTTTACATTCATATTTGTGCGAAAAAACAAAGAAACAAGGAGCAGTGTACTCATTGGTGAATTTAAGCTGTGCCAGTTAAGCTAAGCTAATCGTCTGCTAGCTCCAGCTCCATAAGTTACACACATACATGAGATGGATGATGATCTTCTATTCGAACTCTTGGCAAGAAAGTGAAGCATTTATCTAAATGTCCAACTATTTGTCTCGAATTGATTGCTAATATTTACATTTCTGTGCTGGTCTCATCTTTGCTAACACACACTGCTGCACTGTTTTTGTGTAAATCTCTACCTGGGGTTGTTGCACTGCCTCTCTCGATAGGTGACTCCGCTCTCACAGCTTCGCGAGCATGCGGACCAGGACGACCACTCTGACCACTGGCCATGCTGGGGCCTCGGGCCCTCATCACCCTGTTTAACACACTGGCCCCGACGACACCACTGCAGACAGATAGAGAGAGAGAGAGGAGAGGAATTATGAGTGGGAGAGGGGGAGGCAGAGGAAGGGAGGCGCACACAGGCAATGAGCAAAGTGTCATAAAAGTGTCAAAAACATACAGACTTTCCAATGGACCCTGCCCTTCATCTTCTTTATGATGACTGTCTGTCAAACCAAAGAAGAAGGCTTGAAGCTATATAGCCTTCAGGTTTAACCGCTGTCAGAGAGGTCGTGGTCTAGTCCTGGTTACACACTCACAATCTATCAGCGAAACTCCAGTTGTGCTGCATTTTGGACAGTCGCTACCTTGAGCTGTCATCAGCTAGAATTAACAGGGCTAAGCCAAACACAACTGAAATGTGGAAAAAGTGTCTCATACCTGACAAGGATCTCCTCCTACAGTGTAGGACACTTACCATTGTTTTGCACACATTTGCATTTCATGTTACTCTATGCTGTATTTCACCTTTTTTTTTCTTTTTAAAAAGTAATGGAAAAACATGTCACTACATAAACACGAAACAGGTTGAAACAGCGTTGCCAGCAATGCACAAATCCATACGCCATGGTTTCCTCACTGCTTTTCAAACAGTTCAAACAATTACCTCAGATGCCGCCACCCGGACCAAAGTGGCTTTCTACCCGTGAACATTGCCAAATGTGTTCCATGAGGACACCAGGCACGGCAGAGGAGAAATACCACAGGACACACATACCTCATACTCCTGAATCAAGTTATTTACTGTATGTGCCTCGAGAAAGGCTGAGTCATTTACCAACCAAACGAGCACGTGTTCCAAAGCGAGCAGCCCTTCACTCAAAGTCCCAAAAAACGTAACGTGAGAATATTGTGCAAAATCTAGACTCACTTAAAGCAACATTATGTCACGAGCCGTTTCCTGGCGCGGGATTGAACTGGATTTGTACATGTCAAGATGACATCAGTCACAATATACTCAACTGCTCGCCTTGGAGGGATCTCAAGAAACTTTTTGCAAGCACACACAATGTGCACACACAACGCGTTGATAAGGGGGCATATATTCAGCTGTTCTCATTGTTGCTGTGTGTCCATGCCTCCACACACAGGCTCTCACACACACACCCCTCCAACTAATCTCGTGGTCCTCGACTAAGGACTAGAACAGCTGATTTCCCCTCAGTTTTCCCCCTGCGGCTGAGTGCCACAGATTCCTAAGTGAGCCTGTCATTGTTTGTGTTCAGTTAATTGTCCCGCAGAGGGAGAGGGCGGGATTAAACCATCAAGTTCAATATATTGAGAAGCAAATGTCGTCGAGGGGCTGTCAGGGGAGCGAGCCTTGGGGGAGAATCATCTTGAAAGAAGTCAGGAAAAGAAACAAAGAATAAATAAAGAGCACAGATTGCTTTTTGGCCCGAAACCTAATAGCATATTTTTGCCACATCAGCAACAAACCAATTGCAGCTGCTCCCTGAGGTAAAATAACGGCGGGACGGAGAGCGTGGTACCTCCATCAAGAAGAGGGATTTTATTGACACTGCACTCGAATGAACCCAATTCTAAAACACAATGAAGTCAATCCAAACTCTTCGCATACAAGTTCATTTATTGGTCTGCGCTGGGACACACTGGTGTGTAAAAAAGCTGCTCACAAAAGTGCAGTGTCACTCAGTTCAAGGCCCTTTGTCTTGAAATTGAGAAACTGAGTGGGAGTATTAGAGCTACACAACCCTAAAACACTTAATAAATGTTACTTTAATGATAGTTTCTCCATCGGTTCAGCCCATCACCTTATAAAATACTATCACTCTTTGTGAAGTGCATTTTACTCGGTGGTATCCCTCGGAGGGGGAATGCATGCATGTGTCTGTATGTGAGACATTTCGTTACAAGCTCTGCGCCTCTTATATTGAATGTTACACAGGTGATAATGCCAAGCAGCACACTGAAAATCACCAGGCTGCCAACCGATGCCTTAAAGTGAAAACCCACTCTAACATTGAATTCACGTATTTCATTGGACTCCGTCTGTTAATACTGCGCGCGGACAGCTGTTAAAAGGCATATTTTCAGAAAAAAATTGCAATGAAATGTTTGTGGGAGGCTCGTGTTTGCTGACTCTTGTTTGTGGTTTTATTTGGTTAGACGTTGCCATGGACCAGAAAAAACAGCCATGTCGAAAAAAAAAACAAAAACCAAAAAAAAAGACCAAAACATGTTGTTCTCATTTTACAAAACAACAAAGTTTTCTCAGCATCAGTGGAAAAATCATGATGGCTTATTTGGCTAGAAAAGGGACCAAGCTTATCTCAGTGATGGGAAGATTAAAGGCTAACTTTGATCCCTGAATGGATGGCATTCTTTAAAATACAAAAACATGTCTAACAACAACCTGAGAAAAGAGACATCTTGCTCCATTTCCATGCGCTGTGAACATGTTTACTGTACTTTTAAAGTAAATTACTGGCTAATAATTGTAAATAGTAAAGTAATAGTACTGTTCAGTTATCATTTATCAGTAATAAAGATGAATATTACAGTATTATGTTGTGTTTCTTCAGTAACCTGTACCATGAAAATAAAGTAATTTGAAGTAAAATTGCACTTTGATAATGTTCAATAAACATCTATAGTAAATACACACATTTACAGTAAATGTACTGTACTGTTACAGCAATGTAATGTGTTTTCACACTAACCAAACCATATTGTCTGCTGTCAAGTAAGCCCTTTAGCCTGTCAGCAGGCTAGTCTGCTGGCAGCATCTGTACCTTGTTGGAACACCTTTAGGCATGCTAGCCTGTTAGCATTTTTAGCTTGTTGTTGGCATTTTAGCATGCTAGCATATGTGCTTCGTTGTAAAACTACAACATTTTATCTCTAATTTACTGTGCTTTACCATAATTACAGTATTTCCCTCTAATGAACCATTTGTGTTGCTTTGTAGCCTTGGAATACCGCTTTAATTACAGTAGCATATGTGATATCTCTAATTATTACTTGTCATGCATTGCAAAAGCATAATGACGTGTTTATTTTGAGAATTTACTGCAAAATCCTGGTGTCTGTTAACAGTGTGCTAGCTGTTGGAAATGTCTTTGGTTTATATGCCTCAAAGGCGATGGGTAAAAAAAAAGTCCAACAGAAGTGAAAGGCTTCCCATGTGATTCATGTGATGCCACTCTTGAGGTGACAGAACTTGTGCGTGTGTCGTCCATGCCCACTTCCACCTCATACACACAGACACACACGCACAAATAAAAACACGTGTTAAGTCACCATATCAGGGCCGCAGGCTGAGCCCTCAGCAGCTGGCATGAACTTGGTCTCGCACTTCCTCCCAACACGGTGGCACCACAGAGCCTTGCAGATATCCTGGAACAACACAGGAACAGCAAGTTATACAGCACTGCTAACATGTTAACATGCTCCAAGTGGGATGATCAGTATGCCTCTCACAACAGCTGTAAACAAAGCTGGCTAGATAAAATACAGGATTAACATCGTTATTTTGCCACTGGAGTGCTTTTAAAGCATGTCGATGGAAACCTGCTGAAATAGAGACTGTCTGAATAACAGTATTCTGGCAAGCTATTAGTGTGCAGAAACCTTGTTTCTCCAAAATATTCATGCTTCGGTAGCAAGAATAACAACATTTTAGAAAGAAAAACACATGCAATTTGGTCAAACTGCGTCCCACAGGCAATGCCATGCATCAATGATAATAAAAACACAATTGCGTTGTCTCTAATAATAAATGAAAAAAAGCTGCAAACCTACCTCACATTAAATCACATGTTCAGAAAAGGTGAATCACACACAGAAGATAAACACTGGCACAAAAGAACAGGGCACAAATTGCTTTACCAAACTTACATGATGTAATTGCTGTGTTTCTCAGCAGCGCTCTGAAAGATTCAGATGGGAGCGCAGGGTGGTTTCCCCGCTCGCATTGCCTGAGAAATAGGCTTGCTACTTTTTAACTTGTCCACTCTATTACTATCTGAATGACTATATCAGATTTTGACAACTTGGTGCAGATGCTGACAGGCACCTCGGCCTTTAGCTCCTTGCTGCCAAGAGCCACCATGGAATTCATCCCAAGGCCTATTTGTCCAGCTGTTTTGCTTGCTCGGGCCGTTCGCAGCAGTAAAGGCAGCACAGAGAGAGAGAGGGAGAGAGAGAGACAGACAGACTGAGAGAGGGGAAAGAGTAAGTGAGTGATGGAAGGAAAAGACAGAGAGAGACAGAGGGAGATGATGGACAGAGTGAGACAGAGACTGAGTTAAAGAGGGGAAAAATTGAAAAACTCCCGTACATACATAATTATTTTGCTTTTTTGCGATGGTAACCCAGTTCTATCTAACCACAGGCACCACAGAGAGTATCATTTGGCTCCCGCAACGGCACCTTATCTTGACAACGCCTGGCAAAAAGTTCCGTGAAATATGAATTCATTACATGATGAATCGCACCGCTGAGACAGTTCCTTGTAGTGTCTTTTTATGAGTAACAAGGGCCTGGAGAGACAGTGAGCATGACGGCTGCTTCGGGAGTTTCTGGGTCCTGTGCACCTTGCTGCTACCAGGTGCATGAGAGAGGACAATGAGAGACCAATAAGAAAACCACGAGGGAGCGATTCTCAAATATCTCATAGCGCAAATAATGCATGGATGTTTCCATGTTAGATGAGGCTAAGGAGGATACCATGTGCTGATATCCCAGTTTAAATCCAGCCAATAATCTCTGTGGCATTTTGAAAGCCTCTTTCGCAACTCTGTGTTTCTGTCCATGGTCTTTGATAAAAGGAGAAAACCTCAAAAGTCATCTTGATGAAGTGGAAAAATATTGCTGGCTTGCTGACAGTCATGTTTCATTCTCTAATCCGTTCAGTGGGAGATATAAACCCCTTTTATCTGATATTCACTGGCTGTATTGAGAAACATTGCGTCTGCATCACATCTCAAGTGTTGATGCTTTTAAACAGTGATAATGTCAACCACGTTTACGGTGCATTAGAATTCAACTGTGCTGAACAATTTTGTTGTCCGACTGCAGTGTCGTAGTCTGGAAGTATTCAGTAAACTTTATACTCTATAATACACATGAGAAGTCTTTGCCATAGTGGCGCCCCAAAAACCTAGATTGGCACTAAGTAGAGTGTATACCTCCGCCAAGGCCCAACTGTCCCCTTTTGAACTCGCTCGAGATAGCCACAACCTGAACACACCTTGTTTTTTTTTCCATTAAGATCCATGTATTATTCCCAGGGAAATTAATGAAAATGTCTATCTGTCTACAACTGTCTGGCAACTACATGCCACTGTCTGAAGAAGAGGGAAATAACTTCCCATTGATTTGTGGAAGGGCAGGTGCATGTTCAGATGATGTTTAGGGGGCTTACCATGTTTGGACTGCTGAAGATCTCTAATCCAGGTGCAAGAACATTGATGATTTAAATCACCTTTAGAGTGCCATTAAACTGAACTTAAAAAAACTGTCATGAGCCAGTTCCGGTGCAGCTCCAACAGCAACGTCAGCAGTAATGAGACAATGGGAGAGGAACAAGGAGAGATTCCCATTGGCAGCAGTCCAGAGTATATTTAGTCATCCATCCCAGTGAGTATTTCATGGGCAGCATTATAACTCTGATTGTTTATTTTGTGTGTGTGTGTGGGAAACAGAGCGCTCAGTATGCATCCATGAGTATGTGTATGGCATGAGGGCACACAAGGGCATTCTAATCAGTTCCTCTTTTCCTTCATGTTTCCTTTATTCTTCCTTTCTTTTTCCTCTAGTCATTCCCCTCATCCTACTCTTGACTTCTTCCTCTGGTTTTCCCCAGACACAATTGCCAACAGATTGTTTAAAACTAATTATGCACTTAAATTTGAGTGGGTGTGCTGAGAAAAGGAAATTAGACCATGGCATGGGATCTGTTTTAAATGTTGGATGGGATGGCATAAATAAGTCATGATTAACTTTACCTTCTTGAAGTCGAGGGTGCAGAGTTTTGCCTTCTCCCCAAATTGCCATTTACATTGCGTGTCCGCGTCGTACAGCTCGCCAGGCAGCTTCTCTGGGTACCGGTACTCCTTGACTGCTCTGGGTTCATCTGATAGGCACAGAGCCTGGGCAGAACTGAGGAAGAGGAGAGGAGGATAAAAGGGAAAGTCATGGAACAGCAGGTAAAGGAGAGGAGAGATAAGAAGATAAAAGGGAGAAGAGGAGCAGAGCAGCAAGGAGAGGGGAGTGGGGGTGAATAGGTCGGCGGAGGACAGGAGAAGAAAGGGAGGTAGGGAAAGGGGGAGGTAAGGGAGAGGAGAATTAATCATTAACCTTTAAACAACTTTTCGTGATATACAACCTGCATGCAGACATAAGCAGCCAGACGGACATGTGATTCAGGGCCACTTTATAAAAGTAAGGTAGCTGCTGTAAGGCTCCATGCTGTGCGCACAGAGAGCATCACTCTTCCATGTTCCATTGTTTTCCACTTTACAGAGTGCCGTAAATCGTTGTCATGGAGACATAACACGTTGCCAAACTCAAACCCTGAGAGTAATGGTTTCAGTGCATCAGACACTCACTTATGACAGACATGAAAAATCCTTGCCTGTATTGCTCATATACTAACACCAGCCGGGGGGGTTTCCAATGTTAACTGATATCGCTGGTTACTACGCAGATATGTTTTACAGCTTATCCACTGCAGTTGGGGGAATATAACACAAAAATATGATGGAAGGAGCACGAGAGGGCAAAATATGCCGGGTGCATTCATTGTGCTTGTGAGTGGTCCTGATTGCTTTAGCAGAGTGTAGATATTCTGTTCTTTATAGGTCCTGTGTGTCTTCAAAGAACAATGGCTGTTCTGCAAGTGCAATATTCTGATATTCTAGATCATTCACATAATAAGGGTTCTGAAAAATACATTACATTTACACTCTATACACATCCGCAGGCACACAAGTCAGGCCCGTGGGCCGACATGCACGCTCACACGCAGTCACTCACACGTACAATTATAAGAGCAATGTAGAAAATTTGCAACATTTCAGGGCAGATTTGTCCTGGGGCAGCTTTGTGTTTTCACTGAAGTCTTTTGGACTTAATGAGCCGTGAGCCCACAGTGGGCCACGAGATTCTCATCAGCTGGGGATGAAAAAATAAACACAATTGAGAAAAGCAGCCATTCTTGCTTATGATTACCTGCAGGCCTCCTGACTCAACTCGTCTTGACTAAAAGTTGCTGAGCATTTGTTGGTACATCAAACACTAAGACAACAAACTGGTGTTATGTCAAAATGAATTGAAAAGTCTTGAGAGCATAAGTGATCATTGATCTGAGTCAACTCCTCTGACAAACGAGCTTCAACAACATTGTGCGGCAGGGTCAAAAAGTCTTAGATCACCAGTCAAAAATACTCAAATGATAACATCAGCTTAACAATTTGAGTAAAAAGTTGAATCTCTGAAATATATACATAAGTGTTGGGGAATGTCTTAGCATTTGGTATTTCCCCCTTTTGCTTCAATGACAGCATACACTCGAGCTGGTATGGACAAGTTTGTGCAAAACACAAAAAAAAACATTTGAAGACTTAGAAATCCAAGCATTCTGTGACATCACAAGGCGCTTTCTGGAAAACTCTCAAATCATGCTACGATAACATGAGTCATCAGGTTTTGCATTAACTTGTGGAGTCGATGCCAGCTGAAGTGCATGCTGATGCTGGGATATTCTGAAACAAATGTGTATATTTCAAAGATTCAACCTTTTCACTCGAATTGTTAAGATGATACTATCATGTGTAATTAAAACTAAACAGGAATATTTTCAATAGCAAAATAGAAAAAAATAATTTTGAAAAGTGGTCTCAGATTTTTTGACCCTACTGTATAAAAAAGCAACAATTTAACATTTTGGTGTAGCTGGAGCCAGCAGCTGGTACACTTAGCTTAGCATAATGACAGGGGGAAACAGCTCATTCTGGAGGTGACAAAATCTGCCTATCAGCACCTCTAAAGCTTGCTAATTAACACATTATTTCTGGCTTCCACGCAAGAAACCGAAGCGAACAAACACCAATTTGTCATTTTGTGGGAGGTTATGAGTGTATGTGACTCTTTCTTGGCCTGAAACAGTAACTTCCTGGCAACTAGCCAAGCAGGTTTTTCAGGCTGGCTTTTGACCCCTAGTTTCCACTCTTAACGCTAACCTAAGCTAACCTGGTGCTCACTCCAGCCACATACTTGTCGAAAAGCGGTATTCATCCTTTTACTAACATTTTGGCAAGAAAGGGAATAGGAACATTTCCCAACACATCACAAGATGAGAGTCTTTAGGCTACAAGGAGCACAGAGAGGACTCCTAATTGTTGGTTATTCTGTGAGCAATGGGCCAGACTGTGTTCTTTGTCTGACTCTGGTACCTCACGAGGACCTTGTAACTTTCATATATCACTGACTTCTTGATGGGTTTTACCAATGCCCATACAAACAAAAACAACTTCAAGTGGCTTTCAAGGGGATTTTGCTTCTCCTGCTATGAAAGTTGGCCATCCATGTTAGGCATTGACACATACCTCAGATATAGCATCTGACTATACATACGGCGCTGGCACAGACCCCTCTGTCACAGCTGACTGAGGAGAGGCTGATTTAAAGTGAGCGTGACATAAACTCTGTTGGCTGACACAACACTGCCCTCAATAGCAGTTGAAGGTAGAGACAATACGGAGAGCCGGTTAACTCGACAAGACATATTTAGCCAAAAAGCATTTGAATATCATAACATTCTGTTGATTGCAATTAGGAAAATGTACAGCATTTTTTTATTTTTTTTTTCATTCGGGAATTAAACAGGAAGACGACCCCTTGGTCGTTTCAGTGGTGCAGAGATCCCCTCACGTGGCCTCAGGGGGGTGATGGGAGTTTAATATAAGGCTGACAGGCCTAACAAGGGTGAGGTCACCCCAGCTCTAATAACTCAGCGAGGAAATACACTGTCTGTCTCCACCACTCTGAGAGGGGAGACCTGACAGTTCAGTTAACACACTGGTAAATTTAGTGGAGGGCACCGTCTCCGGGTTATTTGGTTTCAAGCACGCACGCATGCACAGACACATAGTAACACAGCCAGACACACGGACGCTAGGTCTGTGATGCTTGTTTTCCTTCGCTTGGACGAGCAGGCTGTATGCAAGAAAATGCAGCTATTGCACAAACACACACAACTTTTTCCCCTGTCGCACTTTCACTCACATGTACCTTGAAACTCAATACATAGTCAGTATTTTAAAGAGCAGCAGCACAACATATCACTTCACTTGGTCCTATGTCAGATAAATATTGCAGCCTCTCACACACATACTTACATTGGCCTATTTGTCCTTGCATTTGCAAGTCCAGTAATAGATATAACATAAGAGCAGCTTTTCACTCGGCACTCTTTGGATCGGAGCAGCATTTGTAACTGATATATCTGCTGCTGACATGTTTTTTTCTACAACACATGTTCACCTATCAGTAACACATGTTGAATAATATACACACAATGCATGTTCAAAGCGAAACGCGGACATTGCCAGGGGTCCTCTTGCTTTTGTAATTCTGTTTTATAAACGGATGCAGTGCTTTATGTCTTTGTTGCATGAGCCCTCCACAAAAGCGGGCTCTTTATTCAACAATACGCCACATGGATGTGATGCAGAACTCACGGTCTGAGAAATTAATAGGACTTTTGAAGCAGTGATACCCATAAATGCCACTGTCAACAATGAGTGCTGCTTAAATCAATTCTTTTAGCAAAGTTCACCACAACAAAAGCATGGCAGCGATACAAAATATGGCTGCTTACTTGAGGAAGCGACTGAGGTACTGGCGGCTGCAAGCGGACCAGGAGAAAATACCATTGTGACCAGCTAATGTGGGAGACATGATGTTGCCCTCCGACTTCTTACAAACGTTCCCTTCACCATCATGGACCATTCCAAAACTAGGGGATGGGGAAGAAAAAAAAAAGCAACAGAGTGAGCAAGCAGAAACCATAACATTTCATTACTCTTTGGTACCTAACGTTTTCAAACCTCATTATCAGCTTGTGAATTTTTGCACATGGACATAAAAAAAACATGCTTGAAAACATCTTTCACGGTCCATGCTTAAATCACACATGTCGCGTGTCAGATGCACAATGGAAGAGTGCGGCATTTGTTATTCTACTGGATCATTCATATGGCACCTCCTAAACACGTCATCCATTTTTCAACACGTCCTTATGCACGCACATCCCTTTTTTTTTAGGGCATTTTATGCATTTAATGGATAGCAGACGGTACAGAGATGACAGAAAATGAAGAGAGAGACGGGAAATGACATGCAACAAAGGCCCCTGGCCGGGCACAATCTTGGGATGTTGTACTTCATGGTCGACGCCTTAACTCTGCCACCAGACATCCTTTTCAGTACTTTTTTTGGGGGGTAATCATGCGATCATGAGAGGGATGGAAACCCTTACTTGTGTCCGGATTCATGGGCAATGGTGAATGCCAGGCCCAGGCCCGTGTCTTCATTGATGGTGCAGCTTCTGTACTTGCTGCACATCCCGCTGATCGGAGCGAAACCTGCAAAACCAGCGAGACCTTTTTTTTTACACCAGCATTAGATTATTATATCAGCTATTAAGTCAGTCAGTTCAAACACAAACAGCAATTAATTGAAGACCATGAATACTATCAAGCTGTGTTTACTCACACTGGTTCAAATGTTGTCTTTTTAACTTTGCAATGCATTATCAGTTCAAAACAACGTTGGGTTGGATTGCTTTGAAATGTAGTGAAATCACGAGACATATTTATAATAAGTAACATAAAAAATACATGTAATCTGAATATTTTTGGATCACTGTTGGATTAAGTTAAAGTCAAACATTAAAAACACTGCACTGTATACTCAAACTATGGACACAGCCACAAACATTTGACTTGACAACATTTCTTTTGTTCTTTTTCAGTGCAAATCAGATGCATGTGTATATTCATCATTTGCCAATGGTCACATCAAGTTACCCTTACTAAAAAAAAAAAACACTGGCACAAACTCCAGGTGTACTGTGTGCATTCTACAACATGTGCATATAGGATATCACTGCCATTGTCAACCACCACCAACCACTGTGGCAGATGCAAATCAGCTGACAGACGCTTGTCAAAGAAACCTCACACGTCAGATTCGATTATCTCAGTCATCATGAAAGTACTTTTTTTTTTTTTTAATCATTTTAAACTTGGATTGGGATAATAATCGTGATTTATTTTTTGATTAGATGTAATCTGTTACTAGCCATCCCAGTGCAACACCAAGAGGATTCTCTCAGATAGAAAACATAAAACTAGCCCGAGCTAGTTGTGGACTGCAGGCATAAGAAAGGTCATACACACCATAACTGGGTTAAACCCCCTCCATGTGTTAAAATATGGGATTCAGTGGGAACATTCCTTTATTCCCCCGCTACCTTTAACTTCACTTTAAAACATTCTTACTCTGTCTTCACTTCTTTCTCCTATCTCTCATTCTCCATTAAACTGCCTTTTTACTACTCAGATCCCTCCATGCCTCTTCCTCACACACACACACACACACACGCACAGGACCCCTGGCTCTGAATCAAAACGGATAATACCCCGGGGGGCCTCCCTTAATGTTTTTGTCTCAGTGTCTCAGGGAGAATTTTAGCCTTGTGTTTTGTTATTTTACTGCTCTAGTCACTAAGTCATACGCCATGGAGTGCAAAACCCCCGAAGTAATGTTCTCATGTACACAAGTAACGTGAATAATGATATTAAACATAGGCGGGCAGATTGATTGTGAGAACTTCCAGTTAGTTCCTTTTTAGTGTCAGCAGAGAGGTAGATCATTGCTATTATATACTGGTTATGAGATATGGAGGAAAACATTGAGGGCTCGAGCCATAACAGTAATGCAAATAAACTGTGTTATACACTGACTGGTAGCACCACTGCTCAAATTGCCTCGCGCCCCTTGGGAATTAGTCAGAACTAACTCTTTTTTGACTGCACACACACAGACCTTTGAACTGGGCCTTCATAGCAACGATTAGGGCTAATGCTAGCCTCGACACTTTGAAGTCAAAACTTAAGTCTGGGGTTTGAAGATAGTGTGTGTGTGTGTGTGTGTGTGTGTGTGTGTGTGTGTGTGTGCGTTCGTACATGCGTGTGTTTGAGTGTGCGCCACCGTGCGTTTCTCTGGGACACACAATGGAAGTTTTTTCTCACAGTGCGGAAGACAACAACGTGTTGGCACGGTCATTACCACAAACAAGCAGTTGTTAGTGAGTTAGACGGTGTACTCTCACGGTGACTGTGTGTGTTTAAAGTTTGCCGAGCTCGGTGAATGTTCTGCGATTTGAGTGAAAACGCGATTAGCACGTTTCATTTTCTGAACTTACGGCTCATATTCTTGCAGTTTCGTGTGCAATAATGTGTCATTTTCTAACAATCTGTGTTTTATACACAGCGATTGGTATATTCCAGATTCGCCCTTCTGATAGTGTTTGTTTATTCTCTTCGTGTCTTTTCTTTTCATCGACTGCTAAAATGCCGTATTGTTCCACGTTTCTTTTTTGCGTGATACTGTAGAGCTGGAATGGTCTGAAAGCTGCACATTTTCTCAACAGCTGGTTTGGTTGAAGTGACGCTTGGTCACACCGTGTGACAGAGGACAGGGACACCTTCCCAGAGAAAGACAGGCTGTGAAGAAGACTCATTTCTATCAAGAGCAGGAAACAAACACGGAATAGGAACCTATGACATTCATGGGACATGAAAAGGTATCTAAGTATTTCCTCTTGTCCTTGCATGTTCTTGGGATCCCCAAATTACACTTTCGGGCATATTGCCACTGCAGAATCTTTAGCTCCTTTAGAAAAAAAAACCTGTTCATGCAGGAATGTTGCTTCATTATTCCACCTTGCCATTCATTTCAAAATGTACGAACACAAAATAAGGGGCGTTGTTGCTGAGTTGAATCAACATCTGTCTCAAAAAGGGTCAGACACACGCTGTTACTTGCGCTGTTGTGTTAAGCGTCACGCCTCTTTGGCTTCCACTGGCATGCCATCCAAAAATCACCAGAGCAGCATTATGCCATTATTACAGCAGTATCGCAGGATCGCTCTCTCTGTGTAAAAAGGGCTTATGTGTCGATGCTGAAGATGTACCGAGAGTGTCACAGGGTTCGTTCTTCCAGGAGCAGATGTCGAGTCCCGTGAGGAGGATGGCGTGGTCGTGGTGTCGGCCCTCCCTGCCTCCCAGGGTTGACTGCCAGTGGCAGAAGCTGTTCAGCGTGTGGTCGGCATGGTGGTTGATCACCAAGCCGTCCTGTGAGATAAAGCAGATAAAAAGAGACAGAAAGAGAGACAGTGTTGTCTTTATGGTGGGAAGCTGTGAGCACAACGTTTTTTTGATTTCAACGAGTAAAATGCCACTCAAATTAAATGGCATTGCCTTCCCCCGGTCCCTCTGCTTGGACAAATAACCATTAAACCAACTTGCTAGATCCTTGCGTGGTCTTTACAATCAGTCACCAAGATCTTCAGGCAAATCCATGTCAAAGGCAACATGAGGCTGTGACAGGGAACACTTGATAAAATAAGTGTTGCTGTGAGGAAGACACACACACACACCTGGGACATTTTTGGCATTTTTGGCATTTCTCCTGCTGATAATTGCCCCTTAAGGAAGATTGAAATCTATTAACCTCACAGGTGGATGGAAACCAGAATCCACTTTCCTTGGCCTGCTTGACTCCTTCTCTCTGACAGTACCCCACCTGTTTCCCTCTGCTTCTGTCCCTCCCTCTCTCTTTTTCTCTTGTCCTTCCATCTCCCGCACTCTGCGAGAATTTCCCTCTTAAATCTGGCAAAGATCCAAGGAAATGTACACCCTATAATTAACCACTGTAAAAAAAAAAAAAAGTCCTCAGTAGTTAGGACGACCCCGGGAAAAACTCTGAGCGACTTATGAGAGCTGGACCTCTAGGCATAGAAACAAATAAACAAACAAGATGATGTGCTTTGTGTTTTCCATCCCCTCCGCATCTGAAGCTCCATGACGTGCACAACCAGGCGAACCCATTTCAAAAGGCAGCCATCAGACCTGCCGGTGCTCACAGGCTTCGATATGCTCACCTGCTCTTCATCCAGGAGCACGAGGCCCACTATCACTATGTTGATGTTCCCTCCTATCGTACCGTCTTTGAAGAGACTGGAGACCTAGAAAGCGCACAGAGAAACGTTATTACAATTGCTACCTTTACTCTTCTTGACATACTTTCTCCAAGGCGACTCTGCAAACAGTTGAAGGACAGGTTCACAGGTTTTTAAAATCCTAAAAGTCCTAAAAAAAAATACTCACATGCCCAAAGACATTGGAAGAGTTATTGTTTCTCCTGTCCGGGCCTGTTATGACAAAATTCCTTTGTAAAGTTCAGCCAAAGTCAAGAAGAGAAGTCACATATCATATAAAGTGGGTCTATTTATCGCAAAATGTTCCTTCTCGAGGTTCTCTGCGCAAAAACGTGTTTTCAGATGGGTCAACAAAGTGCCATTTTGAACGTTTTCTGTCTTCAGACATGTAGGATCAGTCATTTAAATATCCAAATTCAGAAAAAGGTACTATCCTAAATGTATTTGCACTTAACTAAATAAACAAGTTGCCTACTGTGTCAAAAATGGTCCCAGATAATCATAGTTTCCTATTAAATGTCTTCCTTCATTTGAGCTGCACGGCTTTTCTTCATCATTCATATTCAGAACACCTTCTATTTCTTTTTGTCTGCTGGATGTCTTAAATACACATATAAAGGTGAAATTATGGGATCCTTCTGGATATTCCCATCTATGGGTCAAGCTTACTTGCAGCGCTTTGAGTTTTGATATTAATACTCTAACACTTTGATCCATAACTTATTGCACAGACACAGAGAGATCTACACACCTGTAGAAAAAAAAAACCAACTCCTTTTGATGGTATCAGCGAGATATGACAGCCAAACCTGCTGTTTCCAATTCAGCTTCACCAATCTGACCATCAATCATAACAGTTTGGGCTTTGAAAGAGGACTCCTGATCTTTTGTGCTTGTCCGCTCTCTGTCTTTCTCCCGGGCCCTGTGAATACCTCAGGTGCCACTCACTAAGCCCTTTTTCCCCCCTCGTTCAGGAACACTCTCATTCATTCCTTATGTTCCTCATGTTTGGTCTTCCTCCGCACTGACTCACGAGAAGACACATGGCTGTGGTTTGTTACCGAATTTAAGCTAAATTCTGAGGTCAAAGAGGCAATCAGAACTCCTTAGTTAAACCACGATCCTGCTGGAACGCCAGTGTTTGACAGAGGTTCCGATTGGCACAAATTAACAGATAGGGTGTCAGTGTGAATCACCGTGTTTTCACTGCCTCATTAAAGAAACACTCAGCAGTTTCCATAGAGCTTCAGTGTTTGGCGGCATACATATTGTACAGCACGTGTTTTTTTTAAAAAATCAGCAATTACAAAACCTTTATGAAGTTGTTCCACTCTGCCACAAAGAAAACGTAAATCCACACAGATGCCGTAACGGCATATCACATTTAATTTTCAACAAATATTAAATAACCCTTTCAAGACCCATGGGAACTGGCATGTGGGGTAGGGGGGCTGGGTGTTTTCTATGAAACTCCATCCTGTATTTAGGTGACTCCTCTGAGGCGGGCTGTGACTGCTCCAACTTGGTTTCTACTAAAGGGGACTATGTTTTCAAAATAGACGGATTATCTTTGGATTTGTCAGTCAGTCATTAAGTAGCAAAACGAGCGTGACGGAATTTGCTTGCGGATCAGCTGAGAGGGACGAGTGGGGGGACGCTGTGATCTCACCCAGATATCAGTTTCATGTTTTCAGATGGGCTCGGTCTGATAAGCGAAGACGGAAGACAGGGGTGTCAAGTCACCAACAGTTTCCAGGCTATATAGTGACAAAACATATGAGAACAGCTTTGAAGCCAGTTTAAGGTTGTGGCAAGCGATATTGCCGCTGCTAACTTACATCAGGCTTTGTTGTGCTGTTGTTAAATAAACTTGATGCAATGCAAGACTCACCTTTCTTGCATAAAAACTGAAGGACATGGTGCAGCTAGCAGAAAAAAACACATCCTACATCATGTTGGCTCTCTAAGGTAATACTCGGTGCTAACCGAGGAAACGGTACTAACATTAGCCAACAACATACTCAAGATAAAAAAGGTAATATACTAATGTTTATCAGTTATAATGTTTACACTAGCCTTACATCATTGATATAAGACTTGGTGTCAGCCATGCTAGCTGCTCTGTGAGGCTGTAGCCTACCAAATGCTAATTTTACCCATCAAGCTGACAATAAAAAATATTAAAATGTTAATATGCTAATGTTTAGTGGGCATAATATTTACACTGACCTGCCTCTCTGTGAGGCTGTAACCTAGCCTACTTGAGCAAAATGCCATCATTAACCAACATGCTCACAATACAAATATATGCTAATGTCTAGCAGGTATGATGTTTACACTAACTTGCGTTCATTAATTTCACTCATTGTCAGCCATGCTAGCCACTCTGCAAAGCAGTAGCCTGGGTTACTTGAGCAAAATGCTAACAATAGCTTTAGACTATTCATACAGTATGTAAACATTATACCTGAGCATGTTGGCTAACATTAGCCAGCAAAATTAAAATGTGAATGTCCTGAAGTTTTGCAGGTAAAGCTAATGTTTCCAGTTACACACCTTCATTTAAGATGCATGATAGCCACCTTGTGGGGCTACAGCCTCCTTGAAGAAAAATGCAGGATTCATTCTCTCGGGACCAGTTTCATGGCAATCCATCAAATAGTTGTTAAGCTATAACAGTCTAAATTAGTGGACTGACACACAGTCTGACATTATATCTCTCAAGCTAGGCAGCCAGTGTGGCCAATAAGCTGGTTTACGCAAACAGTAAAACATCACACCTCCAGTAAAATCTGTAAACTTCTATTTTAATTTTTATTCTAGGTCCTATGATGTCGAAAGCCATACTTAATTAGGTATATCTTACCATGTTAAGCACTGTCAGAACATATGTGGTAATGTTCTCGTGGCCATGGTTGTCCATCATCTGCCTGTCCACCACCACCAGCATCTCCACGTTGAGCCTCTGGTTGCCCTGGTTCTTCATTAGCACGGCTCGTTTGTTCCTGGGGAGGAACTTGTACTCATCTGGAAGGATGAAGACATCCTCTTCTGGAGGTTTGGGCATGTCTGAATAAAGCAGGACAGATGATTTAGATCGTGAAGATGACATGTGTATAGAACAAAACTGTATGACACTTTATGAAGCACGCTGGGGCAGTAGAGTCAACATGATTAGGAGCAATCTGTCCAGTATATGGGGCTGGAAGTGATTGATGAAAGAAAAAACAATAGTGCATATAATGGCAATTTAATAGCAGTCATGACACCCATTACAAATATACAACCCTTCCTTCTCACAATATTTGAAATTAACCTATAGCCATTCGCCCCTGCCAGCGACTGTTAACTGGCAAATCTGGCGAGTAGCCGACAACCATTCTGGGTGATTAAGTATACTCGTACGTACATGACCTGATGTCATGGATAAACTGCAAACTGAGACTTTTTTGTGTTGTTGACTCTGGCAGTCTGAGTGTTATGCCGCCATTAAGTAAAGTGTGAAACCGCAGTTTGTGGTTGAACATTAGCAGCAGTTGCAGCAAGAAGAATTTTCTCTGTGTAACGGTTAATATGAAAGCTACAAGAAAAATCAATTCTTGCCATCAGCATTGTCATCAAAGAGATCTCTGAGTTATTTGATATTCTGTGGACATAACACAGTGTTGGAGAATGATGGACCAGGAGCTATTTTTTTATATATTTATTGTAAAAGTGAAAGCAATTCATGTGTTCACCTCTCTGCTTTGGATAAAGGTGATTTTGAATGGCGCTCAAAATGATGTCAGTATGTCACAGATAAGATAAGCCTCATTTTTCTCTAATGGGAATAAAAACGATGACGCCTCTTGTAAAAACCTGTCAGCACTTTGTAAAGCAATCATGTGACTTTAACAGCCACAGCCTTAATCTTAACATGAACCTCTGTCCTTTTTCTTTTACCCTCCTCCTGAAGCTGGGTCACCTTTGGTAATTAGGTCTCACGTCCAGATTCACTTCTACGCTATGACATGAGGTCAGTAATACACATAAGTCAAAGGCAAAGCGCAGCCTAAAACCACTGTAGCTTGTGGCATTATCGCCTCATATCTCCACTTTTATGCTTTCGGGTTATCAAAGCGTCCACCCACAGCTGCCTGGCTGCGATAAGCTATGAAAGTTTGCTTACACAGGCGGACAGCAGGTGAGCGACCAAAGTGCCTTTGTGACTAAAACACGGCACAGGTGTTCAGTGATGTCATCCTACGGGAATGTAAACACCAGCGTGTTTTCACAAGGGACAGGCAGCTGGGGTTCTGCAGGGTAATGGTGGTGGTACCAGTCCAATCCCCGTTCCCCGCTCTCTCCCAAATGACCCCAGTGACACCAGCAATGTTAACTGATCCGGTGGTAATTTCTTGAAAGCAAACATTAGTCAAGGTGTAAAGTGAGTATAACACATTTCCCCTCCACCTTTCAAAGGTCGTGTCACCCATGTCGCTGAAAATGTCAACATAAATTGAGATAATATTCTCAAGAGGAAACATTTGTCATCACGTGGACGACAAATCAAAACTTCCTCTGAAAGCTTCCCACCCTCAGGATCATTTGCAAGGAAATATACCAAACATGTCCATTCGCCGTTGTGTTCAAAGGTGACAACATCTCGTCTCAGTTAAAAAAGACTGACAAGTCAAAAATGCTCTCACCTTAAAAGCAGCATTTCTGGATTTATAAGCCTGTCTCTCGTTAAGTCAATAAAAACACACTTCCTGTTTTCTCTCTTTAACACAGCAGGGGCTAACGATGTGTTAACGAGAATGTGTTACTGATGATGCACCATGTGCTGTTCTTGCCACATGAGTACAGCGAGCTCTATCTATCTATCTATCTATCTATCTATCTATCTATCTATCTATCTATCTATCTATCTATCTATCTATCTATCTACTCAGCCATCCAGCCATCTTGCACCTACCACAACCCTGGGAGACTGACTACTAACACAGTCGAATGGAAACATCAACAAATAGAATTACTATTTTCTTTTCAATTTCAAACCACTAATTTGGTTATATGTGGAAATTTAAGAATATTTTGACAATGTCAACGTACAATTTGAGGGTGGAAACATTCTTATTTGAGTGTCAAATGTTTAGCATGTTCTTAATTTTAAGGGATTGAAAAGGGCAAAAATGACAACATGGGATTTCACAGACCAAAATATGACACTTAATGTAATTTTACGAGTTAAAGTAAAGAAAATATAAATGTCATGCCTTCAGGGAGAGAATACAGGTGAGCGAGATTAACCTCATTACAAAAATAATGACGAGGAGGAGATCTTGTACAATCCTTGCAGAAAATGCTCATGCAGTGTTTTCCTTAATACATGCATGGGAAACATGTGCAGGAATGTTATCTCAACAAGAGGAGGCGATGGTGGTGGAGTTGTTTTCATCATGCTGCATGCGACATGTGAACTGGAAGGAGAAATTGCCCTTACATACATTTCTTCCGTCTCCCGCAGAAGTGCTGCCTCTGCCTCTCCCCGTATCTGTAGTGGTTATCGTGGCGCTGGCTGACGTGCTGCTCCGTCTGCGCGTGTCTGCGTGATTTGTGATGAGCTGAGTCTGTGGATCTCTTCTGAAGCGCCCGGGGCTCGCGGCCCCTCTGCTCCGTCTGGTAGTCCCTCTCGCTCTTGTAGAGGATGTGCGGCTGGTGAGTGGAGGGCGCTGTGAAGTTCTCTCTCTGAGCGAGGCCGCGGGACACGGGTCTCAAGAAGTAGTCTCCGTCCTGTGTTCTGATCAAACCTGACTAGAGGCAAAACACAAAGTCCTATTAGCTTTACAGCAGTAAAGTTTTCATTTTAGACTTTAATTTCTACATCTACTTGCCCATCATCCAAGTACTTCATGACACTTATGTCGTAGAAAATTCTAACTTGACCCGTGGGGTCGATAGTGTTCATTGCCCGACTCTTCAAAAAGCCTAAAGAGCTGCAGTCACGTACCATAAACAAATAAAACCATAACATCGTCCAGCTTTTCGTTTCGCGACCCATTAGTCCAAATCTGACTCTTGGGTCATTGTGAACCTGACCCCTCTGACCCCCTGTATGGCTCCACTACTGGCCATGTTTCTTCATGTTCAACATCTGTTTTGCTGTCCGGGGTCAGACGTTATCTCAGCAAGATCTAAATAAGACTCGGTCAGAGAGAAAGCGTTTCAAACGAAAGGGGGCCAAGTTAGGACGACCTGAGATGGCACCTCTGTTGTAAACAATGTCTACGCTCACGGATCTCAAGCTTTAGACATTCCTTACTTAGATATTTACATGCATTAGACATCTGAATTTGATATGTAACAACACATTTTTAGATGTCAGGAATATTTCTCACTCTTTGAAACTGCTGTTGGAGGCCCCGGTGCCTTAAGCTTTTGATTTCAGCGGATAAGTTACGGGGAAGCCCGTTATAAATCTCTCTGAAGGCTGAGCTTTCCTTCAGCTGACCTTATTCTCTCCCTCTCTGTCTAGCTGAGCCTGTCTCGGTCTCTTCCCCAAAGAGACTGAGACATTTTCACTTCTCTCACTCCACTTTCAATAAACCTCTATCAACACAGCCGATTCAGACACCCTCTCTCGCGCTCTAGCCGCTCTCTTCGTCCGTCTCGGTCTCTCCCAACACGCACCACATCTGTGTTGACAGTCAGCTGGCGCGGAGCGTTCGGATTGTGACTGTTCTTGGCAGATACAGTGGTTTCCCCTAGAATACTTTTAATTGACAAACTTTTTCTGTTTTTTCCTTCACTGTGAGTGGACTGTGAGGTCCTCGATCGCCGCAGCCAAGCCGCTGGCTGACAGAGAAGAGGTTGACAGTGGACGTGTGGAGGCAGTGTGTTTGTGTGTGACAGTCCCAGCACGGTACAAGGTGGACGTGCGTCAGTGGGGCACACTGAATGTCGCAACTGAATGTCTGCCTATCTGTGCGTACACGCGTCTCTTCAATCCTGCAGAAGCAGACCTCAATCAGTGAGCATTAGCTTGATGCTATAACGATCCCCACTACTGATTTTCCCCATTTCATCATCACTTACTAACCCGGGCCCCTGCTGAACCTCTGCCAATCTATCAACCGCAGATCAGGAAACCAGTGGAACAGGCTGCTTGGAAAATGCTGTGACTGTGTTAAGCACCGAATTTGAAAATGATGAAGTCTGAGAATACAAGCCAACGCAGATGTGTAAGCTGTGACCACAATGACTGTACAGTTTACAGCTTTCATCGCGCAGGGCAGCAAAAAGAAAGTTACCAAGCGTTTGTGAATTATTGCTTCGGCGGCAGCCAAACTGCCTCGGTCCCTCAGATGTCGTAAAAAATATAAAGGCTTAAACTCTGCAAAATCCAAACCGAAAGGAGAACAAAGGCATTCAGAAAGCATGAACGCGTCTGTGCGGCTCCTTGAGTGCAAGGACGATCCCGCTCTTAACTTTTATGTTCTCGCCGCAAAGCCAGCGGAGAGCAGTTGTTGTTTACAGGTGTCTCTGCACAAGATAATGATCATGTCCGACCGTACAGTAACTGGTGTTTGACGGGCAAAAGACGCAGCGATGCAGAAATACATTCGGAGACAAATTTACGGCCGGAAACACACTTTTTTGACCCAGTACTTATTGAGATGATTACAATCTTTTAGGCCCTTTAAAAAAAAAAAAACCAAAAACACAATAGATGCTTTATAATATAAGTCCTCATCATGTCTCAGACAGTGTGCATGTTTACATCCTCAACCCGAGTGCACTGTCATTACTATTCTGTGTTAAAACGCCCAAAAAGCACAGCTGACTGTGTTGCACTGACCATTAAAGATCGACCCTGATATACACTTGAGAGGGTGGAGGATCGGTTATTTAAGAAAAAGAAAAAGAGGAGAGACGCACGCTAATCCACGACCACAATCCTCTGTATTGCAGATCGCCTGCAAGCGGGTCGAGGAATAGAACTTTGGCGGGAACCCCAGCCAGGATCGTTGCTTACAATCGCATGTGACAGCCGGTGCGTGATCCTGTCATCCGCGTGGCACTCGCCCCGGCGCCGCGTAATCGCAGGCGATTGTCATAATTTGGTTTCCAAGTCACGGCGAGGCCTCTGACCTGCTGTCAGCTTTGAGCATTTCTAAAGCTTAAGCGCTTACTCTGTGTGTGGCTGTCGGGCATTAGCTCCGCGATGGTTATGGGTGCCATGCGACAGTTTCTGGCGATTTGCATCTTCACCCTCAGCAGTGAAGAGCTGGAGCTCTTGGAGGAGTGGATCAAAGAGGACATTTCATGTTTATGTTGTTTTTGTCATCTGGGGTTATTTTTGGTCAGCTCATTCCCCGTGGCAGCAAAAGGAGATGGGACAGATAACGAAGAGGAAATCCATGATGGAAAGATACAATCATAAGTCTTACACCTGCAGCCCGAGAACGAGACTGTTTATTTAGGAGTTGTTATAGAAACTGTCACGTTCCGATGTGTATTAACGAGAGGTCTGGAGTTGACAGGGTCACCTGGCTGACATTTAGTCTGAAGGAGAATTATGTATTTACTTTGAAGATACGCGCAGAGCTGAGGTTACTATGCGGCCAAATTCATCTAACTTATCTAACTCCACTTTCTCATTTTCCAAACATGGCTTTGCTCTCACCGTTGTTTATGTCCGCATATGGCACTGCACTGTACAGAGCAGTATGCAGATATGTGTGGAGGCACACAGTAAACAACTCGAAGCAGGATCATGCAGAGGTGAGGCACGTCAACACGCACGAACGTCACGACAGCCCATGTGCGTTTCCCCGGTGACAGCGTTTCGGTCTCTCTACTCTCAGGACCAGATGCACATGTCACATGGCCTGGTCTGGCTTGTCAGCAATGGTGCTGAGGTTTTTTCTGTCAACGCGATTTTTGCTGGCTCTATTACATATATTATATTATACATATAATTGCCTCTAAGTAGGGTTCTGGAGATCTTCAAGGGTCTTGACGTTAGTTCAATTTTCCACGGTACGGGCGGCAAAATAATCTAGATTTATGCAGATCACTATTTAAGATCGTTTTGTTAGGTATTGCTCCATACTGAGCATAGGGATGTACTGCAAAAATATATTGGACATAGGGATGTCCTTTAACAAGTTAAATCTATGTATATCTTCCTTAAGCTTTTGTCAGATGAAGGGGTTTCCCAATCTCATGATTTCTCCACCTTTTTCCTGAGGTGTAGCTCTGAAAGCCGAGCTACGGATGAGCTCCTGCTGTGGTTTTAGAGTTTTAACGCTCAATCATAACGAGGAGCGCAAGACTCTCTCCAAACATCCCCTTGCTTGCACTCATTTACGCACGCCTGCTGTCAGACCGACTGGGATGAGCTGTTTCTAGTCAAGACAGATCAATGCCACTTATTGTTTAATGAGCACTGTCTGTGTTTTTTTTTTTTTTTTTGGCCTTTGAAAATCTCAAGACATTCGATCCAGATGCTGATGTTGTAATTTTCAACTTGTGTTGGCAGGTTCTGTGTTCTTTGGAAGCAATGCGCAATTTCTATACCTGGTGTGCAGAATGCGTTTTTATTTGTAGGCATCAACCGGACGAGAAATTGCACAGAAAACCGTATGTAAAAGAAGCGGTGTGTTGGCACAGTACATTCAAAATGTTCATCTCTTACTCAAAGCAACATGCATCCTCTTTGTCTCCTTCAGCACAACAGCCTTTTACCCTGGAGATAATCGTTTTATGGTGTCTTTAGTCTGTAAAGTCTGCACGGTCTCACATAAAACAACATGCATCCGCTACTTTGTCAGCGTATGTGCGTTTGAAAGCCACTATGTTGGGAGATTAGGTCAGCTAGTGCCTCTCCTAAATAGCCAAAGTCATCAGATTACACACTGCGCTCTACGAGGTGCAAATAGCAGTCATAAAATGCTGAAACACTACTTGGGAGGGCGCAAACAGCTGGACTCTCTGGAGTCAGACGCATCCAGACAAGCAGCGACAGGAAGGGTGAGGGTGGAGGGGGGGAGGGTTACGGTAGGAAAGCGGAACTGGGGGTGGAGAATTCAGCGCATTACAAGGTGCACCTGACTGTGTGCAGTATATGACTCTTCCCTTCGTTCCGTCTATCTGTTTTTACCTTAGCCTCCTTAATGGAGGCCAAAAGTACGGGGGCCCGTGAGGGTCATAACACAACCACTTTTCAGTAAACACAACAACATTGTTATGATGCCATTGTGTTTTATGGAATGCGACGTTTTCGAGAACGCTGTTGTATTTTCTGACGTGTTGCGCTTTTGTGAAATGTCATTGTGTTAACCATATATATATATATTTTTAATTGTGTGCTGCTGTAGTTGCTTTAAATTCCATAACACTTCAAATTAAATTGTATTAATTAGGATTTTTTAGTCCGAGCTTGCTTTATTTTAGTCCTATGAGACGGATCTGTCTGTGAGCTTTCGAGAGTTTAATACGGTAACTGACAACAATAATCAGATTTGTATCAATGACGACTGCCAGAAACCAAAAACAGAAACGCAAGAATTCAAGTTGGAAAACAAGTGCCATTATAAATCAGTTGTTCTCCAACCTCGCAGCACAAGCTTGACATTTCTAAACTTCTCTTTTGACAGTATAAAGTACAGAAATAATTTGCCTACCGTGTTTGTTTCATGCAGACTGGTTCCATGATGGCTACATTTCTAGCAATTGAAGGCAGGGATTTTGAAAACACTGGCTCGGTGTTGACAGGGCTTATTGGAAAGCTGGGAAGGATACTCTGACATTGTACTTCAGCACTAGACACCATTTCTTAATCAATTAGCTATTTGACTTCAAGCTGTACCTTCGTCATCTGCTGGCTAGCTGTGCAGAACACATTACATCAACTGGAGGTGAATTTGGAAACAACAAACTTTCCAAAACCCGACTTCCAGCCTCACATATGCACATGACTCCACTCAGCACGGGAACCACGAGTGATGTTAGCAAACAATAAAACTAGCGACACTCCTTTAAGATCGTGTGGCCTATGCTATAGTGTGTTTTGAAAAATTGATTATAGTAACCTGCCAGGACCACACTGCCTGCTGTTCAAAGCTTCATCACATCAGTGGATCAACCCTCGCATATTCTTGGAAATCCCAGAGGTGTGACGAGTGTGCGCATTCTATTATTACAACTACTACACGGCCCCAGGCTGGAAACACACCCGTCGATTTACAAGAGGAAAACACATGACCACCGAGTGATTTGTAGTGGGAGGACATTGAGCATTTCCCTTTGGTACAAAGGAAAAGGTGTGCATTAGAAGTCTGAGTCAAATTAGACAAAGAGGTACTGATAGATGTGAAGTTCAGGGATAATAAAGCACATTAAGGGGTGAAACAGAGCCAGAAGTGTCCCCTGTTAATTGTTTAACAATTTATAGAGTGATTGAATGATATGCAATGTTTATAAAGACAATTTAATTGTACTGTACTGTCCCAGTTGTGGAAGCACGAGACCATAGCTGTAATCCAGTGTATGTCTGTAAAGACTTTGTATGTCCCAGTACGTAGTATTATATATGCGGTCTGGCAAAAACACCAGGACTTTGCATTTTGAAATGCTTTTCCGCTGGCTTTTACAACCCACAATCCTCCATGCAGCACAAAATACTTCCCACCGACTGAACCGCCAAGATGCACAAACTGATGACAGCTCATTAGCTGCGTTCCAAATCACCTACTTTTTCTTTTTACTCCAAGTTTCTTGCGACAAAATGATGTAGAGTAAAGGGGGTCAAATGTCGAGGTGCAATTTTATGACCAAGTGGTATGCCCCAACCCGTGCCTGCTGCATGCAACAGTTCTTACTTTGTAAGAGCAGCTGCAGCAGGTTAGGCTACGTGCAAAAAGTAAAAAGAAACAGTCAATCCCGTTAGGAGGCAGCTAATGAGTCTGCAGCCTCCGAGTGGCTGTGTGGGGCTGCACTTATGAATGCTAACATCAGCTTGCTAACATGCTCCCAATGACAGTTCTGACATGCTGAAGTTAAGGAGGTGTATTGTTTATCCAACAGTAGTTTAGCATGTTAGCACGCTAACATTTGCTCATTACCACTATACACATCAAGTACATCGAGATGTGAAAGAGTGTTGAGACAAATGTACTGAACAAACTGAAATTTTGACCCGGTTTGAACCTAAATGAGAAGTTAAGCTATCAGCTAAGTCAGTAGACTCTTTCGTCTTGGGTCGTCGCAAAATCTTTGTATGATTGCATGGCCAAAAACCCCACAACACGTCATATATAGGGGGAAAAAATGATTTGTGGTGTCAGAGTGCAGTGCCTGCATGGCTCTCTCCTCACCTCTCAACTCCCTCACCCCCATAAAAGCCAGACTAAAGAGGATTACGCTGCAGCATAACGTCGACACGGAGAGGGACCTGCTTTGTGGTCTCCTCGTCCACATGTGTGTCACCGTGCACATTCTCAAGCCGTTTGGCAGGTGAACAGAGTCAGTGGGGATTGGCCCGCCTCGTCTATTCCACCGATTCCTGCTTGTAAGAACGAGATTTTTACGGTTGAACTCCCTGCTGTCATCAAAGTGGGGCTAACCACTATATGGGCTGCCAGAGGAGGGGAGTTGAAAAGGCAACTTATACACGGGCTTTACAACGTAACACTCCTTACAAGGGGGGTTTCTGCACTTCAGAATGCCAGGGAGGGATCAGTCACCCCAGCCTCCGTCTTTACAGATCCCTGAAACCAATGTAACCACAGTAATGCATAGAACAAGCCACACTGCATGTAGAAAGGTAATTTGAATGACGGAAACCAATGTATGTTGTATATATACCATGTTATTTCTACAAAACGTCTCATATTAAGGTCAGATAACATGTAAATAAGATGACTTTCACGTCAGGAGGAGGAGGCGTGTGAGCCGCAGGGGGCCACGGCTGCCAGTCCAAAAGACCACCATTTGAATTAGCGTTCAAACATTTGTATTTCAAAAAACACTAGATATTTTAGATGTTAACGGGACCAAAACTGGATATTCATTACAATTCGCAGCCCAAAACCAAGTATTTTTACCAAGGCGTTACGAGAATTTCCAGCCCTGTAAGCCAAAACCTGACCCTTTGTGCCTGAGGAGTTGTCCTGCACAGTAAATTCTGCGGTATGAGGTTTCTCAGTCCAGTTCAATGCTGAAAACATAATTACCTTAGCAAATGCAATCCCTAAAACAAAAAGGGAGTGAAGGGTGACGGAATGACCCCGTCAAAGGGGTATGATGCGGCAGCTGGAGGCCAGGCCCGGTGCTCTCACTGATACGGCTATTGATCGGGGGGTTCCTCTGGTCAATATTTACCCGCCTCCTGCCAAACAGGAACCTGACCAAAGTGCAAGGTCTCTTACTGCTCTGAAGTGACCCAGTGAACCTAAGTAACCTAGTTCTGACCATTCGTAGGCGTCTAATCTGGAACATGTGGAGCAAAACATAGCATGTGCATATACACGAACACACAACACATCTTATGTTCAGTATATAGGTCACATATTGGTCAAAATCTAGTTCAGTGCACGATGACAGACATTTTGACTTTTTTTTGTTGATGAACGATAACTATCTTTAGTTCTCCCCGGGAGTCTAAATATCTCTGTCTGCTGATATGACCGTGCAGTTCCCCCATTCACATCAGAAAAAAGTCACATTCTCATTGATGCACTGACCCAGTCCGTCCTAGCCGGCCTCAGTCGTGAGAACCACATTTACGGTCTCTGCAACCCTGGACCTTTTGGCTGAATCTTTTATTGGGATCTGGTCTGAAATGCAGACGCACACACATATATGCACACACACACACACACACGCACGCATGCATGCACACACACACACACACACACACACACACACACACACACACACACACACACACACACAC
>CAEMYA010000161.1:1994544-2021075 GCA_903131615.1 Diplodus sargus
GTCTACTGGTGGGGGTGGTGGTAAATACAGCCCCTAGCCAATCACATCTGACACCTGTGTGCTGAGAGATGGGGCTTGTAACCATCTCTCGGGTTGCAGGAGGATGCATGTGAGAGGAGCAGGGGAGAACAGGTAGGCTGTGCTGCTGGCCTGCAGGGTAATGAAATAATTGCATCTCGATTGCAAGCTGTTACAGCTGTTTGTTATGTTGGTTCCACACCTGGTCATTTTTCCAAATGATGATGCATTTCACCGCATTAAGTGCAGGAAGGAAAATGTTTACTCGAATCCAGTAGTCTGGATTTTTCTCAGCCCCAAACGTGACCCGGAGATTACACCCCGAAGCAGGTAATCAGTAATTCGTGATGGATTACAGTCTGAAATTTAACCTCTGACCCCGTTTAATCCGCTCGTCATTCTCCCATCTCTCCCGTATTCCGCAGCTGCACTGATAGGCGCCGTGCCAGCGTTTTTCTGAACCTCCGCACAATCATTCATGGAAGTGCTCAGGAGTGTGGGAGCCAAAAGGGATTGGGAGCGCTTGTTTCATATTCTGGAGCATTTCATCCTCCCAAAAAGAAAACCAGATGAGCGAAAAAAAGAAAAAAAAGAAAATGTGTGTGACGGTTTATAGTGTGATCTCTTGGCACCGAGTCAGAGTATCAGAGCGAGAAGAATCAGGAGGTGATTGTAAGCAAGCTGGTCTATGAAGTTCCATCCTTTTTTTTTTTTTTAAACACCAGCATCTGTTCCACAAGTGTCTGTCTACGGCCGGCGCATATTCTTTTATAGGTTTCTTTTATTTCTACAAAGCTGGAATATGCAGGAGAAGGGGTTTTACATCATTATCTCAAAATAACCGGAAGAAAAGGAGACATTACTCTAATTTTCGGGTACATCGATTCATTTTGGGTTGCTAGTTTTACAGAAATCACATCAGTTCTCACATATTGTCCTGAAATGGCCTGCTTTAGAGCCTGTCTCTTTAAGAACCCCCCCCCCAATGCCCAGTCTTCTCTGATTGGTCAGCTAACACACGTCTGAGCCAGCAGTGCTCACAGTGTCTTAAGTCACCTTCGTCGTTTTTTTTTAGCTTCAAGTTAGCTTCACCTCTACCGTAAGTATTTCTGGTACTTCAGGGTGTTTTCTGTGGGAGAGGGGATATTAACATGCACATTATGTACTGTATATACTGTGTATACTGTCAACTGATTACTGAACTGTAATTCTGATAAAAAAAAAAGAAAGAAAAGAAATACTTCGGCTTTGACGCGGAATGCAGTCTGTGAAGTAATAAACAATTACATTTACAGAACAATTGTGGCGGAGTCTGAATTACAATACTTGCCTACAAAAGGTAGCAGAGTGGAAGAACAAAGTAGCAGAACATGGACATACTTAATATCAAAAGTACAGATACCTCAGATCTTATATCTGAATGTTAAACAAAAAGTTGATATGTGTTCGGTGTTCATGTGTCAAGCACAGAAATAGATAGACATCAAGCTTGAGATATGGAAAGAATACCTCAGTATCATATTTAAGTGTTACAGAGAGAGTGACGAGAGAGACCTGCATGATAAATTACACAGCGGACCAGCGGCTGCACCCAGAAGCAGGACTTTGTTTGTGCTCGGTGTTTAATGCGTCTTCCAAATGATCGGCCATGTTCGATTAGCGATAGCGTCACGCGTGAAGGGTTTATTCATTTGCACTCTCCCCGGTGTGCAACTCCTCATGAGAAGTGGGCAAAAAGTAAAAGAGTAATGTGCTCCGAGCCTATAAAACTGACACATACATACGAAACTTACTTCCAGATTACTGTCGAAGTTTTGCCAGTTCTGGATTCAATCAGTGATAAAATGCCATCATGAAGACAATTCCTACCATATGTTTGGAGGCTCGGGATATCTTTACAGTGTCAGCTGCTGCTGAAGTTACATCGCCCCTCCTCCTCCTCCTCCTGCACTGATACACACACACGCACACACGCACACACACACACACACACAGACACAAACGCCTCTTACTCGCACACGCGCGTGCACACACTGCCGTACAATCCTCACTCTGCACCTGACTGTTATCATGTGAACGAAAACACACCACTTGCATATTTCCGTGTGTGTCAAGTCTTTATATTTGCTCAGCAAATAATGCAAATGCACACAGCTGATTGGAAAGTTTCCAGCTCTTTGAAGTTTTAAACAGTTTGACAGTATTGTGCTCTCAGACTTTCACACAGTCTGACAGCGGCATGCTTCATTGTGGGGTGTATGCAGGGACGGCACATTGAGGAAAAATAAAGAGAAGACGCTGCATTGTTTGGAGAGCATAAAGACACCCCCTGTAGTCCAAGCCGAGCCGGCTGCTTTGGGCGAGCTGACCTCTGAACCGCTCGAGCTCCTGTATGCCTCTCAGTCTGTCTGACTGCTTGTTTGTCTGCCGGCCTCGCTCTCTTTTAGCTCCGCTTGTTTGCCTGACAGCCTGTCTTCAATATCATCCTCGGATGTACAAAGACAAAGAGCCGGCGCATAAAGGGAGCTCACTGCCTCTCCTGTATTTCCACACGCACCGGGGCAAGCACTCTGCACATGCATCATTTTACATTCGACAAGCCGCAAGCATTAATATCGGTTGACTGTGCGGGACAGGAGGAGTTTGATCTTTATGAAATAAGGGATAAATTCACTAAAACAATGATCTTTTTTTCGTAGACATCTGCAACAATTTAAATCTCTGTGCATGTTTATGGCTGCCGCGGTAACAGGAAAAGCATTTTGAGGGAAAAAGTTATTCTTCAGGAAAAAAGCCTCGCAGAGAATCTTTTGAGGAGATTGATACCACTCACATGTCAATAGGCTTTAAAGATTTAAAGCAATCACCAGCAGCTGGGTAACTTAGCTTAGCGCAAAGACTGGAAAGGGGGGCAAACAGCTAGCCAGCCTCTGTCAAAAGGAAACTTAACTCTGCCTACCAATACCTCTAAAGCCCACTGAGTAACTCGAGTTACTTGTTGGTTGAATCCGCGCTAAAAAAAAAAATTACGTGTAAACAATCCCTGCAGTCTCCACTGGTTGCTCGGCAACTGGTAACGGCCCAGGAACAATAAAGCACCCTCCCTGTAAAAATGGCCAGTTGTTGTACAGGTTTGCGGATGGATTGAATAAATAAGATACAACATGTAAATGTGTGAGTCTAAAGTATCTTTACCACATGCCAGTTGTTACCCTGCCAGTTGTCACCCAAGAGGTTGTGTTGACTATGAATCGTTTGGGGACAAATCGCAGTCAAGAAAACATTTCTGCAGCAATGTTGTTTTGCTGCGAATCTCCAGAAATGTTTTGTGGACTACAATACTTCACCCACACTGCCATCTGCACGGGGCTGAGTAGGAAAATATTGAATTATCATTTAGGTGAACCTTTCACAGGTCAGTTAGAATTTGTCACCTTTGGAAAGAGACATCCACATAAAGACACGGGAATGGTACTGATCATCTCATCTCACTTGCTGCAAGAAAGAAAAATGGCAAACTAGCCCTTTAAGTCTGAGATTGTGGGTCTTCAAGTTTCTTTCTGCTTTGGTCTCTCCAGGTAGTTCGCACTCCATGGTCTCATTTAATTAGCTGTCTAAAACTGCCATCAAGGCAACACGTGTGAGTGTGTGAGTGTGTGAGTGTACACTTGTGGTAAGCATATGTGCGTCTGTGTGCGCGCTCTCTTGTGTGATTTATGTGCGTGCGTGTCTTTGTGCGCTGGTGTGACTGTGAACCTGTACATGCTATATGCGTGTGCTTGTGTGTTTTTGTCCTAGTGTGTGTATGTGTGTGTGTGTGTGTGTGTGTGTGAATAGTAAGCTGACAGCAGCTGTAAAATTCCTCTCTGAGCATCACAGAGGGGAGGCTGATGGGAGCTGACAGGGAGCAAGAGTGAAGGGAGGTGGGAGAGGAAGATGAAGGTGAGCTTGTATGGGGGCGGGGTGGGGTGGTGGCGGGGGGTGCGACGGCGGTTGCCAGCTAGTTTGATGATTGAAGGTTTAGTCGGGCTTTGCAGAAATTCTGTACCGCTGTCGAAGAATGCTGATGTCTTTACCGTTATTGTCTTGACCTTATCGGGTGTAACGCGTACACCTTGGATGTATCAGCTCAGAGTAAAACAACTGTTTCCCCTAAATATTTGCAGATGGTGCTGCAGCCTGGCTTTTAGCCACTTCTGGAACCATTCCCAGTTATCCATTTATCTTACTTTATATTTGAGAAGACCGAAATGTATTAAATATTTTTAAAATGACAACTTATTTTAACTTAAAATGCAATTGAGAAAAAACATCACCAATTTGGTACAGGTTGAAAAAAACATGTTTAAGGTTGCTATTGAATAACAGGTATTTTCAAACATTGCACAATTTGGGAATATTAAAGCGGTGCTGGTTCTATTTGTTTGGGTTGGACGAGAGAGCACGGAATAATGTTTTTACAATGTTTAAGATGATGTTAGCGGAGGAGATACATTTCCACATGTATGAAATAAAAACGCCACATAGTGTATGAACTCCACTGAGGAGCGAAGGTAGAAAAAAGGTTGAAGTGGAAAGAAGAGCAGGAGATATACTGAGGGGTACACAGCATGGAGCAGTGTGCTGCACATGGTTTGTCTTTAGCAGTGTGAACTGGATCACAGGTACATGTGAGCGCTAACACAAAGTCAAATGTGTGAGGGAACAAAGCGCCAGACAGTTGCTGTCTTTGGGTGTACACATATAAAGAATCTGACAACATAGAACATGCATTATGTCTCTATAAATCTATATCTGTGTTTGACAGCTTCAGGAGGATGGATCGAAACAGACACACAGCTTAGAACAAGAACAACAAGGTCTAACAAGAAAGGCAAAAAAGAAAAAAAAAGTATCTTCAAGTATGTAAAGAACATTAAAGTCTATAAAAAGACCAACAACATACAATGTCTAAAGTGTGAAGAGGACGTGAACATGTCACGTTAAAACGTTATGTAATTTGAAGGTACAGTATATGTTTCACTAACAAAGACCAGGCCAAGTCATGAATTTCAAAGATTTTTTACATAGTATGGATGAAGAGTTAAGGTGATGTAGGAGGAATGGATTAAGTGTCTGAAGGGAGGGTAGTGGGATGAAGGTATGCGGGTTGAGCAATGGAGGGACGAGGGGTTGAAGGGTGAGGGATGAAGGGATGTAGTGTGCAAGTCAAGTGTCAGGCAATCAAATGAAATAAAAAAACAAAAATCATAATGTGGCTCCATCCAGTTTATTTGGTGCAAACCAAGTATCTGGAACCCCCGGCAAGTTCATTTGGAATGACAATATTTACCCCTTTAATATCCGGGTGCGTACTTACGGTTTAAGCGTAGTAGCTACAGTGAAGATTTTGCCTTTTGCCATATCCATACATACAGAGACATTTTGATGTTGAATGTTTTTCTTGTTCAGTTCTTTTTTTTTTTTTTTAAATCCCCACCTACTTCAGTTGTTTGGGAAAATGCTGCAATGCCATCTTGCTGTGATCTCCAGAAGTGTTTTGTGGCCTACAAAACTTTACTTTTTCACCGGCATGGTGGTGAGATCGTTTCCGTTTTCCAATTCCCAATTTCCATTTTTGGGTGAAGTTGTCCCTTAAGATCTGCAGACACTGTGGACACCTTTTAAAAACAGCTCAAGACCCATTGTTCAGCTTTTGTTGTGTTTAATGTCTACATTTAAGGTCACACATCAATTTTCTCTGTGAAGTATACTTTGTGATGCCTATGCTTTTTAAAAGGCGCCGCACAAATGAAATCACTGACTTACTTCAGAGAAATAAAAAATAAAGTTCATGCATATTGCTCTCCAACAACATACATACGTTCAAGCACTAAATACGTTGATTTCAAGTCTTCTGAACCAATGTTACTGTGGATGTGTCACCCTGAACCACTTATGAATTAGGTCGGTGCTATTAATGGGCTACAGCAGCAATCTGTACAATCACGGAGACTTGGTAGTTTTTAGTAATTTGGCACAAAAACAGCAGATCGGTGCTTCTGCAGGTTTATCGGCATGTCAGTGGAAAGTTGCACTCAGAATATGTTGCTGTACTACCCCCCCCCCTTACATAGCTTCCACTGAACTAGATAATGTATTGGACATGGCTGAGCGACCGGAGCATTAGTCTTCATAATAACCTCTGATTAGTGAAGTTATTGTGCTGATGTCAGTGCTCTGCATCAGTTGGCCCGACGAGTGTTTTGCGGTGTGGGAGGTCTCGTTCTGACCCGGTTTGATCATGTGAGCAGTGATAGTTCACCTCGGGACACGGTGCTGACATATTCCTGATTAATCTGATTTATAGTGCTAATCATCATGTTGATCTATCGCTGTCCAAGCAGTGGTTTAGGCTATTAATCCAATCAGTTGGGTATTATTTTCGGCAACAAGTGTCCTATCATAACACTGATTATGCTTTGAGTGCATTAAGTTCTCTAATTACAACACGAGTCGAGTTAATGGTTTAGGTCACAGATTCCTTCTTGTGAGTAATTAAGATAATTACGTTGTGTTTTACTTTCATTTTAAGAGATGCAACCAATACCTGCCACTTATTACACACATTACTTTTGTCAAATCTGCTCCCTCAGATCAAAGTTAAAGAGCCCATATCAGCTTCTTGCCAACACAACACTTCTCTTCATCTGGGTTTGAGAGCCGGAGACGAAAATGAAAGGCTCGAGAATTGCGCTAATTATTGGTAGTCAGCTGTATGTGATCGCTGGGGCAGAAAGAGCATCTCTGGAGGGGTGAAACCTAAAAACAAAGTGGCTAGTCTTATGACACTCTGCAGGGGTGAGAGCCTGCTAAAGTTCAGCACCTCTGTATTGTGTAAGCAGCCCCGTTTTAATAACCGCCTTCATCTTGGCCGGGGACATGACTGTAAAAGTTTTTTATCAGAGATGCCAGATGAAAACTAGGCTACTCGAAAGGATTTTTGAATCATAGTTGGACGGAACATAAACCTTACATGCAGCATCTTTCCATGAGTAATGAAATGTGCAGTTAATTTAGCTCAGTCATTTGCGTTAAAAGCCTTCATCTCCAGAAACTTTGCTTGAATCGAGGCACAAAACTAGGATAAATGTGATGGCAGCCTCAGTCACTACTCAGTCAGTCTTACACAGTAGCTCCATTTTAACACTGCCAGACCCAAAGTGGAAAGTGTTTCTCTCTCTCAAACATTAGCATGTCTGCAAACTGGTGGTGGGGTTTCACCCTGTGGGAAAGCGATGTCTGGCCAAGAGTCTCTACCCCACACAACCCACCAGTGTCCACAGTGTGGAGTGGGACTAGTCCTGCTGGCAGGAAGACGAGGAAAAGAACAACAGTTCTCATTTAGCTGTAGGCTGTTCATACTGCGAAATTCTTGCACTGTCAAATAGAATTCACAAAACATGTCGATGTACCAGATTCAATAATGCAATAAAAAGCATTGCATGGGGGTTTATTTTTTCTGTTTCAGTGGTAATAAAATGTAGATTCCATACTTGGCATTGAACGGGAAACTGACCTCTGACCTCTCCCTTTTGAGCAATAACTGAATAGAGAATCCACATGAAGCATTAAATCAGCACCAGATAACCATCGTTCTACATACTTGATGGACATACTTAATGGATGCCCCCCTCAAGGCCCCCATTCTTGAAAAAACACCACTTGGGTGTCCGTATGGTAGATAAAATATCATAAAGTGTCTTCTAGGATGCCCTTCCAGTGGAGAAAACGTGAGGGGAGCCTTAATATATCTCATCTTTCTGCACGCTGGTGACCCCCTGGCCAGTTGTGTTGCCCTTTTCATATTTATATCGCCCCTACCCCTTAAACACCCTCAGTCCGCTACTGCTTCCCATTATGTTGTTTGGAAAAACCGACAGCTCCAAATACCACACATAAAAATGTACACTGATTGTAGTATGAAGAGCAAGAAAGTTTAAGCAGGATGGAGGCTTGGGTTGATGGATGTGTCGAACAATCACAGCACACAGTGTTCCTATCCCACGAGGAAGCAAAATCAATTTAGACTTGTTTCAACTTACGTCTGGAAGTTAGTGGATGCGACGTTTAACTGTCAAGCGAAGTAGGTTTGTTGCTTAAGCCTAAACGAACTGTAAAAGTTATGTGTTTACTTTGTTTACAATGACTATGACTAATGACTATGGAGATGCCCCATATAGACATAACCTTCGCACAAAAGGTGGTTTGGTTTCGGTATATGAACTAACCCACCCAAGCTCAATGGTCCACTTTGTTAGAAAGTAGCTTTTTGAGTCTCATTCCCAATTCGTCAAACACCAGTGCTGTGGAATGGTGGCCGACCCGATTTACAATCCCAACGCATCAGTATTTGATGAGTTAGGAATGAGACTCAAAGAAATCATCTTTCTTCCAAACTGGACCTTTAAACAGAAAAGTGGTGTTATTTGTAGGCAGATTAAAGTGGGCTCGACTGGTAATACTGACGACATGGAGAGTGTGTGGGCTTATACAGCATCCACCACAGTAACGTCCTCTGAACCCCTGGAATTTCCAGGTACCACTGTGGGACCGCCGAAGTTTGAAAATGTCCTAGGATCAAGTTTAAACAGTGTGAGATGAAACGTCTCGGTCAGTTAAATTATGGTCTTCAATTTTAATTAGCTAACATTTGAAAAACCCCTACTTCTGTGCAACTACTCAACTCCTGAAGATGTTGTTTTCTGACTGGGGGGTCTTAAATTCATCAGTGACTCACATTAACATTTCAGATGCAGTTTGTGGTGGCGTACTTTACAGTTGTTACTCACCTTATACGCTTCCCTGTATTTGTTCACCATGGGGGGGAAGCACAGCGGCACTACTCAGAGCCGCACCGGGTGAACTTGCTGATATGGATTAAAATTTCTTCGGTTGGGACGTAATGCTGACAAACTTTAATTCAGCACCAGTCACCAAACCAACAACTCGCCTCACCTCCCAGGATAATCAGAGTATGGAAATCTCACAGACCACCCACAAACCCAGAGGGGCACTGCATGGTGCAGAAGCAGATCGCCCTAATGGCTGAGAAGTTGTACTTTTCCACAAACTCCCGTGTAATGATGGAGCATAATGGCAGTTTCATCCCACCTTCACACATGCACACACTGCACATGCACAACATTTTAACAGGGTTGTCACAATGGCCTAACTGACAACTAAATGATCCTTCACCAGGACAGTTACATGTATCTTTGAAATCCCATCCACATTTACAATTTCAGCTGCGACTGAAGTGAATGCCTCGTGTGGTTGCGGGAACCCTCCACCTACCTCTGTGAAGGGCCTGCTTTGTTCTTTTAGCAATGCTTAATTTCTTCAAAGTGCAGACAAGCTGAACAGCATTATACTAATGGGCATTCAAGCTAAGGTTTACTCACAGCATTGAATTAGTGTCCATGAATGAGCCTGTAACGGATCCAGCAGGTGATGCAAAAAGGCCAAGAGAGAGGATCATTAGGGTTTTAGACAAGTCAAAATAAATAAAACATCAAGGGAGGTGATACAGTTCCCTGATAGTGAGCTACTGAGAGTGCTCCAGAAAATATTTGGGCAGCACTGTGAAAACAGTTTATTCAGGGATATATGTTTTGAATAATTTACATTTGAATTCAGGGATTGTCAACTTTTGAAAAGACAGTCCTCATCAGACGAATGACCATACAGATTTAAAATGAACGAAGGTCATTCTGACCCATATTTATGTTTGTCGTTAGGCAATGATCTCTAATGACTGTGGTAATTAATTCAGCTGCAAAGGATAAAGTGAAGTTTGTATAAAGAGTGAAAAGTCCGAACAGGAACGAGGCTTGGATAGTCAGAATTAAAACCTAACCAATCAGTTTTCTACCCTAAACCTAACCAGGTAGTGCTCTTGCCTAAACATAGTTTTCTTGTGTAAACTTAACCAGAGTTTTCTTTCAAGCGTGTCACTGTGCTGCTGGAAATACACTATATGTCATTTTGGGATATTCTGACAATCAATCTATTCATTCGTTTGGGTATGATGAAGATTTGCTGCTAAAGTAAAAACATGCAGTATTCAGGATAAGTGAGGAGTACTTAACAAGGCAAAAGTATCTAATCTTAAATGTTTGCGGTCACTCGAACACAAACTCCAGAAAAGTGCAATTGACAGAGCTAGCTTACATATTTGCTATTGCTGCACTGAAACGAGGTTCATATGGATGCAGAAGCTCAAACAAATTCTATGAGTCTGCAGAGACTTTTTAGACGAGCGTGGCTAGTGGCTTTACAAAGGCTTCGTGCACACATGACTGGAAGGTCGGTGGTTTGATGCTCCAACTGGCAGCATAAATCTGGGCAGGAAAAGTGAAAGAGCAGCACTGAGGTGCCCTTGACCAAGACACTCAATCCCCACCTGCTGCTCTGAGCAACTTCCAGATGTTTGTAAAAAAAAAAAAGTGTACACTGATACACCGGTTTTATAACGGTTCAAAAAATGTTTTTGAATGTATGTGTGCACATAGTTGCATACAAATAACATGCAGGAGGTGGCAAATAGGATGGACACACCTTTCCAATGGCTAATCCATACTGTCATTTCAGACACACACAGACACACAGACACACACACACACACACACACACTTAGAGAAACAACAACAACAACACTCTGCATGAAGCAGACAGTCGTCACTCACAGGTCACCACCTCCGTCAGCATGTATCCCCGTCACTGACAGAAGAGGTGACCGTCTGTAGCGCGAGCAAAGCCTTATTTTGCTTGCGAGGTTCAAAGGTCCTGAGACGCAAGTTGACAGAAGCTGTCGCGGCTCCCTGAGTGTCTGTGTCAGTGAACCTGAAAACATTTGTTTGGAAACCCATGGGTGAAATCTGTTGCTGAAAATGTTTTCCGCCTAGTCGATAGATAAAAGGGGCACGGTGGCTCGCACCATTTGTTCTAGGAGTATGTTTTTTAGCCGAATTATGAATGTTTTTTTTTTTAATTCATCCTTGTCACAATCAATGTTTTCTTCCAAAATCATCTGGGTGCAATTCATAACCCTGGAATGCCTCACCACCAAAACTCATAAACACTTTAATTTGTTTAAGCGTGTTCACAAACTACACAACCTTGTCAATTCAACTCTTTTGTAGTCGTCCAATAAATACATAATTGGTTCAGTATTACAATGGGCAGTAAAACCATCATCCATAAATTGTCTATGAATATATTTCTGCTGTCACGATTATGACTTAAAAAAGGGCCTCCTCCTTTGGAATGTGGCGTGCCCTCTGACCCCATAGTGCAGGGAGTTTACATATCCATGTCTCCACTAGTAAAAACTACATTCCTACCTTCGATCTGGGTCAGAGATAAAAGATGACAGAGATCTGACACTGACAAGCGAGACACATCTGACAGACACAATGTTTTTTTTTTGTTTTTTTTCGAGGGCTGAGACAAAAAGCTACAATAAAATATTACCACGTATTATCAAACGCAGATGTCAAGAAATTTATTGCAACGACTTTTGATCTGTGCTCCCTTTTATAAATAATGGAGCCTTTTTTGGAATTTTATTTCTAACTATTGTTGCACATCCGTCTGTAACATTACATTCACCTAAAGCTGGTTAATCTTAGCGCACAGTCACATAGGATGTGAGAAGAAGGCATGAAATACAAGGTGCATGACTTTGCCTTGATTTAGGGAAAGCCGAAATGCTCGAGGTGTCTTCCTGCAGTCCCTGGGAAGCTACAAAGTCCACTGCTGTCAATCACCAGGTTAGTGCCGCTAATGACATTACCTAATAGAGACCTGAAATCCTGTCCTGCTTTTAGCTTTCGTTTTCCTTTCGTGAGCGTCGCCATACGCGTAGAGGAGACTTTTATTGTTTCTGAATAGCTAATACTGAGACTATCAAGGCTAATGTGATCATATTTTAAAGTCAATGGGTATTTGCCACCATTAGATTTGTGGGATAAGTTTGACCAAACATGAAAATTCAGGCATTATCTACTCACTGTCATGCCTCAGGGAAAGTTGGTGGAAGTTTTGTAGTTCATAGAACATTTCTGGAGCTTCACAGCACAACAGTGTTGCAGGATTCTTCTAAATAACTGAAGTAGATGAGGACTTGGTTTTAAATGTTAAAAAAACCCATGAAATGTCTGCTGTAATCCAAGTCTCCAGCAGCCCTGAGATCTCAGAATGATTTGAAAGGACGTAATTTACACCTGAAATCTGTTGGCTATGCTAAAAGCGTTAGCGTGCGTCCTATCTGAAGCTTGCGCACCTGCGGACACAAGGGTTTAAAAAAAGTCCCCATCTACTTCAGTTGTTAAGCAGAATTCTGCATCATGAGATGTTTTACAGACTTAGCAACTTCATCCAAATTTCCATCAATCTGAGGCAGACTGGATGACAGATTTTTTGATTTTGGTTGAACTTTAAGAACCTCGCCAATTTAACACAGTGTTAAAAAAAAGGGTTTACGAGAAGTGAAGCTGCTGAATGTTGTGATTGATGTCCAAAGAAGAAGAGAAAAACTCATAAATCATTCTCAGCGTCAACATTTCAAATCACCAGTTTTCTGGTGTTTACCCAACACAACAAAAGTCCGGCTGGAGGACAAGAATAAAGGGAAGAAGTGGTGACGCAGGCTCTTTTTATACAAGGATCAGGGTTGACAGATCGTCCCAAACAATTGTCAGAAATTTGTAAAAACAACTTTAACAAAGTGCCTCTCACTCCAGAAAATGCATCGACAGTGCTTCAGCATTTTAAATGGACTTTGCGTACTAAATAATATTTAACCAGGCATAATGACAAAAGCACTTATTTGTGGCAGTGACCTGTGAAGGTCACGCATAATCACATACTGACCTTCATCAACTGGTGGACGATTGGAGAGGTCTGTTCGACATGACTTTAGAGAAACAGAAGGGTCACTTTCTGTCACCAGCTGTGGAAGAAAATGCAGACATCGTAATAAAACTGTATGAGATGTCAAAAGACATATTGAACTTATTTCTCCGAGCAACATGATTGGATTGTCTGTGCTCCAATTACTCTCAAGATTAAATTTGAATCAGATGTTCTGAAATTCATGTTTGTTCAGTTCACAGCTGTGTTGCTATCAGCTAACTTAGCAGCTTAATTAGCACTTTGTATATGGATTTCTCTATTACTATGTTATATTCTCATAGCTGCTGTTTTTTTTATACATGAAGTTATGTGAGAAGAGTCATAAAACAAAGATTTGAGTTTTATTTATTTATTTCTTAATAAATTTTTTTATACATGAGTTTAACAATGAAATGTAAGACCAACAGATTGTTCAAGCGAGGATTTTCTTTGCATTTATTTTGAAGGAAAGCTTTCACCTGTTCCTGTAAGATGACAATGACAGGAACAGAAGGGGAGAAATGAACACCTTGCAGTCTATGGTGAGAAATCTTAGGCCATCGTGGCAAATAAGTTTAGTGCTCAAAACTACTGATCAGATGATGCCGTCACTTCGTTATCTATTATCTAGTAGGTAGCAAGACATTCTCAGTAGACAAAATGTGTTCACTGTGTAAGATTTTCTCCAAGGACAACTCAAATTCCAAGCTGTGGCGTGAGAACCAGGAGTGTCTCAATCAAGCACCCACCGACAGTGACAGTTTACCCCCTCATCAGCAAATTAAGATGTCAGGCCTTTGTTGTTTTACGTACAGGAATATTTATCCTAACGTTGGTCTATTCCGATTTTGTATTCATTATAAGTGACCCTATGCAAACATCAACACAAAGAGTCAATCCAGACAAGACCCAGACAACCAGTCAGTCGAGCAGACCGGTCCCCAATCAATTTGCTCTCCCGCAAGCCTGTCCTCGTGTGAAAGGCACACAGTATTTTTGTGTGGGGCAGTCCCCAAGTAGTTGTCACTCTGTCCATATAGCTGAGACAACTAAAAGGCCATTATCTCAAAATGGCAGACCATTAGTCTCCTGGCATGAAGAGCCTTTCACTGCAGATCCCGCATAAAGGAAGTCTGCAGATTCAGCAATCGGAGAGGGGGAGAAAAATGAGACCTTTAACATGCCTGGGAAAGAAAAGGGAGCTGGAGGGGGGGAAAGACGCTGAGGGTAAATCGGTCCCGTGTTCAAGTCTGTGACAAATCAAATCACTGCTCCACTAAATTGATGATGTTGAAGATGAAGTTTAATGAAGATCCCACTTGGAACTTCATCAGGTGGGTACAGTTTGAAAAAACCTGCAATTTCTGTCAGATTCACTCATTGCAATGTTTCTAGGAAATCGTTAATCACAAAACAAATACCAAAAGTCCAAGTGGGGATTTACATCACTGTTCTACACTGAGAACAAACCTTTAAGCGCTTTGTCTGCACATTTCTGCTCGTATGTGGTCTCTTAAACACGTGTGTGCTTCTGTTTCATGGTGCCAGCATGTGCTAATGTCAATTGTGTGCTTTTGTGAGGATGTGAACTCTGTGTGTGTGTGTATGTGTGTGTGTGTGTGTGTGTGTGTGTGTATTTTTGTGTTTCGGGGAGACCCTTGTGCTCCCAAGGCTCTCATTTATCCACTGGCAACTGGTTTCCACTAATCCCCTTCATTGGAAACAGCCTCCCTTGCTAGCAGCTGTCCTGACTCCATTGCAGCAGAGGCACGTTAGCCCTCGTCCAGTCCAATTTAGAGTCAGATATTAGTTTGTTATGAGCATGCAACTATGCAGAATGTAGATGTAGCTAATGCCAAGACAAGATGTAGACCTTTATAGAGATGTAGACATGCTCCGTGTCTTACATACTCATACTTTTGTTGATATTGGCTATAAAATTATACAATTACCATGTTATAAAACCAACAAATCAGTTCCCATCCCTGTGTGGAATGAGGCTGAGGCCTGTCAGTAATTAGCACATTCATGGGTAGCACAACCTGTCAGTGCTGAGGGGGGATTTACAAGTTTCAGACATTCATCAGCGAAGAGTTACTGTTTGTTTATGTACAAATGATTTCCAAAAGTTCACTGGCACCACGGAGTCCCACTGTGGGAAGCGGAGTGGCATACTTTGGAAGATATGTGGGGCATTATGTGATATTGAAAATATTCTGTGTACATACCAAAGATGTGCTGATGGGGCGCTCTGGTAGCTCATTTGGTGGAGCTCTCCACATATGGAGGCCGAGTCCTCAGCAGCTGCCCAGGTTCGATTCCAGCCTCTCTGACTTTACCGCAAGTAGCCCACCTTATTCTGCCCCATTCCCTATCAGACTCTTAACTGACCTGTCTGAATAAAGGCCAAAAAACCATCTCAAAGGGGACCTAGTCTGCTTTTACATTTTTGTACTTTCATTCAGTATTTTATATAGATTCTTATGTGCATGTAAAAGATCTTGAAAGAAAAAGTCTGCACCAGCAGAAGCTCCTCTCTCCCACAGGCAACCCTGCTCCTGGAACACCTCATCACTAGCCCTCTCTTTAATTCTGTGACTTTGTGACATCACACTATGTCATCAATGATGACATAGTGTGATGTCACAAAGTCACAGCCTGATGAATGAATAATAGGTGGCATCACACTATGTCATCAATGATGACATAGTGTAATGTCACAAAGTCACAGAATTAAAGAGAGGGCTAGTGACTCATCATGTCACACATTTGCATAATTTATGCTAGAACAGCACAAACCTTCACCAAGGCCCAGCAGTCCCCCTTAAATCAATCAAGTTTAATCCAATATTGTATAAAACATTTTCAAATCCACGCGATCATGATTTTTATTTGGATCTGCATCAAATCAGAAACCAAAAAATCCCAGGCAGAGGTAAAAAGATGTGTTGATGAACCTTTATTTTCTCATTCTTGAGACATCCTGTTTTTCCTCCCCTCCTGGATTGTAGATTGCAGATTTGATATTGACTGATATATTGAGGGAGGAATGAGGTTCCATGTCAGGTATTACACACTTAATTCACACTTCACTTATCGAATGACGTGATTTTCTCACCAGTTGTTGTGAGTGTCTGAATTTCCCCTTTACATATCTTTGCTGCTTGGGAGATGAACAGATCCAAGTGAAAAGTTTTGGACAAAAGACGCCTGCTGTGAGGACTGAAGCCACACTGCACTTATCACATGGAATCACTTGTCTTAACAGGTGTTTTCTTAAGTGTTCCTGGTTCCTTTTTGACACTCATGTCAATTTATCCGACATGGGGATATTTCTTCGATACGTGTCGGGTGCCGATTCTGTTTAAACACAGAAATGATCATTTCAGATGTTTCAAGAGATGATTGGTGGCCATGGAACAGTGGGTGATTTGTACTCCAGCCAGACACTTGATATTGAACCTATATCACTTTAACCAAGGTCTTAGGGGGGTGAAGCTGCAGCCACCTATTATTCATTCATCAGATGACATGAACAGATGTCTCAAGTCTTTCATGGTTTTACTACTCTTCTTAATGCTGTCATCTCTACACACCTTGCTTTTTATTTCAGCCATACTGCCATTGCCTCAGTTATATCACAACAGCTTTTTTTACCCGCAAACAGACTTATTCAAGACTGTGTTTTCTAAATCAGTGGATCTCAAAGTGGTGTATTGGTCCCACAAGAGCTTCCAGGAGGTCCCCAACAAAATGGGGTACAGTTTATTTACTACAATTCTATCCTTGTGTGACAAAATGACAGCATTTATGACTGTTTTGATCATGGGTTTCATAAAACATCCAAAAGCTAAGTTCTTATCAGATGGGGCACCCTGGGACAAAGCCTGATTTGTGTCAGTTTAGGGGTCCTTGATGTGAAAAAGTTTGAGAACCACTGTTGTAAATCACTGTACATGTGTTTCTTATGTCCAAGTCTGAATTACACAAAGTGGGACCTGGCTCCAGTCAAAAAATGTGAGTATTATGGGGATTTATCCCTTTTGAGATGAGTTAGGTTTATCTATTTAACCTGTTCCAACTTTGACCTTGTTTGCTGGAGGCCCATCCCTCTTTTTCTCCACAGCAAAATCCCATCAGGGGTATGACTGAAATAAGTAATCTATTGATCTTTTCAATGGCCTGTTGTTTTGTTTTTCATTTTCCCCGCGCTGTGTGCTACCTACCACACAGGTGGGGCACATCACCCCATCATCCTGTTGAACATGTAGACAGCCCAGTTTCAACTTGCTTACAGTAATCTGAAATGCAACAGATTTGGTTGAAGGTCTGTTGTTCTGCTTACAGTTTGTAGATATAACTTAAAACTGTTGGTTGGTAGTGTTTCAGTCATCCATCCACCCGATGAATACCTCTGTTTTAGAGTAATGATAAACCCTTTATACCTTGAGAGGCAGATGGATTCACAGGATCACGTGATCTCGCACATACATCTTGGTAAGTTTCAAACTGTGCACTTATTGTTGAACACATAGTGGCCCAACCAAAGGGCCTGAACCAATCTGCGTCCCAAGAGGAACTACTGGCAGCTACGGGCAGGCTTTAGGTGTGGTGACCACTCAGACAAGCTGTTGTTTGTTAGGAAAAATCTGTTGTATCAGAGCTGAAAATTATGTTCCCTTGCTTGAAATGAGAGCAAAAGCACCAAAATCTTCTCTCAATAAAGTTTTCGCTCTTCCGACAACTGGCTTCTGCTTCCCAGATGGTTCTGTGCAAAAAAACCCTTTGGTGTGTCAGGTTAAAGCCCTCTGGTTTGTCAAAGAAAAACATTTGCTGACTGTTGGACATCCTAAGACATACACCAGAGAAGCTCTGCATGCTCGGAAATTCCCTCCATAGCACAATCTCCTTGGAAGTGGTGGGTCACATGTATTATTACTCCTAATCCCCTGCACAAGTTCACACCACCATGCTTTCCAGTTCTGTGGGTGCCTACCTGAAGTCCTCACCTGTGCTTAACCTCATCTATGGGACAGAGGCCTGTACTGTGGACTGTGGTGCTGTTTGAGAGAATGGTGACAGGAGGGTGTCGGAAAAATTGTGGACATACATCCTGACTACATCAGAAAGAAAGTCAAGAAGGTGAATCAGAGCAATGAAGAGATGCTGAGAACCAACACGGCTGAAATGGTATTCCAAACATCTCTTCAATCACTCTTACATTGTTTAGGTACCCACCCTTCAGCACTCACTATTAAATGCTGCCCACTCAGAAAGCATCAATCAGTGACTCGCAGCGCTGTTACAGCTCATTAGTCATTAGATTGAAAACATCATTAGACTAAGCTGATTAGACATCAGGGAAAGGGTGTCTAAGATAAGCTTTTGTGTAGTTTAATTCAGTCACTCTCCAATAGTTGAAGCTTTGTACTTCACTATTTAAAACAAGGTTAGAATACCTCTTCAATTTGGACACATGCCCACACCCAGGATTGTTGTAGCGGAGGGATTATCCGCAGTCAGTAGAACATAAACTTACTGACAATCAAAAGTAATTAAGCGGTGATGTCTCAATCATCGATTGATTGCTGCCAACAGAAGTGGAGTTCCTGAGCTGCATTTAATTGAATTGCCAACAGTTTTTGTTGAATGGGCTAACAGAAACAAGTACCATATGAACTCTGGTGTGTAAATGTTTTTACTTTTCTATCCTTTTTTTTCTGCTTTTCTCTTTCTTGGGCCAGCAGCACGGATTGCCAGGGTGATAAAGACTGACAGCAATGCTGCTGGCAACAACAATGCAGGCTCGGGTATCGATCGGTAGCCAACAGAAACATTAAGTTTGAGTATTTTTACAATAAATATTTTTTTTACACATTTGGAAAAAAAATCCTGTTCCAGTAAACTCAAGCACAAACGTTAATCTGCTAAAACAGGGAGCTGAAGTACATCTCAGCAGTAGGTTTAAGCATGCGACTTGTCTTCTCTAGCAATCCTTAATATACCGTAACAAGCTGAATTGTTAAAGAACCTATGAGAGATATATCAAATGCAGAGTTATGTTTTCCAGTTGTATGTTCTATGACTGATTATTACTACTCTGACGATGGAAATAACGCTAACTTTTTACATGGTGAAAATTTTGCATTGGAATTTGATGTTACAATTTGTGCTGTGAGAAAAGAAACAAGTCAAAACACTGTTAGCAGGCAAATGTTATCATTTGTGGGCTGATATTAGCATCTGTGAATGCAGCACAAAGGTAAAGTTCTGGCAATGTATTTTCTCAAACGGAGTTCATTGTAATCGTGTAGGGCTACTTCATGTTGTGCACTGTGCACGGATGTTTCCCCCGCCTCTTTTGATAAAAAAGCCAAATGAGGAAAAAAGATGTAAGCAGTTCCTCGACCTCCTGTGCTGTGGAGAAACGGAACGGAAACTAGGATGGAAGAACCACATTTCATGTTTTTTTTTTACTCTGCAACAAACAACCTTTCCACTGTCTAATGAGTGGAAACCTTTGCGTGATAATCCAAGAGTGCATTTCAATCAACCTCATTAGGATGGTAACATATCTAGGGCCTGCGCCAAATCTTTGAAGACTGACAGCCCCTCTTTTCTGTGCTAGACAGTTTACGGCATGGATACATGAACACTGGACCCCATCGTGCCGACACGCACACACGCGCACGCACGCACACACACACACGCACACATTGAGCCAACGCTGCATTCCATAATGAGTGAAAAAGAGAAGGGGGCTGCAATTTTGTTTTCAAAGGGGAAAATCCTGTGATTGTAGGATAATTAGAGCTGTACTTTTAAAAGACTGACAAGATGAATGACTGGCACCTGCTCAGATGTTATGCATGCGTGCACAGTGTATTCATGCCATTTGCATGTGCAATTTGTAGATTAGTGATAGTGCATGATGCCTGCCCTTGTTGTAAACTTATCAGCGAAAACATTTCCACTTTGGCATTTAAATGTAGTCTCGGTAATGTGGTATTGATGAGGTTTTGATATCTGAGCCAAACTGATGCCGCGTCGACACCTGCCACCGACTGCTGATCGGCAGGCAGATATTATCAGTTTGTGTGTGCATACTGGACTGTATTTTTGCATGTAGTTTATATGTGTTTATTTCTGAGAGAGCTGTAGCTGTACACCCCCTGGCCACCAGAGGGCGCACAGTGAGTGCTGAGAATGCATTCTTCCTGAATGATGAGGTTGTTGCTGGCATTTTCCCTTTTTCATGTATTTTTTTTTCTTTCTTCCTTCTGGTAAACATTTGTTTTATTACAACAGCTGTGTGTGACGACCCACATTTTCCCAGTTTAAAATATTAAAATTCACCGAGATTGAGTTAAGCTCCGTTTGTTATTAATTTCACAAATGTGATTGGCTATTGTCAGGACAGGATCTAATATCCTGCAGCACATAGCAGCGGAACTATATTCACCGTTCACAGGGGGCAGAGAAGGTTAATCTGTTGGTAATATCAAACTCCCCCAAGGAACCAGGAGAAATCCAGAAAACCATTTGAGCTGAATGGGGGAAATCCCTGCACCAGTCTCCCTGTGTGTGACACATGCCTGGTCCATGAGGTGAAAATTGCAGGGGGGAAAGATGCCTTCCATTGCTGCTATAGATCCTGTGAACAGCTGGTCAGGGGTTGTTCTTACATTGAGAGCCCCCCGGAGCCACATAAGGCTCCCTGTGGATGCACATAAAGCTGCATCCACAGAAATATAAGCCTTAGAACGGATATCAGCGCAATCTTTCTCAGGTCATTAAAGTTTGAAATATGTAGACAATTGCACTGCCACTGTTGTGAACCACTCGTGATGCCAGGAAGGGAGTCTGTGCCATAAGATCTGCACATGAATGAATATATACCGAATTGAGACCAAATATATTTCTTCACTCAAGTATCTATTTACATAAATTATCTGACCTAGTACTTCTCTGGTTGGATCTGCGGAAACACAGTGAAGAATAAAAACATATTTCATAGAATTGTTTCTGTTTATTTTACAGCCTTTCCCTGTATTCTTTGAAATATACAAAATATCGATTCAGTGACAAAAGTAAGTGTAACTGTGGAATGTCCATTTTTTCAGGGAAATAGTTTGACACTCAACACTAAAAGAAGTCTTGAGTATTGTGTTGCTGCACAGTTTAGCTTGTTAATCGACCGATATCTTGTATAATCATCCAAATGTTTCATTTTTCAAGGGACTGTTTAATGTTCCCAAATGTTTTTTCCTCAGTGTTTACAATGTGTAATAGTGCTGCCATAATATAGCTGATTTTTCACAATTACCTTATTGTTACAGTGTATGTTCACATTGCCCAGTGGAGTTACAGCCATATTTCCCACAAGACTTGAGCGGTGGAAAGGACAACAAAAACGAGACCTTGGATGACTTCAGAGGCCACCTGACACTGCGTGTAACCTGTCACTGAACTCTACTTGACCCTGAAAGCCAACGAGAATATGGGTCAGTTCAAGAGAAAGGTGAGTGACTCTGTTTTCCATCCCTTCCTCTGTCTTTCTCCAGCGCTAAAAACCTCCTGCTTCTCGAGTGACGAAACACCCACAGCTGAACAGGTCGGTGTCTTCAAATAAACATCACCTTCTGCTAAAACGGAGGGATTTGCCACCTTATTAAATGTGATGGTTCAGAGAATGGCTGTAATTTGGTTTTTCCTGGAAGTGTTTATGAAACGTGCCAGGCTACGCTCGGGCTAAGTAATCACCCGGCAGGGGAGCATATTATAGAGCTCATTCTTTCAATTAACATCGATAACAACAAAGGGGATTAACACTCCTCCCTGAGGCTTCCCCCATTCTCCCTCGAAAGGTATTCCTCCTCTATTGTGTGTGTGTGCTCATACATGTGTATTAAAATGCGTGTGGCCTGTACAGTATGTGTGTGTCAGTCCTCATTTATACTTGTGCATATGTGCTTGGTGGAGCTTGCAGTAATTTCCGTGCCTGCTGTCTTCGTGTGCCTCCTATGTGAATGTGTGCTTTAATGTTTTCGCCTGCATGTACTGTATGCACTTGTGTGTACATGCACTAAACATGCACTGTGTGTGTGCGTCTGAACAATCTGGGCCAGGTGGGTGCCACCTTTGATCAAGACAAGTGTTGCCTTAGTGTGACACTTTGACAGAGGTTCACTTTCCCCCCTCGTAGGGAACAATGCCAAGACTAACACAAAACATGGATCTGACCTGCCACACTACACTGAGCTCACTGTACTTGCCATCACTGGTGGGCAGATGTTTTTTTTTACTTACTTGATTCTTTCGGGCTGTCAGAGAGTGAAGAATTGATTGACCTTTGTTAATAAAGTGAAAAGGAAAACCCCCCCAAAAGGTTATAGGCAACGCTATAAAACTTGTAAGACTGAAAAATAAGTGAAAAAACCATTGTGAGTGTGAACAAACGGATACAACTTAAAGAACAAAAATACATTTTTTGTCCTTCAGGTGCAACAGTGACGTCACTATTGTGTAATTGAGCAATCTTATATGAAAACACTCAACTTACTTAAACCTGGAGCAGTTACCACATGAAAGTAAGGTACTACACTTATTCACAGCTAAATGAGGCTCACCCTTTTTTATCTGATCAAGCATAAGCAAGGGAGCATTACACTTGTATCTACTGTCCCAAAGTTTAAGTTATCAATGTATTTTCAAGAGGGCAAGGAGTTTAAAGTCAAATGTCAATGTCTGATCTTAACAGACTCAACCCCCCCTCCCCAAAATGACGGATGCTATTAATAAAATCTCTTTTTACTAGTGAGTCTTTGTGTTCTCAGCTGAACACAACGCAGGGATCTCAGACAGAACACATTTACTGTATATTGGTCACAAAAAGCCAGTGTAGAATAACTGTCCAAGTGACACATAATAATGCCTTTTTTGCCGATAATGTCCAATTCATATTCAGATGAAGATCTTTTAAGGGTCAAAGAATATGGTGACACGGTAAATATTATCACCCATTTTTGTGGAGTAAAAATGTTATCCTGAATTGCACATAAAAACTTAAGCACAACACAGATCAGACAAATCCGAAATCCCTCCCCTGTTAACACACTGGCAACTATGGCGTAAAAATGTCTTTGCAATGCTGATATAGACTTAGATATAAAGTAGGCACAGCACAAATGCATTGCAACACGGTGGCCTTGGTATTAGTATTACAGCTGGAGAGGGGTCTGCAGTCTTGCAACTAAAGTAAACAGAAGGCACATTTTCCTCACTAATGAATGTAGTCAGAGTAAATAGTTTGACAACATCTCTTACATCAGGCCTAGTTGACTGAATGCGTTCTGCATACTGTTTCTCCACATAGAATGACAGGAGAGTGTTAGATTTATTTGTTTTTAATAAGCAGTCCAGTACCTCCCTCTAGTGGATCTTTGCTGTAAATGGCTTTTCAATACAATGTTGGAGACATTTGTTACATTGTAAATGCTTCTTTATTCCAACACATTACTAACTCAGAGTCCTAAGTGACATGAAGTGTTCTTTGTAAAAAGTTGTAAATCGTTCGACATGAGTTGTCTCACTATGATAAGGTGCACGTCACAGGACAATATCCAAACACTTCCTGTCATATCACCCTCTAAATAGTCATCACTGCCTTGTGGATAAAGTCAGCACAGTTTACTCCTCAGGGCCCAAAGTGCTACTGTACATCGGTGACCTCCGTTCCCCTCATAAAACGGAAAAAGAGAGCATCCGCCTGTCTACAAAATAATGTTTGACAGTAGTGGTGAGATGGTAAGTGGCCCCTGATGGAGCGAAGGGATCCATACGAAGCATACACTACACCAGTCAGAGGGTCTAGTGGGAATCCTCCCTCTTTGACCATGCTAGAGTTTCTCGATCAATTTCCCTCTGCTCCCTTTGACCCAGATCAATAGCCATCATTGGAGAAGAAGAGATAAAAGAGAAGAGTGAGATCATCTGCCATAAACTCACAGGGGGGAAATGGAGAAATTGTGTCTTTTTGGCAGTCTGCCCTTTTTGCATATGATAGTCGACTCATTAAAAAAAAAAAAAAAAAAACTGAGAACATTTGGGAACGGACATAATTCTCTCCATCAAAATTTCTTTACTATAAAATGAACAAACACATACACACATACCATATGTACACCCGTTCAAACGCAGACAAGGACAGACTTTTCTCCTCCTCCCTCTCACTCTGTCTCTTCCTATCACAAACGAGAGCACAAATCCGTCTCTTCTGTGCTCTAATATATTTCCCACGTTCAATAACAAACAGATGATCATTACTTTACCTCGAGATGAATATTCGATGATGCGCACGCCCTCAAATATATGAAAACTGATAGGAAAGGCAGAGACAGAGCGGGGTAAAAGGGAGGATACAAAGCGCTTAAGCCTCCCCGTCATTACGATGGCCCCCGGTACTCAGGGCCACCAAGGAATCCCTTAATTCCTCCAGCATTATGCGCTTCAGACTCTTTCATGTCCTCCGTATGGGAGACGGCGGACGGGGACGAAGTGGGGGGGGGGTGTAGCTGAAAAAAAATTCTAATATGTCTCTTGCTATGAAAAAATATGCACATACATTTAGCATTTAGATTCTCCAAGGGCAGAACAGAGGAGATGGGCACATGTCAGGCACCATATTGTGTGTGTGTGTGTGTGTGTGTGTGTCTTGATCTGCATGCGTGTCCTTGTGCATATGCGAATGCACACATGTTTGTGTTAGGAGGCCACCCTTAAATGGTTCAGCATTTATTTATCCCCAGTTTGGGTCCCTGCCCTGCTGTTACCATAGTAATATTAATGATTGGGCTCCTGCAGCCTGGAAGTGAGAAAAAGGTCATGCGTGCCATCCAGCCCTACTTAATATATACCGTGCTAAAGTGACAGGTATTGGTTAAACTGACGGACTGGTTGACTCATTGGCAGAGGTTAACTGGTTTCCTGTCTGGCTGACTGACTGGTTATTTGAAGTTCAGACTGGGCTGCTGGTTCGGCGGCTGCGAGGGAGCAAATTAAATGACTGGTGTTGGCATGTTGACTGGCTAAACCCGGTGAGTGGCAAGCCGGCTGGATAGCTGACTGGCTTGTTGACTGACTCGAGGATTAGCCGAGTGCCTGATTGACTTGTTGGTGGAATGACTGTCACTCTGACTGGCTGCTCAGACGCCGGTCTGGGTGGCTCGTTGGCCGACTGTCTGACGGACTGGATCTGCGCTTGTTTGTCTCGCAGATTTGAGGGCCGGCTCGGTCGGTGCTGTCCTTGTTTGCTTATTGTTTTGCCAGCTTGCAGAGCCAAAGTCACCGGCAAAACAATTTAATTTAAAGGTGCACTTTGCAGTTTTGGGGAAAAAGAGAACGATTTTAGGTGACTGATTCCTTATGCCAGAAAAAAAAAGGAAATAAACAAACTGTATTTTTTACTGACTGAATAAACTGAATAAAGAAACTGACCTTATATGACAACAGAGTTTCATACTGTTTTACTTTGTTTATATCTGGCTGACACTGCCACCTCACTAGCTTCAAACTGTCTTTTGGGGAAATCACTTTCCTCTAAAAACAGCTTGTTTATTCAGTTATTGAAAAATAAAAATCCCTGAGTTTGTATCATTACCACATTAATGTTGTAAATATTCAAATTCTGAGTTTGAACACCCTCTCCAAAACCATGCAGTGCCCCTTTAAATATATACTGCATCATGTCCGCTTAAATTTCCTGGAGAAATCGTCAGCTGTACCTTTAATGATCTCTAAACAGCAGTGGCATTATTTATTTGTTGTTAATAACGCATGCACCAATTAGGCTGGATGAACAGGGACTAAAAGAATATCCTCTCCTCGATAGTGTTCTGTTTATCCGACGATCCTCAGAGGATTGTTTTGCCTTATGTGTACTTTAATAACACTCTTTGTAGTCGCAATAATTATGTGTTAGCATTTGTCTAACAGGGATTATTCTTTATCCGAGGCAAACTAGTCTTTAATGACAATAGTGAGGATCATAATCTCTACATTTTTTTTTCATCATTTAAGGACTTGCTGTTGCATTTAGAACAGTACACCCATTTATTTATTTAAAAGGTGCACCATCTCTCACAGTCACCTTACTTTACTGATGTGTTTCCCTCCCACACTGTTTGTAAAACTGCGCTCATTGATAGGACTCCATGATGAACTCCAATTAGGGGATAATAGAATCCAGAGTGACTCCAATTAGGCGCAGACAGAGAAGTGGGACAGGCGATATTTCACCGCTGTGGCCACAGGAGGGCACAGCAGGCTCATCTCTCGCCCCGCTGCTTTATTAAGATGGAAACAGCTCAAAAGGGGGAACGATCTTTATATCTCTCTCCTTCTCCTCCTCTCCCTCTCATTCCACATGTATCTCCAGCCTTTATTGAAATCTCCCCTCTATTCAGACGTGTTCATAATTAATTACACAATTTGGGATCATTATTCACACAGGCACACACACACACACACAGGCTCACACACACACACACACACACACACACACACACACACGCACACAC
>CAEMYA010000161.1:2021115-2040001 GCA_903131615.1 Diplodus sargus
AGGCTTACTGGGCTCGCCTCATCAGAAGTCTTTAAACACTCACCGTCTATTCAATAATACCGACCTGCTCTTTTCTCACCAGCTGATCACTGATTATTAGAGCATCCACTTTAATTGACTACATCACGGCCCGAGCCGCTTCAAACGGAGAATGAAGTGATGGATTGATGCTGTCGGGGCGAACACAAACACAAATTTGACAGAATCAAGGAAAAGGGATCCATTTTCAAGACCTATGAAAAATGTTTTATTAAAGCCTTCGTGCGTGCCTTCAGTCATTATGACAATGGCATAGTAAATCTTACAGTCTGGTATAATGACTTTGAAAGCCTGTCTTCAGTTTGCCTGCACTCAAAATGTGCCCAACCCAAACCAGGGTCATCTTGGCAAATAGTGTCAGTCTTCTCATCGAAAGCTTGGATGGATACCAGTAAAATGGCGGTAAAATGACTCTTGTAATTTAAAATGTCTCATTGCTGACTTATGTATTTACTTCATTTCAAATGTGTCCAACAATGTGCTAACCCACAGGAACGTTATTCAAGGAAACAGTGCGTTTCATGTGGTCGCCTGTCGCTGAGAATTCTGGGAGAGGGTCGCCGAACGTAACGTGACTGCCGTTTTAAAATATCACCTTGTGTGTGGACATTTCTGCCATTTCTGAGTCGAGTTCATAGACAGATTTTCATCAGCAGCGGTGGTCGTTTAATAATGAAGACACAAAACTCCCATGATCCCACAGTACTCTTTGGTTTCGTTTTGATTGAGAGACCCCTAACGGCAGAAATTAATACTGTGTGTTTAAGGTAGCTGAGATGACTCATTCACACACCTGTTAGTGTGAGAGTATCTGCCTCATAACCTCAATTATGATTCAATATTGATGCATTTTTGCTACGAGAACGTTTGTATCACTTTTTTTTATTTTAATGTCTCCTGCAGCTGACTGTGCAGGAAAACAAAAGGACATGTATTCTATTGTTTTTTGGGAAAATATATGTCGATGTAAAATGTTATCTTAGAGAAATTAAATGGTCGTTTAAATTGTATTTATCTGTGCCTGGCTTGTTCCCTGGACAATTTTTGCTTTCTTTGTTGGATACATTTGGGAAATGTACCCTAAATAAGCCTGGGGATGGTAGAGTGTGTTTGTATTTGTTGTACCATTCTATCACAGCATGGTTAAACATGGGTGCACACACCTTACATTCAACTGTTCTCTACCCAGGTTAATAATTAGTAAGTCACTGTGTTATGGTGGCTGGATTACATTTATCCCACTATATAAAAAGGACTCTGGATTCACTGTGGGTGCAACATACTTATAATAATACGGCAACTGATGGTGAAACGTGACTTAAAAAGGGGAAATAAGTTCAAGAGAAGTGTTCCGTGTTTAACCCACTTCCACAACTCTTGTCTTACGCCACAACATAATTATAACGCGATTAATTTTGTCAACAATAATTACATTTTTCATGACAGAATTTTAAGTAAGGGGAAGATTCAAAAACATTATCATAACACTCCCCATTAAGTTGTTTGTGTCTGTTTGTTTATTCAATTAAATATTAACAGGCTGCGACTAAAACTGATTAGCAGTTAATTCTCTCTCACAAGTGGTCTCACAGATCTGCAGGATAAAACAAACCCGACGTGTCAACTGAGGGGAAAACAAGCTCATGGTGAGGCGAGGCAAGTTTTCTTCTCGGTGAGTTCGGAGACTGTTTGCGTTCAATTCAAATGAACAGTGTCCCTCTTCGCCGCATAATGAATGAATACACTTTCTGTAGATGCGGAGTCCTTTGTGTGTGCATAGAGCTTCGGAATGCTACATACGGCACGGCAAATAACAGCCGTGCAAGATAAAAGTGCATGAGTAGAGATTATTCTCATTATAAGAATCTGCAGGAAGTATGACGCCATGTCATGACGCAATAAACTGCTGAATGCTTAAAACTATCAGTACCGAGAGAGCCGGCGTCACTGAAGTCACATGGTTTTCTCATGAAACTGCTGGTGATGTATTGGTTTGACAGTCCAACAAACTGGCCTTCAGCATACATTTACTGCGCCTACATGCAAGGTCGCCGAGCTACTGCGAGTGGCGATGTAAAGGTCCGCGAAGTTCTGTCCTGTGAATATCAAATGAGCACGTATCTGATGGCCCTACTTCTCAGACTGTGGCCCGATCTTAATGTGCAGGTACAGCTGAACATCAAAAACCTTTGCATACATACATTATTAGCATGTCCTCATAAGCCAGGAGGGGTTTTTTAGTCCTAATCTAGGTAAGCAGGTTTTTATTTATGGGTATGAATAATTGAGTATCTATTAGAATATTCCTCACTCATGCAGTGATGGAGGTACACATTAATATTTCAAAATATTAGTGAGACCTGGCTTTACAAGTCTTCTGCCGATACCATTTAAAAGTCCATTTTTCCTGACAGGTCAGCCTTATGTCACTTTGAAACGCGCATCCGAATGACCATGGTGACAAGAACATTAGTGAAATCTGCTTTTACATGACAGCCATTTGATTTCCAAAAGGGCCAGCCCCTCGCCATTGTAATTGTCCATTTCAGTGACCACACAGACATGCGGGCAGCAACTCAGATGCTTATTGTTCCTACAGTAGGGGTTTCTTCCAAAAGAGAAAACTTGAGTAACATCAATTTAGCTGAATTTACTTGTCTTCTGTATAACAGGAAAGGTCTCGTCTAAACTTTTGCCAATTTTGCTGCCCTGTTATGTATTTCTTGACTGAAGGTAACAACTGTCCAGGTGTAGACGTCATAGTGAAAACTGTAATTGTATATTTATGGAGTTTGGTGGCTCAATAAATTCTGATTCTGTAACCTTAAATAACTGATTATGAAACAATCTACATTGGATACCTATACCTCTATATGACATATGAGCAAATGGGACCATCAGCAGAAAGAGTAGCTATTTCTGCATAGTTAATAAAGTCATTCTTAATGCAGGGTTGAATTCCTACTTACTTGGGTCGGGTTAGTCATAACATTTAAAATATTTCTGAGTGCTGAGGGTGAACTCAGGAGAAGCTGCTCTCTAGTCTGGCACAGCAACAAAGTTTACTTTGTCTCACCATTGTCATGTGGCACTTCTTGATCTTATACAGCCAAAAATAGACACATTACCTCATCACCACGCATCCTTCAAAACGGCTTTGTTGATAAAAGAAAAATAATATCAACAATACAATGTGTCTGCTGCATGGTTCATTGGGGTGGGGCGGTTGTTGAGAACTGTTGAAAAATAATAAAAAATAAGAACATTTTCAAAATATGGAACATTGACAGTCTAAAACACCAGCGTCTTCTGTTAATGTGCACCAGAATGTATATAATGAGCACACATTATTTATTTTTAAAACTTTTTTTCATCATATAGAAAATGTAAAACAACATGCAATGATGCTTTATTTATACGATACATTTTTAATATACTGACAATTAATATGCCACAACAAACAGACAATCTTTCAACTGTCTGTTTTTCTGTTCTGATACGTTCATTCTGTGTGTTTGTGTGTCGCTTTATTTGCACGTGCCTACATGTGCAAGTAGGAACTGTATGATTGCGAGCCTTTGTGTGTGCAAATGCTTATGCGTGTGTGTGTGTGTGTGTGCATGCAAGGCATACGCCTTCCTTTATATGTGTACGCGTGAGAGATGGCAGCTGCTGTCACCCAGTGGGGCTGACAGTAGTTAAAGACAGTAAAGCTGTGTGTGTAACAGGCCTGCTGTCACTTCCTTCCCTGTGTTATTTTCCTTCTCTCTAATGGGCTTTATTTCATTGTCAGCTGGCAGTCTACCTCCTCCTCCTCTTCCTCTTTCTTTTCCTCCCTCCATTCCCTCCTTCCTCATTTTCTCTCTCTTGACACATTACAGGCTGCCTTTGGAGAACAGCAGAGGGCCAGAGACCCCCTGCCAGCCATAATAATGTGGTAAAACAAGCCGACAGGTAGAGTGTGCGTGCGCGGGTGTGTGTGCATGTGCGGCACATCCACATTTGTTTAAGTTTGCGGGTTTCACAGGCACGCACGTGGGCACGTCGATGTGTGTGTCCGATCTTGTCTCCACGCGCATGCCATGCACATGTCTTCCTCTGTGTGGCTTTTTCTGTGTCCTGGAAAACCTATCAAAGTCCTCCCCATTAAAAAGCCTTCTGTGGCACATTATTAGCCCCCGTTACAAGGGCAATCTATCTAAGCTCAAACTAAAGGGGAGGAGGGCCGGGCGTCGGAGAGGTGGGGGAGATTCCTGTCAGCTCAGAGAACATTAGCTGTCCCAGAGTGCTTGTAGCCGCAGCAGGTGTGCTGACCCACCAAGACCCATCAGCCCCCTGCGTCTCTCTCTCTCTTTCTCTCTCTCTCTCCCTCTCACACACACACACACACACACACACTCACACACACACACCCACATGCACCGACTCGAGTCTCAGCTGGGGAGGAAACAAACACAAACATTTCCGACTCCAGACACATATGCAAACCTACACATATGCACGCCTGGAACAATAACAGACAGGCACACACACGCAAAACCAATACCACCCATTGAGACAATAGCTCTCTACATCTGAAGGGAGACGAAGTTGTTGCATTAATAAGAGTGCAGCCAACTTCTAAGATGAAAAAAAAAGCAGCAAGGAGTGAGGATGCCTTATTAGTGGCTGTGGACCGCACCTGATGTGTGTGAACTAAGGGGATTTTGAATATGGACGTGCGGTTCCTGATGGCACTTGCTGCAGTTTGATCATGTGAGGAGTGAAATCAACTCATAAAGCAAAACCAGAAGCGTAATTTTGGCAGTAAAAGTAAGAGGTAAAGGGGCACGATGTGGTTTTGGAGAAGTTTAAATCCAGATTTTTCATATTTACAATATTAATGGGGCCATTATACAGACTCAGTAATATTTATTTTTTCCATAACTAAATGAACGAGCTGTTCTCAGAGGAAAATAAGGTTCGCAGGACACTGTTTGAAGCTAGGGAGGTGGCAGGGTGCGCCACATATAAACAAAGTAAAAACACCATCAAATTGTGTTATCCTTTAAGATCAGTTTGTTTATTCAGTCTACTCAGTAATGAAAACAAATATAGCTCTTCTTCTGCTTAAAATGTCGTCCTCCAAAACTACGTAGTGCTCCTTTAAGGAGCTAAATTGTTCATGATCGCATAATCTGGCGGGCTGACTTGATGGCGAGCTGTCTCTGTCTTTGCATTAGTCCATACTGTATATACCCGTGTTTTTACTGGAACATGCTGTTTCTGATCTAACCTGACTCACACCGTCTCTCTACTTCCTCGTTATCCAACCCCTAAAAGTTTGATTATAAATCTTGCAAATCATCTGAGTGGTTTCTGAAATCACGAGTTCCATCCGCAACGTACAGCTATAGCAGAAGGGTTTGTCACAACCTGAGATTTTTTCCCTTTTTTTTTTTTTTTTTTTTAAAGAACAATACACAGTTACACAAATTGAAATTTCCTGTGTCGATGAATTATTTGGTGGCGCTCATATTCACCTCGGCTGCACTCTGCTCGGCTCATATTTACCACATCCCTTTGCATTTACAGCTTTCCGTTTGACCGCCTCATTTGCTTTGAAAAAAGGTCTCCACTGGAAAGGAACGGAATAGAAAAAAGGTTGGGCTCTTTTATTCAGAATTTCCTTTGTATTGCTATTTAAGTGATTTTTTTTTTTTCTCCATGGCACTTTATTAGCTGCAGCTTTTACTGTCTGCAACCACTAGCAGATTCTGAAGGCAAGCGAGGGGAGGTGGGGTAGGGTTCGGGGGGTGGGGGGGTGGATTGGAGACAGAGGAGGGGTTGGGAGGGGTGAGAGATGGATGTAAATGTGGAATAATGTAGCAGGAGTGAATTTGCATGGTCAAATGTCAAAAAAATGAAGCCTTCCCCTGAGCCTTGTCAGGAAAAATAACATAAGTGGCACGCTCCAGCACTGGCATGCCATTAGCGGTTAGTTCTGCCTGTCATCAGTCACTGAGAAGAAGAAATGGCCGTCATTATCTCCAAAAAATGGACTGGGAAAGATGGATACACCCCCCGTCTCTCTGTGACAAAGAGGCATGCGCACATACAGCACGTGGATGTGCACACTGAAGACACATATGAGCACAAAAAGGCGAATATGATACACCTGCACGCGTGTGTGGCACTGTAGGACCGCTTGCATCGGGCGCAGATAAAAAAGAATGTATGCGGCACGCTGAAATGCAACACATATGTACACACGGACGTGCACAAATATGTGTGATCAGAAAGCAAAAAGGTGATATTTAATGCGTAATATTGTCAGATCGTGAAGCGTGTTTGTCTGTACAGTGAAGCAAGCGTGTACAGTACGTGCACCTTTAGGAGGTCGTGTTGGAGCTAATCATTGTCTGCGGCCCCTCTGACGCGACTTGTCCCGAGGCTGTTGCAGCCGAAGATATTAATGCTCAATCTGGAATAATAGCTTAATTTCCCGTCATGTAATGTCCATTAACATGCTGCATACTGTATCCCGACAGCTGGCGAACAACAGACAGGCCACGCAATTAAATATGTGACCAGTGGAGAATGAGCAAGGGATAGTGGATGAGGGCTGAGCACGAGTGTGAATAAGAAGAATGGTATGTTTCTTTTGATACGCCCGCACACATGCACGCATGCACACTCATTACGGTTCAGCTCGCTGCAGGAAGGAAGGCTCTGGCAAGCAATTGTATAATAAGCTTAAAGACCATAAAATCTGCAGAAGCAAGGACAATTAGCCATTACATTCCATGGTGCTGATAGCCACACATTGGCGTTTGAAGATAAAAAAAATCCTCTCACTGTTACATTGTCTGGACACCATGTTGAATTGCCTTAACAAGCGTCGACAATTCAATTATTCTCATTATTTTATTTATTTCCTTATTTTTTCTCTGTAGGGGAGAAAGATAGGGGGATATCTCTGTATTTGCATATTGTCAGACTCATTGGCACGCATTCAAACGAGACAAGTTGACTTTGTTATGCGGCAGCTCTGTGCCGTCGCTTTAATTTGTCCTTGAAAATATCGCTCCTGACATTCAAGAATGCAATTTCCATGTGGCGATGAGACAGGGCGGGTAACAATAGCAGAAAAACCCGAATATAGGTATGTATTGAGGAGAAGTCCATGAATTTTAAGACAGGGAATATATTGAGAAGGCTCCCACCAGACAATGAGAGAGAGAGAGAGATATATATATATAGAGAGAGAGATAGAGAGAGAGAGAGAGATAGAGAGAGAGAGAGAGAGAGAGAGAGAGAGAGAGGGAACAACCGAGCAAGAGATCAGCATGGCAGCTAATGTAATGAATAATATCTCAAGTGTAAATCCAGCCAATTGAACCTTGGGCTGCCTTCTCCCTCTAGCTAGGCTAAATGAGTTTCCATGGGAATGTGGATGAAAGGCGCACAGACGTCTAGGTCAGGCATATTGGAGAGGAAGAGGCAGAGAGGGGCTGGGAGTATGAAATAGAGTCCTCAGGGTCTGGTTTGGAGAGATTTGCACTTGTGCTAAGCCACTTCAGATGTGAGTGGAGGGTCTAACAGCCTTAGACTTGAGCATCAAGGTATGTGTGTAGGTCTGTTGTTGAGCTGTGTAAGCACTGAGGGCAGAATGTGCCCCCAGAAGGGCTGAGGGAATTTCATACAGGTTATGCCTCCTCTGTGTTCAATTCAACATATTGTCGGTGGAGGCCGAGCACAGAATACCGCCGCAGTCAAATCAAGACAGAGAGACGAGCCTATGCACACACGCGCCGCGCACAATCCCAGATGTCATAGCACACAATGGAAGGTTTTGGTCGCTCTTCCTCTCCCTCATATTTCCCCCCCCACATTCTTGATTTAATTGAAAGTCTCCCCTGCTAGGAACCTGTCTGCGGCACTTTAGAAGCTGTAGTGACTAAGTTCAAAGTGACACATCCAGGACATGTGAGCTGCACATTACCTTGACACAGTCGAGCTGTAGAAATTAGCCGCTGTCTGAATTATTAAAATAACAAGGGACATTTCATGTGATTGGGCAGGGAGATATTCCCCCGTCCCCCCCTCCGCGATTCTAATTGTCCACTTTAACTAGTTTCTTTGAGCCTTCAGCATCAGTCAATGTAAAGCACTGGTTTGCAGATTTTCTCCGCTCCCATTAGGGAAGAGGAACGAGGCATGGCTGTCCACTAAGCCCACCTCATTTATTATAATGACCTGCCAGGCCCAGACATGAACATGTTAAAGTTATAGGAGTGCGGGACATGACAGGTGCACACAACCTTGTCAGATCTGTGTTGGTCTAGTTAGAGCATACAGATCCCCCACACTGAAAGGAGCGACAGGCAGCTAGGTTGCCAGTATGTGTGTTACAGCACGTAAAAGGGAATGGCTGACTAATTTTCAAATTCCAAATAATGCAAATATTAATGTGTAGAATTTACACAGGTATCAAAAAAATACATGTAGATCATTTTTGGGGGGTTGTTGGGGTATTTTAGGGCTTTTAATTTGAAAAACAAATGGACTGTTAAAGGGCCAGTTCATGCAAAAATGATCGAAAACACACATTTTCCCTCTTACCTGGTGTGAGTTGCCAAGCTTCATCAGCCGTAGAAATGTCTGCTTTCTCTCTAATATTATGGTATTAAATGGGACTCGATTTGTGGCTCTCAAAGCATAAAATAAATGAATAAATATATACAACTGAAAAACCAATAGCATTGTCTCTTTCCAGAAACCATGCAGGGACTATTTTCTTTGTACTGAACTACACCGATAAACTGTATCACCACACGAGCCAACATAGCTGACTACGATGGCTAATGTTACAGCTCAGCCAAGAGGGACGCCATTAATGATTACTTCCTTTGCTGTCACAAGCATATCTAGGACTGAGTAACTCAAAACTACTTCATCAATGCACACTCTTAGATGAGGGCTTTGACATATAGACTGCTGAAATTATTTGGTGTTTTTATGTTTTTACCGGTGACATATGGCAAAGCAAGGTATGCTTGTGTTTTATTTACAATTAGACCATCAATGCATTTTACTTTATAACAAATGGAATCACGCATTAGTAAATATTAATATTATCCTCAATATTACTTTTTCTGTCTTTTGAAATGCGCTTGTTTCTCAGTGTCACTGCACAGTTTTGAATAAGCTCAGTCTATTGTCCGTTCTCATCCATTCATGAACTGCTGTGATCTTCCCTCCATTTTTTTCTCAGCCTGGACTATGGCTTGAGAACCTCAAAAAATGTTGACTTTTGCAGGAGATGCACTCTGTACCGCAGGAAACTTAGCTAGCAGAAACTAGCTGATCGATGGATGTAATACAGCTCTATCCAATGTCCACAGTATCTAGTGTCGTACAACACTCACTAGAGGTGCAGGGTGAGGAGCTGTAATGTAAAGATCAGTGAAAGCAAACATACTTCAAGACTCACACTAGAACAAAAGCCGTGTATATTTAATGGAGTCACAGCAAACAGTCCGGTAATCCCTGTAAGATCTAAGTAAACAAATGTAGGTCTTCTAAGTGTGCATAATGGAGCGTTGCCTTTACATTCACCCTTGCTCTCAGACTACTCTTATCTGTAAGGGCCTTAATGCCATGTAAAAGACACACACAGGAGCACTGTGAGGTTTTTTTCCCCCCTCCCAGAACTAACGTCCAAACTGGACTCTATAATCCTCTGCCATTCTTTTAATCATCTGACACCCAGAGAGGGCAATATCTATTTTCATCTGGTCCTGATAGGATCTCTTTAGGATTTAAAGAGGGGCCTCGGCATGCTGCGCCCGGCAGCTCAGCTGTGATCTCGGGCTTTGGGGAGTTCTCATTAGGCGTTAGCGGCCCCCAGATCGAAGAAGCCCAGTTCTGGCTAGTGGATTTTTAATCCTCCTATGGCCTGTGTTGGGAGATGGAGTTATTTAGGGGCCTTTGATTAGCCTCGCAGCTGCACTTTGATTAAGAGAACTTCTAAAGATCGAGCTGCTGGGCTGCAATTTGAAGGTGGTGGAGGACATGTGTGGAGGTGGAGCTGTGATTATTTATGTTGTATACGTGTGTGTGTGTGTGTGTGTGTGTGTGTGTGTGTGTGAAATTGACTGAGTGTGAGCATTTTTGTAAAGGTACATACAGTATTATATGTGAGTGTATGTACTGAGCAACCTTTCTGTATCAGCGACTGCATGTATATGTGATATACTGTATCTGTATTCAGCAGTGATAGAATGTAACGTGTAAGTGCATTTACTTAAGTACATTACTTGACACAAATTTGAATGTTCCATTGACTTGTAGTATGATGAATGGTGTCTCAGCCACTTCGCCCCCACCCTCGCTTGTTTCTACATATGTAACCAGTGAATGTGTGGAACAAGCATCACTGATTTTTATCGAAAACTGGATCATATTTTATGGGAAAAGTGTTTTCTGGTTTTCCCTCTGATCTGCTCTGCCTCAGCAGAGTTGCCCAAAGGCAACCTGCAACTGCGAGGAGGTTTTCAACGAACCAGTTTCAGCAGCCTCTACAGACGTCATGACAGAGTTGACAGAGGTAACGATGAAAAGAAAAAGAGGAAATGATCGAGAGAAAGACAAAAAGACAAAAGGGAATCTCAAACTGGCCGTTGTCCTTGGTGACAGCCTTGCTAAATGAAAAAGGCTACAGACAGACACCAAGCTGGACTTGCTGCTGTTGAACGGTAAGTAAAATTAGCTGACTTGCTATCATGTCTTGTGTTGTTGCATTTGCTCAGTGTGCGCAAAAGTTGTCAACTCTTAAGGCAGGTCAGGCCAATTCGACAGAGGTTTAGCTAGTAGCATGTTATTAGCTAGCTGTTATTGTCTGTGGTTGAGGTTATGTTAGCTTGACTGCTGTTACCGTTTGTGCGTAAACTCTGCAGTAAAATGCCTGAGCATGCATGTTAACATTAACATTAGCATGTTAAGACATACACTTTCAAGACACAACATTCGTATAACACCCAGAGTTTTGTTTGTAGTTAGCACGTAATCTTACATCACATCTAACAAATTGATGGTCCCGTTATTCGTAGTACCATGCATTAGGGGTGGGCGATACTACAAATTCCGGTATCGATCCGATACCAAGTAATCACAGGGCCAGTATTGCCAATACCAATACTGATACCGATACTTTTTACTTCCTGATTTTTAAATTCCTGATCATTGAATAATTTTTGTACTTTTGTCTTTCATTAGCTGATCATGATTATGATAATAATAAAACACAGGACAATGATTTTAGCCAAATAAGAAAATAATATTTAACATAATTAAATCTATAACCTATCGGCATGTAGCCTGAATAGAAATATTAATGTTCCTTCAACAGATACACAAAAGGGTTATTATATTCTGCCACATTCATACATTAGAGTGAACCTGAGTGAGCGGAGTGAAAGAGGTGGAGAGGACAGTGGCGGTTCTAGACCAGTTTTAATAGGGGGACCAGGTTGGGGCTGGCTTTTTTGTTAGGGCGCATATACAACTGGAAAAAAAAGACAAATCCCTCATTCAGACAAATCAGTGTTTACAATTTCAACACTTTTGATTGTGTAGTAAACTGCTGAGACACTTTATTTCCGCCTTTCCCTTCAGTACAAAATCATTGCAAGAAATCTGTCATTGTATTATTGATGCAGACTCCCTGTCGGGGGTCCGGATTCAGAGTTATGGGGGTAGTGGCCCCTGTTGGGCCCCACCCCTAAAACTGCCCCTGGGAGAGGAGCACTGCGCATAAGGACTGAGAGAGATGCTGCAATCACACAAACTCTGTGAAGAAATACAAGTGATTTGCTGAACTTATAGAAGAGAAACTACAACAAAAATATCGATCTCATCGCGCTAGTATCGATCCGATATCAATACTCACCTTGGTATCGATACTATCGATATTTGGATCGATCCGCCCACCCCTACCATGCATACCATACACAAATTATGGGCTTGTCCTGTCACTTAATCTGAACCAGTGTCTTCCATGGTGACAAGATGCTAACTCTCTTTCTTAGAGCGACTGTAGCAGTATCACTAATCTATGAAGGTCTAGGTCAGCAACATTATCGAGGGAACGCTACTTACACATGTATCATTGCTTAGACCGCTTAGCTAACGTCCTAAAGCCTTGAAAGTGTCACTGGCACATCAGTTTTATGACACATTGCTACTTAGTCGAGCCCGTAATTGTTTTCCCAGTGATGTCCCCACTGACCTCCATAATGTTGCTTTCAGAACCACATTTTTAAGCACATTTATTGTATCAGCAATCATATAAGGAACATATTTATATAAGGAACTGATTTCGATACTCAGAAAAATTCCAGAATATCTGATCCAATGACCGGCCAGGACCATAATCAGTAATATGAAAATATCTGTATAATTTTACTTTAATTTGTTCTTTTGATACTTCAGTTACCCAAGTACTATCCATAGTGGTGACTTTCACTTTCAACAAAGTAAATTCTGTCAATATACAGTGTACATGTCCACCATAGTAGAATCTGTTTAAGGTTGAGATCAAGTGGAAATATGGGAGATGTGTTGAAAAAATTAAAGAGAAACGATCCACTTCACTGCTTTAACAATGACCTCGTTGAAGCTAAAAGCCGTGACACACATTGGCAGAGGTAAAAAAGACAGAATGACAAAGAGGATGAGACAGATGAGAGGTAATAGACAAGGCCAAAAAAGTTTAGTGCCCAAGGCAATTTGATATTTTGTCTCTTCTCTGTTCTGCTGAGGTTCAAACCACCAGGTAATAAAGCCAGACTGGCCTGTCAGTGCTGGGCTGCGAGTGGCACCATCCAGGGCCAAGGCTATCCTTCAGATGTAAAGGAGGGATTGAGCCCTGCTTTGTACTTCTATGGTTCTCTGGGCCTTTTAAAGTGACTGTGCTAAGATCAATGGAAAAATGGAAAGCTGGATAAAGCAAAAAATCATGTCTGATATACTGACACAGCTTTGACTGAGGAGAGACAGAAATACACATGTGCACACAGGTTTCAACACCTGTGCCCACACATTTACACACAGACACACACTCACATATCTACATACCAGTCAGTAGCACAGCGGTAAGTTATGGAGATGGTATACTACTCCATTAGTATTTCTATTTCTTAAAATGGGCAGAGTGTCTGCTCTACTGCTTTGTGAACCAGAGAAAAGATTGCGTGGATGGGTAATAGGAGACCGAGTCATTCGGAAAGAAAGACCACTGGGACCTCCAATAACTTGGAATGTCTGTTTCGGTACAGCAGGCGGAATTAAGCTGCCTGGGAAATGTGCATGGATCTCTATATGAGAGCGAAAATCTCATGAAAGCCTTATGAAGCTTAATGACTCATAATGAAGGCTCTGTTGGAGTTAAATACCGTCAAAGCTCAGGGGAGAAGAGGCATACCCTTTGTGTACAGTCTCTTTTTAGACAAAGATGGGGGGGGGTTTTGCATAGCAGAATGAAATTAAACATTTAGACAGGCTGAATTTAGAGATGCTCTGGAAACAAATTGTCCTGTGTAACGTAATGATGCAGGTATACGAATAAAGCAACGTACGGACACTGCCAAGATCACAACTGGATTACACGCTGGCTATTCCAAAGAAGCAAATTGCTGTCTGTATTGTATGGCGTGCGGATAAAAATGTCAAGTGACAAGGTGAGTGTGAGGTGGAGGGCTTTAACAAAAGAGTGTAGTGGAAGACTCCAACACCATTCACTACACACTGATAGTCCACCATTAGGCGCTGTGTTGCACTGTTGTATGAATTCCCTTGTTAGAATAATTCTGTCGGATAAAGTGAACTCAACTTTTTGCACAGTGTATCGCAACAATGAAGCTGCGCGGCTATAGAGGCTAACGTCACTGAGATTCAATCAACATCATACAGGAGGCCCTTTCAACTGGGAGGAGGCCCTTTTTTAGAAGGGCCATATTTGTAAAAAGGCGAAGTTACACACTCAGACTTCGACTGACTTGTACATTTGGGAATTAACTGGTAAATTGTTTTATTTTTTCTCCCCTTTGTTAAGCAGTTTTCACAACTTAAATACAATGGACAAACAAAAGTAACTGCACCCCTTTAATATTAGAAGTAGGTTGTCAGTTGGGCCGACCTCTCCTCAAACAGCCTGGGCTAAAACTTTTGAATCAAATAAGAATATTTTTGTATTTTTATAAGTGCTTAGCAACATATATCACTAATGGATGGGCTAATTAGCTAACTAAAAAAATGATCAAATGAATGAAAGGAATGAGGTTAATAGCGGGTTGTCGATGCTAACAATGACCTCGTGCCCATCACACTGACACCTGGTAACTACAACTACAACTGTGTTTCCCCCCACATTATCCTCCCTGCAGAGACTAACAACCTAATGATTTATGACGATATGTTCCACTTGTGTCTAAGAGTGCAGATATATTCAGAATCTTATCTTTTATGGTTTAAATACTGAATATTGACACATACCTGGTTCTTTTGGAGTATTACAGTTCATCATGAAACAAAATTATGTATACACACCTGCATACATAAAGTAGTGCAGGCTATTCCATCCAAACTTTTTGGGAACATGTTGCAGACATCCGAGTCGAATTGCGAAAAATGAGTTTGCGCATTAAGTGTCTTGTCTTGCTAATGTATTCGATTGGATGTAGGTCAAAAAGGATTTGCAAATCATTGCATTCTGTTTTGATTTACATTTCAGACAGCATACCAACTTTTTGGGGAATGGGATTTGAAGGGGCAATATATTTGGGAAGATTACATATGAATTGCTGTTACGCTGATAAGCTAAAACCTTAGTCAGTGTTTATGGGTTCCATGTAGTCACTCAGCTGTTGATTGGAGACTAAGACGCCGATTTCAGATACATCCTCCACAAATCAAGTATATCTGAGCACTACTGCAGAAGTTATGAAATGAAGTAAAACACAACAGAATGTTTTCCTTTTAAGAAATTGTTTGCAAAAATATAAAGAAAAATGATTTGAAGACATTGGACACTCTAGGATCTTTTAAAGAGAGGGATTATTGGAGAAGCATGTTGGATTAGATGTCTCTGAGTGCACAGTCCTCTCTGTCTCTGTGAAATGTTTAAAGCTCTTTATTCTGTTAGTGCATTGAAAGTTCAAGGTTTTTCCTGATCTCCTTCCATGTGAGGCTCTTCAGTAAACAAACTATGCATAATTAGGAACTAATTATGCAGAGTGTTTGTGTTTCTTTCAAATTAATTGTAGGAGACATCCTGTTTTTTTTGTTGTATTTTGTCACAAAATTCTGGTCAAAAACAAAAAGCCAGAATAACAAGGTCACAGAGAAAGAATATCAGGATAAAAGGCCAATGGTCTGGCCACAGCGTTTGATTATAAATTATAGAGATATCAACATAATGATGACATTTTGAGGAAAACAAAACACTAAGTACATTTTCTAAATGAACATGAATATTAATATTATTATTGTGCATCAGAAACAGCTCTGTTGTATAGACGGCGCTCACTGCCTTCCCAGGGTTGAAAGTCAAGAGACACTTTGGTTTGTAGCGCGGGGACGTCACTGTTGGGGAGATATGAGGCTAAGCAGTGAGCAGGCCCTGCCACCTTAGCTTTGATTCCAGGGCTAAGTATGTACAGATATCTAAGGTGTTGACACTTCGCCCTCTAAGCCCTATTTCTTTTCCCTGGGATCAGTGCGGCTCACTGATAGCAGATTATCTCTGCGGCATTTTGTGGCCCAGTTGGCACCCTCATTTGTTATCTGCTCACAGTTACACTGAGGTGCAGTCTGTGTAGGTAGAGAGAAATGTCAGAATAAAACATCTTAGACATATTCACATCTACTCTTTGTTATTCTGTGCATTGTGTAGATGTCTGCGAAGTAATAGAGTCCGACAAACCCACCGGCTGTAAGCCAATGGATCCTGCACAGGAACACGTAATAATAAGACTTCTGTCAGTGATTTGCCATATATTCTCTACGTTGCTACGAAGTATCCAACTAATCTAGCCAACCAGCTAATATTTATGCTCACATGCGCCTACTGTGGCATTTAGTCCCTGTTTATATGTTGAGTGATTTAGGTTCACCAAAACGACAGATTTTGCATGTTGAATTTGTCCGCACTGACTCAAGAAATGGAAAGATTCGGCAACATTTTTTAATTTGGGCATTTTTAAAATTAACAATTTACAAGTTTATACTTTTTAAATCCTTTGTATTTGTTAACACTATTACAGTTGATAACGGAGCAATTCATCTAATCTCTTCCCATCCACCCATCCATCCATCCGTTTAGGAGCTTAGACATATCAGCTTCAACACTGCAACAGGGCAACCACTCCAGGTCCATTTTTCCTTACCAGCTTCCTCGGGTATTCCTGGGGAGGTTGTGAAGAACTGCTGGGTATTGTAATCTCTTCAGTGAGTCCTGAACCTGCCCTGTGGCCTCCTCCAACTTGACTCTTTTTGAACACTCTCCAATAGAGGCACAAAGGGGAGGGGCACATGCCCGATTCACCTCAGCTGCCACCTATAAAAGTGAGGAAACACTTGGTCTGATACCAAGGTACTTTTAAATGGCTGAACTCACCGTCCCTATAGAGTAACACCATCTGTGAATCACTCTCAGTGAGTCAGTGTGATCATGCTCTCCTCTCACCTGTATTGAGCCAACCTGTTCTCTAGTGTCAGTCTTAGAAGTCCCTCTTGTGCTTTGAACCATTGCACTGTACATCAAATACTACAGTTTAGTGACACCATTGTTATCATAAAAATTAATAATAATTAACTACTTTCTTCATTTAATTACTTATCAACTGGATACTGTATATATCACATCAGAAAATGATCCCTCAAAGTCTAAAGTGATGTCTTCAAATGTCTTGTTTGGTCTGCAAAAAACAAATATATATAAAAATTCACATTTGTGAAGCTGAAACCAAATCATTTTGGTGCATTTTTCATAAATAATTACCCAAAATGATAGGAAGCTTATTCAAATAGTCATCCATCAACTTTCTGTTGACTTATCGATTCATTGTCACAACATAAATATCACTGAAATGGGAGCCTTGTCATTTTGATTCTAGATATTATTCTGAACAAAAAAGATGTACAATCTTTCACATAGATAAAAAAAAACACAAAATTCAACCAGACAGCAAAACACAAATGCAAAACACTGTAACATACATCAGACGTCATGAATGAGTATCCCTTTAATATTCATTGCTTAATCCACAGAGGCTATCTCAGATCCTAAACAGTTTGACAGGCCGGGCAAGAAAAGAGCTCTGCAGTCTGTTCAGTCGAGTCCTGTGGCACTTTAAATCTTATGTTGTGATGGCAAATTGTCATCCAGAATATCACAAAGAGGACAGGAGACAAGGTGCGTTCCTGAAAATGAAAGCCCTACAACCCAGACTACCACAGCGTCCTCCACAGAACACTGTAGGAACCTCTTAAACCTTTTCCTGATTCAGAAAAAACACTAGCTCTTCTTTAATTAGCATTCCCAGGACCCTTCAATCAGCATTGAGCTACTGAAAACCTGATCCAGGCTTCCTTACAGAGGCCTGACTCTACACTGTTTGTATGTTTCCAAGGCATATACAGTGCCAAATTCACCTGTTCTCTGGAGGTGGCTCCCAGCACAACCCCACTTTATCAGGCGCACCCGAACGCACCGTATCGCTCCACTATGTCTGAACATTTTGTAACCTTTGATTCAGCCGCTCTCTGGAGTTTGTACTCTATATTTTTCACAACTTCCTCAGTGAAGGGCGAACAGCATGTTTGTACATCGGTAAAGTTAGTCCAAGATGAGAAACATGTCAGACCCAATTAAAAGGCAGCCCTCGCGTCGCCTGACACAAAGTGACAGAATTTGGATTCGGTAAACAAAAATAAAAGCATCCAAACATCCCAAAGTAGTTCATGCTAAATGTGTTATCGCTCTTTTTTTTTTTCTCTACCACCCCCGCTCACACTCTGTTCGATGTGTCTTCTTGCTCCTGTGTTACTTTGATATATGTGGTTGACTCTCTGGAGTGCTGACGAGCCTTTGATACTAGAAGGGCACAAACTAATATCTTCCCTTTGAAAAACAATTTCAGGGAGAGGGGATCAGTATAAATAGGCCTTTTTATGTGCACCAGGGGCCGATGTGAATCTGATGGGGAACTTGTGATAGGCTTTTTTAAATGGCAATGCAAAATTGATGAGTGGAGGGGGTCTGGGCTGTTGTCGCGTGGATGGAGATGTGACTGCATAAGGACATCAAGGCCTGACACACACGCCTGCACACACACACACACACACACACACACACACACACACACACACACACACACACACACACACACACACACAGAGGACTGTGCAGATGCATGCAAATGTGGGCAGTACACAAAAAAAAACGCACACAGAGACCCACAGCCACACACACGCATGAAGCAGGCGCACACTCTCTATTGGATTTACGCTTACACTATTGGGGGCTGAGGGCTTAATCGAGATATAGAGAGAGCGCTCGAGAGGAGAAGAGAAGATGGTCTGACCAGTCGTCTCCCATTCTATCTCCACTCCATCCCTCCATCCCTCCTTCTACAAGAGCCCGCTATCCCCCGCTATCTGTTATCTCCACACAGCCCGCGCCGCTCTCTCCACCTCGTCCCCTACTCACCCACCGCCACCGCCGCCGCCACCGCCACCTCTCCCAATCTTGATGGGTATTGGGGAATGTAAGAGAAGAGTTCCCTGATAAAGCTGTCTAATGAAC